>JACAXG010000025.1:248945-561445 GCA_018881555.1 Amblyornis subalaris
CATCCTGTAGGTGCTGCATAATAGCACTCAATATAAACTGTTCCATAACCTTACCTGGTACTGAGGTCAGGCTAACTGGTCTGTAATTACCAGGATCCTCCTTTTTACCCTTTTTATAAATGGGTGTCACACTGGCCAGCTTCCAGTCATCTGGAACCTCTCCAGTGAGCCAAGATTGTTGATAAATGATGGAGAGTGGCTTTGCAAGCTCATCTGCCAGCTCCCTCATCACCCTGGGATGGATCCCATCTGGTCCCATAGATTTATGAATATCCAAGCGGCTCAGCAGTTCCCTAACTGCCTCCTCCTGGATAACAGGGGGACCATTCTGGTTCCTGACACTATCTGCCAACCCAGGAGGACAGTTGTCCTGAGGACCATCCATCTTTCCAGTAACGACAGAGGCAAAGAAGTCATTAAGCACTTCTGCCTTCTCCTCATCTGCAGTTACTAAATTCCCTTCCACATCCAGTAGGCAACAACGGTCGGTCTTACCCTTCCTTCTGTCATTAATATATTTGTAGAAACATTTTTTATTATCCTTTACAAGGTCTGCCAAATTAAGTTCAAACTGAGCTTTGGCTTCCCTAATTTTTTTCCTACATGCCCTAGTAGCCTCCTTAAATACTGCCTGAGAGACCTGACCCTCCTTCCAAAGATGATACATCCTCTTTTTATTCTTAAGTTCCTTCAAAACTTCATTGTCCATCCAGGGTGGACGTTTGCCTCGTCGACTCATCTTTCGTCGCACAGGAACAGTCTGTTTTGAAGTATGAAGATATCTGTTTTGAAGTATGCCCACCTTTCCTGTACTTCTTTGTTCCTGAGGGCTGCTTCCCAAGGAACTCTCTGAATAAGTCTCCTAAAAAGGTTAAAGTCTGCCCTCCTAAAGTCCAATGTAAAAGTCTTATTGATGTTCACTTTCATTCCACCAAATATTGAGAACTCTATAATTTCATAGTCACTGTGTCCCAATCGTCCTCCGACCACTACATCTCCCACCAGCCCATCTCTATTTGTAAACAACAAGTCTAGTGTAGCCCCTCCCCTGGTGGGCTCACTCACCAGCTGCAACAGAAAATTGTCCTCCACGCACTCCAAGAACTTCTTGGACTGCCTCTTTTCTGCTGTATTAAGTTCCCAGCAGATGTCTGGTAGGTTACAGTCACCTACAAGAACAAGGGCTGGTGACCCTGAAACATTCTCTAGCTGCTTATAAAATAAGTTGTCCACCTCTTCATCCTRGTTGGGTGGTCTATAACAGACTCCCAGTAGGATGTCAGCTGTGTTGGCCTTCCCTTTAATCCTTACCCAYAGGCATTCCACTTCATCGTCATTAATTTCAATGTCCGTGGCGTCAAAAGCCTCCCTAATGTAAARGGCCACCCCTCCACCTCTTCTCCCTTTCCTGTCTCTTCGGAAGAGCTTGTAGCCATCCAGTGCAGTGCTCCAGTCTTGCGAGTCATCCCACCACGTTTCTGTGATGGCAACTACGTCATAGCTCTGCTGCTGTACCGTGGCCTCCAGCTCTTCTTGTTTGTTACCCATGCTGCGTGCATTGGTATACATGCACTTCAGCTGGGCTACTGATTTCACCCCTAACTCAGGCTTACCATCCTTGGGCCTGTTTCCAGAGAGCCCAGCTGTATCCCCTTCCCCCTTCAAATTTAGTTTAAAGCCCTATCAATGAGTTCAGCCAGTTCATGAGCTAAAAACCTTCTACCCTTGACAGAGAGATGGAGCCCATCTGGTTCCAGCAGACCAGGTGCTGAAAAAGTTTCCCCATGATTAAAGAACCCAAAATTCCGCTGATGACACCAACCCCCGAGCCACCTGTTGATAATGTGGACTTTCCTATTCCTTTCATCATTTTTATCTGCCACCAAAGGGACTGAGCAGAATACTACCTGAGCTCCTGCCCTATCAACCACTTGACCCAGTGCCCTGAAGTCCCTTTTAATTGCCTTGATGCTCTTTCTCTCAATCTCATCATTGCCAGTAATGGTACTGTATCATCTCTGCTTTATCTAGAATGAAGTCTGTATTTTGGAAGGTATATTTCCTTATCTTTTATTTTTTTGGCTGTGTTGATTTGAACTTTCTTCTTCAAAATGATAGACTTCCTGAACATGACTAGCTGCCCCTTACAGAAGCTGGTGTGATACACTGCTGGTTTAGTTGTCTGTGATACTGATTCCAAAGATAGATGCTTATCTGAATTGAGGAGGTTATGCGTGTGAGTATTAAGTAAGGAAGAACAGTATTTTTCTTCCTCATTCCTGTCTTAGGGGTAGCAGGGAACCTGAGGCATGTTTCTTCCCATGTGCTATCTTTATAACCATGGACTTTTGCTCCCCAGATGAATTCTTACCCCTCTTGAATGAAGACCCTCCTGTAAATCAGTTTCAGCTTCTGTAAAACCGACTCTGATCTTAGTTGTTTGATGTCACTATTAAAAAGGGGAGGACTTTTCATTACAAATTTTAGTATTTCTCCTCTTACAGTTAACTGTATAATTTTTCCATTGTCTTGTGTTTACTTCACTTTGAGGAAGTACCTGAAACTTGCACGACAACGTTTATAACTATAGTATAATGTTTGATTTTATTCTTTTTTCTTTTTACTATTTCTTTTTATCATCTGGTATGCACAGAAACTCAAAACAGTAAGAGAACAGCACCAGATGCACAGTTCTGATAAATGCAGTGAGGGGAGTGCTAGATGAAGCAAACACGGGGTGTCCTTGCTTCACAAACTGCTCTTTAGCATTGAAACATTGCAATTATTTTTAACTTTTTGTTTTGAAAGGAGAAGGGTGAGTGTTACTGAACTTGACCAGAGGTACAGGTTTTTAAAACCAGCACTATACTATGTGTAAATATTCAGAACAAGAAACTTGTTCAACTTCTTATTAAGGCTACATCTAAATTTCTTACTGCAACAGTGCCATAAAAAGATCCATCAAAGTACAGACTGTTCTGTCAAGGAATGCATATGCTTATGGAAACTTGTATGTGAAACTGGATCTGGAAGTTTCTCAATTAAAAGATGGGATTTTCCAGAAGAAAATCATTGCGGGAGCTTTCTTTTGTCTGTCATTTTTTTTTAGCTTTCTAGGCGTCTGAGAGTGATTTCAGTAAGCACAGCAACTCTGGAGCTGGAATTCTCAAATCTCTAAAAACACTGTGGGTTTTTTCAATTTGTTTTTGGGTGTATTTGACTGTTGGATCCCATAGTGACATTTAGTGTTCCAGAAAGTCTTTGTAGTGCACAGCTTGTGCTTCTGCTGGTCAAGGAAGATAATACTGTTTCAATTCTCCTTGATGTTGTCAAAATAGATTGTGAAGAAATGGGAGGGCTCCAAAATCTTACAGAATAGTCATAATAATAATGTGTTTGTTAGAGAATCCAAATTCTCTGCCGTTCTCTGTCATGAGTGAATTTTGCTGGGCTTAAAAGATATTTTTAGCATTACAACTTTCAGATATTTGGATGCTGTCTCTTTTTAACTACATAACTGAAGTCACAAGTCAAGTTTTCCACATTATGTTGCTTTCATGATGGTTTGGCAGTGGGTGTACTCTTTTGAAGCTCTAGCACTTCAAAAAGCTGTATGGTTGTTTCCATTTGTTTGTGCATGGTAACAAGGGTGTCACAATTTCTCAGGGTAGCTTTTCTGTGATGGCAATTAAAAAAGACAAAAAATTCAACAAGAGCCTTCAATAATATTTTGGGACTTATTTCTGCCAAGCCACTGGCTTCCTTGTTCCATAGCACCACGTGTGGGTGTGGGCAGCCTGGGGGTGTGGCTGCAGCACCTGGCAAAGGCACAGCCGGGCCAGGGTATGGCTTTGGCTGCAGCCTTAACCTCATAACATAAGGAGCACAGTAATGAGGGCACAGTGTCATCAGTTGCTAACTAGTGTGATTGCTAAAATCCAGAGGGTTTTTGTGCTGAATTCCACATCTTTCACTACTATTTTAATCATATTGTTTCATAACACAGTTTACAGCTGGCGGCATCTTAACTTATGGAAATAACCTGAGTACAAGATGTGTGGTGATTCTGTTTTATTTTTTTTTCTCTTTTTAGATCTGAGATTTAGGGGTATCTTGGTGTGCTGTTAACCTTATGTTGTATTTCAAACTTTTGTAGAGGATTATAAACTGGGATTAAAAATAGTAATTATTGAAGCATTAATCAATGATCTTATGATAACATTGTAGCAATAGACCAGTAGTTGTTGATTCTAGCTTTTCTGTAGAGCTTGTTTGCTGTAGTGTGTATTGGCAGAATTCTCTAAGTTGGTATCTCTGAAATAAAAACAAGCTGAAACTTCCCAGAGGCAGCTGAATTAGGCCTGTTCATGACTTTTCTGCCCACACGCTCTGCTAAATAAAATAATACAGTTGTTTCACAAACAGAGGGAGGGTTATAAAGGTAACTTTACTGTGACATGAAGTCTGTCTTGAGAGCTTTCCCAGAAATATGAATATAGTAATTATATGATTAAACAATAAGGAAACTTTTTGGGTTGTGTACTTCCTCAGACTACTAACCTAACCACTAATTAACCAACAGGAAATTCCAGACCTGGAAGTTTCATTATTGCTATACTGAACTGTGAAAATATAAGTGTGTTAATGAGGATTTCATTATAGCCATCTGTAACTTGTTTTTAAATTGTGTCACGGCAGGAAAAATATAATGTACCATCTGTTACCTAGCTATATCAAATTGACATGAAAAATACTGGGAAAAAAATCCCCCAGTTTACAGCTCTGGTTGTCTCTTACTTCTTATCTTTTATTCCTGGCAGTGCCATTAGTCTCATGACGATACTACCTACCACCGTGTAGTAATGTGTTATTTACCCCTTAAATGATGTATTTGGTTCACTTTGACGTTTCTGTATTGTAACTTGTATACCTGGGGCAGAGGAGACGCTGACTTCCCCAAATGGTAATTTCTGGGTGATTAATGACCTCTTAATTTTAGTGTCATATTCTCTCAAGTATGTCTGAATCACCGAAACTCAGAAATTGAGGATTGTCTTGCAATTTGCAGTTCTTTTTGGTTTTAAGTGAATAAAACTTCTGGATAACTTCTATTAGTTCTATTCGCTCATTCTCTGACCTAGTGAGCATGAACTGAAGCGTTTTGCTCATCAGACACTGGGGTTTTTGCCGTTTCTACCTTAACCCTTGTGTTTCTCTGTAGAGCTTAATTGTTAGAAGTCCCTTGATATGTGGTTCTCTTTGACCTTAAAAATGAGGGAAATTGTCATGTACTACCATGCACTTACTGAGAAATATTATGGATTCCTAATTGCCAGATGTTTGTAGGTGTAATGCAAGTGGAGCTGTAGGTGAGAAGAAGGTGATGGTCCCGTGGAAAAAGTTACAGAAATTGCTCTTGTGGGGAGACAAGAATTGGCACAGAATTGGCACAGAAGAGGCACAGAAGAAAATACCAAAACAATTTTGGAATAGTGAGGCAGATCCTTAGCAGCTGTGAGGAAATAACGACTCACTGAGGTCAAAAAATGTGCTAATGTTTGCATATTACCTTTCGTGTTAGGTGGATCAATAATGTGAAAATGAGCATAAGAGGTTGTAATTGAGGTGGAGAAGTGAAAGGGTCAGGCACCAATTTGAGGGAAGTCATGCTCTCAACAGGCAGCCCAACATATGGGCTTGTCCTTTGGTCCACAGATGTTTTCTGATAGGCAGTCTTTCTGTTCTGAATTTGCACAGCAACTAGGACAGCTTTGTTGAGGGCTCTTAAATACTGCCTTAGTATTTAACTAAATTTGGTGGCTTAACAATAAAAATCTGTTTCTCTATGGGCTGATGCAACAAGCACAGTTAGAATAAAATGAGGAACTCTTCTATACAGCACTGTATCTACGGTGTAAATGTCTTAAGGCTGTAAAAATAGGAAAAGAATCTAAGGACTGTGCCAACCAAATGTGTGAGGAAAAGCCCACTGGCACAGTTGTGCTCATCTTCCAAAAGGCTCGTTCTAGTCTCTAACTCAAAGTCTTTTAGGGAAAATAAACAAATATGGCATAAGACGGTAAACCTTATATAATTTGCCTCAAAATAGGAACAGTGATATGGAACATGGTCTGCTATGAAGGTGAGGGCGTGCCACCTCGGTGTTCCACAGGGATTTGTGCTGGAACTCTTCGTTCAACATGTTAATAATCTAGGAAAGCAGCTGAATAGTGAGGTGACACTTCGATCACAGTATAAAGTTATTATTCATAGTAATAAGAGGAGATATGACTCTGAAGATTTGCAGAAGGATTTTACAAGAATAAATGGATAAGCAAATAAGATTAAATTTCACTTTAGATAGACTTATTACAAATCAGTTTGCCATGTACATTAGCAAAGAAATAGAGAAGAAAAGGGAAAACAGGATTTTGCCTATATAAATCTCTAATGACAATACATGGTTCTGGTCTCTGTCATAATCAAAAGAATGTAGTAAACAGAAGAAGCTTCAGAGAGGATCAAGCAGGGCGGTCAAAGGTGTGATGTGGCTTAAGGGACATGAGACCTGAGAAACCACATTATTATGTTCTTACACATACCTTTTGTGCATGTACCGGTTTGTTGTGTTCTAACTATTCCAAGTAAGTGAAAAGAGAACATGCAACAGAAATGTCTAATGATGATGCATAAAATCCTTAAACCAAATGTTGACTAATGGTAAAGTAATTAAGTCACCCTTAATGTTGAGTGATTATACAATCTAAAACCAGCATTCCATGTTGATCTGTGACTTGCATAAGAAAAACAAGTTCCTGGTCTGCTTCCAAGCCGTTCAGAAGCCTCTTGTCTATGCTTTCTTCTCCAATTCTTTTTGATATAACAAAACCATTTGCCTTTACCTGGAGACTTGACTGTCTTGGTCCATCACAGATAAGATGTCATCTCAGTAGGTACAAAGCAGCTGAAGAAATAGAATATTTAATAAAGCAGGAATTTAATCTGGAAGAATGCCTATTCTTAGCCTGGTAATCTGGGTTTCCTGCTATTCTTGCTGCTTTCAGATTTTAGTTTCTTGTGGATATTATTTAAAAAAAAATAATCATTACTATTTCAGGGTTAGATGAAATATCAGATAGTTTTAAAAAACAGTCCTTTTGTTTATAACAATAGAGACAATAGGTTCAAAGAGTTCCCAGCTTCACAGATATGTCCCTATTAGGGATTTTCAAAACCAGATAATTCTAAAAAGCTTTTCCATATGCAGATAATTGGTACACATCCGTTGAGTTCTAACAGGAGATTGGGCTTTTGGAGTTGGGGTTTGCATTTGTTTATTTTTTTTTCTTTTTTTCCTTTCTCCCTGTTGCAAAAGTACTAAATGCTCTGGGTAATCACAGACAAGTGAATCTGAAAGTATTAAAGATCCAAAAATGAATATTGGGAATGTTTTAATTTATTTTCGTCACTAGTATATACAAGTCTTCATATGTTTTTGGTCTTGGAAACAATTCTACGGATTAAAGAGCAAGAAACATCTGTACTAAAATGTGACCTGTACAGGGACTTCTTTAGGAAGTGTTTTGTATTTAGCCCTATAGTGTCATTTTATTTAGCAAAATTGGATCATTTGCTTCTTTTAAAGCATACACACAAGAAATAAAATAAATTTCAGTTTATGGTCCATTTACATACATTGCGTTTTGTTGCTGATACTATTCAGTTGATGTTTCAGTTTTAGAAAGTGTTTACTACACAGCAATGCCAGGATTTGTAATTTAAGTAGATGCTTTATGAAAAAATGAGAAGCACTTTAAAATTCTAATCCAAATTCTAACAAAACTTTTAAATTCCATTCCATTACGTGGTAGTTTTCTTTTTTTTTYCCCCCCCTAATACCCTGTGTAAGCTCTCCTCCCACCTCATCTTTTAAAGTTCTTACCATTTTACCTTCCACAAGTGTTCTAGGAACTTAAAAAACAAAACCACAAAACCCCAAACCCCCCCAAAAGTAGTAGTCTATGCCTAGTGAGACTAGTGGGAGAAAAAGTAAAGTAACCTCTGTCAGATGCAGGGGAAACGGCAGGTACATAGTTGTAGAAATGGAAAACTTTTCTTTCCTTTCAGATTATCTCAAATGTTGGACACTTGCTTGTGGTCAGTAGTATTAAATTCCATTGGTCACTCCCTGAATGAAAGCCCTAGGATTTTTCAGCAGTGATACATTTACTGCTTAATCTGTAAAAGCCATAAGAAGGATATTGCTAACTAGATAAACTGTATGTAAAATAGCTGCAAGATAACGGCAGAATTTAAAAAAATCAGTTATTTTATTATTGTGAGTATTAATTGTATATTTCTAGCTACAACCCTTAGACCCAGATAGTATTAATGCCTCCAAGTGAAATTCTGAAATGCTTTGTTCTTCGTGGGACATACCAGCCATAGGCAGTATGTTGGTGTTTTAGCCAACATCGATGCTGTATGCACCCCACTTCTCCTACTGGAGTCTTGGCCTGCAAGCCTGGCTGCATCTGCATTGTTGCCCTCCCCAGCTTATCAAGCAAGTGAAAGGATTTTTATTCTTTTATTGTTAGCTATTGAAGCTTGGTTGCAGAGTGCAATCGACTTGGAACACAACCAATTCATCTAATAGTTTCGTTCAACCTCACACACGTTTAGGCAAAGCTGACTTAGATTTCTCTTTTGTCTGGCTTAATGGGGGATGGATGCTGCTGATAGGACTTC
The DNA here is from genome assembly GCA_018881555.1 of Amblyornis subalaris. Classification (NCBI taxonomy): domain Eukaryota; kingdom Metazoa; phylum Chordata; class Aves; order Passeriformes; family Ptilonorhynchidae; genus Amblyornis; species Amblyornis subalaris. The sequence continues at coordinate 257,694 of JACAXG010000025.1, forward strand.
TCAGGTAAGAAAGGTTAGGTAAGGAACCCACAGTAATGTTGTTCACTCAGCACACAGGCACTCACACAGATGTTATCCCCTCACTACAGCAGTACTCGGGCCACTTCGAAACACACTGTGGCCTGATATGGATCTAGAAGCAACATTTACTAATGATAGAAACCTGCAGGATGGTGCCACTGATGACAGCACTTGCCCAAAGAGTTTGTTGACTGTATTCCTTCCTAGTCACTGGGCAGACTCAGCTGCAAGCAGCCCTCCCATGTCTGTGTGCATTGGGGTTGACTTTAGGAAGAGGTAACTGAATTGAGAACTGCTTTTAAGCTGCTTTTAAGCAGCTTCTGGTTTTAATTGACAATGAGGTCAAGCTTCTGTAAATTACCCTACTTTAAACACTTCTGAGAGTTTTTTTTGTTTTCATGATAGCATAAATATTATACTTTGTGGAATTGATTTTTGAAGATCTTAAGTTTCAATAATTTTGTAGGTAGTACTGAGGATCAAATTAACTGGATATCAATGGGCATTTGCCTCTGTTGTCTAAATGTTCCACTAATCACCTGATAAATAAAATTTGCTCCCCTGAGCTGCTTGGTTGGGTATCTTACAGGCAGAGAAATGGGGAAAGCTAAAAAGCATGGATAGAAGGACTAGTCTGAATTCTGAAAATTCCCATTAAACTTGTTCTGCAAAAATAAAAGGGGTGCGGAAAACAGGATTGGATTCTTTTTATGGTATAAAGCCACAGAAGACATAACAAAGCTACTTAATACTCTCTTTTGAATTGGCTGAAGTAGATATGTCAGGATTACAGGCTGTACAAATCTGTAGATGTACTCTGTAGGCTGTTTGGTCAGGTGGTGGGATTATAAATAGGTAGGCTTACTGATGTCAGCAGCAGCGGAAGGGAACAACAGTGAGCTCGCCATGCACACACACACTCCCTCCCTTCTACCTCCATATGCTATTGAAAGAAACTCACCTGATATTAATGGAGAAGAAGAACCTGTGCTATCTTGAAGGTAAGCAGAAGAGTAGTGTAACCAGTTTTAAGTATTATTCTTACTTCTTGTTCAGATGATGAGCATAATGGCTTCAGAGTAATATTTGTGTTATCCTCTGTTGTCCCGACACCTGCTATGAGAAAAAATATTTACTAATAATTGTACACCTGCAGCAGCATATAAGTCCTTGCTCTTTGGGGGAATGCAGAAATCAGGTGTAGGGCAGTACATAAATTGCCAGAACTTAAATAAAGACCTGTACAAAGAAAAAAGAATTATTGTCTGTTGTCCTTTTTCAGACAAAGTATATAATTACTCTACAAAAGCTTATTAAAATCCCATTTCTGGCTCAAAGATGGGGGTGTCTAAAGACCTGTAAATTTACCCATGTGGACAGACTGCTGAAATTTCAATGGCACATTTCTGGGTGTAGAAGGTGTTGCATATTTTATTTTAATCTGAGTTTTGGTGCCTAGAAGCTCAAATGAGGTTATGGAGATTATTTTAAATGAGGAATGCTGTTATTTCATGCAGACTGAAAGACTTCTGATTTCTTTGATTTGCTTTCTTTTGACCTAAAATGTTTTTGGGGAAAAAAACCCACTAGTTGCTTGTAATAACTTGTAAACTTCAATTCTTTTAGTGTTTAATATAGGAGAGTCCTTACTGTGTATTCTGTGTATCCTTTGAATATTGTATATCAATTTCATTTATCCTGGAAAGCATTAAAACAATTTTATAGTACCTAAATTGACTAAATACCTAAATAACTGCACAACACCAAGATGGACTTTGCTTACAGCAATGAAAAAAGAATTTAAGAAATAGCGTTCAGTTGAAGTTCTTGTAAAAGTCAGTGTGCTGTTGGAACTGTATCATCTGTTAGCATGTCAAAAACTCAGCAGTAAAGTATATTGGCTGTAAACTGGCTGTGATAGTGAAAGTTGGTGGAACACAGGTGAACACAGCAGTGAGGTATAGTAATTAGAGCAAAGCATTAATTAGAAAAGTTTCTTTATATTATCCAGAGCAGACTGCTGATCTGGGTAATTATTAAATATAATCTTTAAATATAACCATTATTATACAAATAAGAATTTTTTCGTACTTTAATGCTGAAGTCCTGTACCCTTTTACAGAAAGTACAGAGGCTTTCTAATGGAAGTAATGGATCATCCAAAATAGCTATGGTGTTACCATCATGCAGGGAGCCAGCTTTCTTCAAAGAAATATCTTCTTTCATCTTGCCTGCTGCAAGAATCCAGTAAGAAATGGATCCAGGGGATTTTGAGTGTGCGGATATAAGCAGAGAAAGCAGAGCAGACAGCTCGTGTGTGCAGATGGGGATGAGTTTGGAGACAAAATAAGAGCATTCATTTGGGGCTCTGAGCTGCCAGCCAATGGGGGAGTTAAAGTAGGACAAAGGGGAGGGAGCTCCTGCTGTCAGCGGCAGCAAAGGTGGCTATGAAAACTGCTGGTTGGGCTCACACTGTGACGTGGGCTGGGATGGGACTTGGGGCTGTGCTTTGTACCACACATCTCCCCTCACAGAGTGTGTAAGAGATGAGGCTGGGACTCCAGCAGCTGCACTGGCGTTTCAGGAGGTAGTAAATGTGACCCTATTCCTGAAGGTAAAAGGTTTTTCCACTTTGCTTTGTGAGGAGGATGCAGGCAGGGAAGTGAATGTTGAGGAAGCAGCTGTGAAAGATGACCAAGAGAATCTGGTGGCAGGTAGGTACTCAAAGCATTTCTTCTTAGTTTTGCAAGCAGTATTAGCTCAAGATGCTTGGTGTTTCTGTTCGGGGAACTATAGCTACATTCCTCATACTTTGGGAGAAACCTCTTTATTACATCATACCTTTGAGGATGCTAACTGCCAAGATGCACTTCTTGTAATCTAGTAAAGAAAATGCTTGGTTTAGTACAATTTTTTAGCCTAAACTTAACTTCTTTTTCTCTTTAGTGTTCTTTCCTGTGATGGACAATGATGTCTTATTTGCTGACATGGTTGTTTGTGTAGGAACTCTCTGTACATTCTTCATGTATCTTGTAGCATCCGTGTGTATATGTGTATATACACACACGTATATTTATATTTGATCTTCTTGATCAGGGTAGGAAACTTTTCCTGCTTCCCATTCCCTTCCAATGCTTAATGTCACCTCTGTTCTTCAATTTACTAAACTCTCCTATTGTGTAAATATACAAAACATTTTAAGTGTTACTGCTAAACTCTGGTTACTCTAGGTTACTGTTACCAGTAAACTAGGTAGATAAAGGACATAGCTGCTRGGAGAAGGCTTTTGGTAGTTGAAGAACTTTCTAGAGGGGAGAAAGCTTGTTCTGTTCCAAACACCTGCAGGAAAAATGAAAATAAGTTGCAGTGCTTTCCAAAGCTGCATCGCTGTGCTTTCTCAATTATTCTTCCTGTATCTGAATTTTCAGCTGGGAACTGGGACTGTTGCAGTTGAACCCAACCTTCTATACCAGCTAAAAGGAGAGGGGGTGAAGTTTGTCTTCCCTGTTACTGTAGAGCTTCTTAGCTGCTGTCCTGCACTACTTCATCTATTACCCACCCACCCACATCTACACCCACGTACCTATATTTGAGGCATGTGTGTATGTGAGGAAAAAGGAAAGGATCTGTATTAGCCTCTTTCCTGGCTGCTGTAGTACTCAGTGGCTCTGCTTTTCTTTTTCTTACCTTTCCCAGCCTCTAAATCTATACAGTGCCTACTACCTCCAGTGTTACTTCTAAAACATGATTTTGAACAGGAGAGAAAAGCAGCAGCAGCAGCAAAGCACAGATAAATTGACAATTCTTCCTTCTATTGATGTTCAGAATAGCAGCTGGAAAAGCTGTGAGCAGAGCTAGGTGCTTCATCTGCAGGCTTTGAAAAGACAGTGGTATTATACCTGCTTTCACGACTGGGAGATAACAACCAGGACAGATTCAGGTTTTGTTCTGTTTGAGAGCCCTTAACAGAACTTCCTTACTAGTCATGGAAGAAAAACAGCTGTATAGGCAGCCTTTTTAGCAGTACTTGAAAAAGACTTGAGGGTTTGTTTTTAGTGGAGGTAACATATGTTTGCTTGAGTTTTAAGTATTTGTTAGATTTATTAGTGTATCAAAGGTTAAGCTCCCGCTTTCAGATCAAGCTGCTCTTTGTTTTCTTTTCCTGTTTATTCAGCCAGTTATATATTACTCAATTACTGTTACAGATTTACTGCTTTCTCTTCCTTGCTCTCCTTCCATTCTGTCAGGCTGTTTTCATAACTGTAAATATAATAAAGGCTAAGTGAGCCATGCAGGGTTTAAATAGTTTTGAATGCCATTCAGAATTTTTGTTCTTTCTTTTGGTAGCAAATCTAGGTTACTGTTTGTGTTTTCTACTTTGTGAAAAGGTTGCAAAAATAGATACAAGTATCTGCTTTCTGCAGAGTTATGTCACACACAGATATGCCAAGTTTGTATTTACTTCAGAAGTCTAAGTTCTTAACCTCCTTGGAAGTAATGTCATTGGAACTAATTTTCCACTACATTTTATTTGTTAGTTTTGATTTGTTTGGCTTTTTTTTCAGGAGAAAAAGAAATACCTCTTTTTGCACAACAGAATGTGCTATAACAAAACTTTTGTATCAGAACACATTTCTATAATCCCTCAATAATAATAATAAACTTAATGCTAATTTATAGGAGGAGGTTTTTTTTGTGGGTTTGGGGTTTTTTTTTTATGTTTGGTTTTTTGTTTTTATTTTTATCCTTTCTTGCCTGCTAGGATTCTGAGTTCTTGACTGTCTTCCTAACAGCAAGGCAATTCTGCCTAGAGAGGAGCTGTGTTTTGTTGGATGGTACAAGACAACATTAAGTCAGCAGCTGTCTGTGCTGAGGAGTTGGTCTTTCATATGTTTTAAGTGAGCTTGAAAAGATCATTCTAATATTAGTTTGATTTGGCTTTGAAGGGTAATGAATTAATACTTTTTTCTAGAAAAGTTTTAAATTTATGCTTTAATTACATTATATGTTTATACTGGAGTTGATGTCCTTTTAATGCTAAGAGGGGCACAATTAAAAACATACCCATAATACAGATTTGTGTTTACGTTGTCTCGGGATTGCCCCTTTTTCCTTGCAATGAGACAAAACATTTCATGAATTGTGGCTCAAATACAGTTGCTTCTGTTTTCCAGAATGTCACTGCCATGGGGACAGATAATCAGAGGGGGCAAGTGTCTGTTCCAAATGGTCTGGAGGGAACTGAAGGATTCATTTGCTGCTTTCTTGCTTTCAGTGTGAACCAGACATCCAAAGATTCCATTAAGCTTTCACCTTACTGTCATGGTTACCGTCCCAGTTCTGTGATTTATTTCTCTCTAGGATAAGACTTTTTGAAAAAAATTCTTTTCTTCAGAGCAATGAGGCTAGCTAGGGGGTAAATCCACACGTCCCATTGACCAGGGAAACTTTTTCTCTCACAAGACCTTTGAAAACATGTCCTGATTCCAGGGATGCCTCATTTTCTTGATCCAGTTTATTTATGGAAAGAGAGTGGAAATGCGTTTAACATTTTTTTTGCTTGCTTTATAGCAGCCTTATCTGAATAAAGGCATTAGTAAGAGAACATCTGCAGATGATTAGTTGTTTGCTGGAACCTCACTGAGTAAACCCATAATCTTCGACGAACACTTAATTAATAATATGATCACCCACAGCATTGCTACTGCCATGTCAGTTGATGTATCAGTTGCACAACAAATTATTGTGTTGGCAGGGCTATATACCCAGTGCCTTTTTTTATGCCATCTTATATTTTTAAAATACCAGTATTATTTACAATGTTTGTATCCTTTCAGTCTTGAAAACTTGTATAGAGAAGTGCACTATAAAATAACGTGTTATCACAAAAAATTTACAAATTGTTCATGCTAGTTTATCTTCCTATAAATTAAAATTAAACTGTTTCTGAACTGTTTTTTTTTCGTGGTACCTATTGAGCCACCTGCTAGGCACAATATCTGTACAATATGACCTCACATTCTTCCCCAGATAACTAAATGGATGAGTTTAGAATCTGAAAGATCATATTTCTCTATGGAGCAGGTACAGCAAATATTTTTCCTTTATGTTGTCCTACATGTATCATAAGCCTGGCTTGAAGGGATAACCTAAGAATGGACATTGTTTGACTCTCATTGATCCATACCTTGATCTTAACATCTAGCTGGTGCTTTTATAGTAGAAATAAAGAGAGAGATTGTATATCAAACAGTGATATTGATGTTGAGATGAAAGCCTAGTGTCAAGGCTGATAGTCATGTTACATAGATGCTCTGGGGCTAGCACAGCAAATATTTGGGCTGCTTGATGTTAAGGAAAAATATTAGAATACTACAGTATGTCTAACTTAAAAGTAACCTTTTTTGAAGCACTTATGGCATCCCAAATTTTGGATAGAAACCTGTGTGCCAGGTAATAATTTAGTGAAGATTAATAGAATTTATTTTTAAAGAATATATTCATCTATACTTATGTCTGAAATATATAGCACTGATTTTTTGAGTGACTTGCCTTAATAACTTCTGTCACTTGCTGGAGTATGATGAGCAGATCAGATAGTAATGCTGCAGTTGTCTCCAAGCTTTTTCCTAGCAAGTAGTGTTTGTTCTTGAAGACTTGCAGTGGTGATGCTGTGAAAGCATTATCCACAAAACGGGAACAGAAAAAACTTAGTCTAGAAGACATATTTGTTCTGGGAGTGTTAAAGATGAGTATTGGGCTGGGAATGCTTCTGGGTGAAGTTAGGAGCCTAAATATTTTGCATATCCATTGGCCAAAATTGATGCATCAGTGTTAAAAAACCCAAATCAATGTTATTAATATAGGCGTGAACTCTTGTTCAACTGTTCCTTGTTTGAGAAGATTATGTGTGAGATTTTGGTTGTCTGCTTCTATGACGTGGCAGCAAAAGCATTATTGTAGTAGTCAGGAGAGCATTATAATAATTGCTTGGGAGTGAAAATAAAACAAAGTGCTGTTTGTACTTCTGACAAATGTAATTTTGTAAAGTTTGATTAAAATAAGTAGTTGGTTTTCTAATAAGCCAGTGTTCTTCGTAGTGCCATAAGTCAGATTTACCAGCTGAAGTGTATCTGTTGTGCTTAGAAGTTTTTTGTTGTAGTATGTTTAATGAACTGTGTCAGTACCTGAGAGATGACTGAATTATGACCTTCCCTGTCCTAGGTGATTGCTATAGAATAATTGAGAAAAGATTCTGATGTTGGAGGTTAGATTCAAAATAATTTCAGTGAGAGTGCTATCAAGCTGTCTTCGTATGGTCTCATGTAATTGTGTTCCAAATGGGAAGTTAAGTGCTGTAAACAGTAATATTCCTTGATGCTGTAGCCTTTGGTTGTACACCAATCTAGCAGATAGATTTCCTCTTTTTTTTTTCTTCTCCTTTTTTTGGGAAAGAGATGCTTATTGAAAGGAAGTGCTGGTGACAACTGGAATATCCAGGTCACTGTCAGTTCAAGTATTTCTCATTATTTTATAGTGCCTTTCTCTAGTTACTGATAGTTAAAAATATACTGCTTGTAACTTTGTAACAGGAATTTTTAAAAAATCAAATAAATAGATGCATTATTTATTTACTGTGCCAGACCTTTATTTTAAAAAGGCTTCTACGCATCCTGCATTCTACGCAGATCGCTGACACTGTTATTTTTTTTTCTTTAAAAGCAGGAAAGCTTTTGAGATACAGCAATGATATTTTATTCTGTAGAAGTGGGATCTGAAGCACATAAAATGTTGGCTTTATGGCCTTGCCTTGGATTTGATTTTAAAGATGTACTGTTTTTCTTAAGAAAATGGTAGTCTTCTGTTTGCATTTGGCTGAAAGAATTCTTTAATACAGGAATTGTATTCTGTCACACAGACTGGCAGGAATTGCAGGTGGGACTTCTGAAATTTAAATTGCTAAGAGAGATGAATCAGTTCTCTGGGGAATAATATAATCTCTACTAGATGAGGGCTAGCTGAATGCCTTGGTGTAAGCAGTGGGTTCCGGGTGCTCTGGCAGCAAGGGAAATAGAAACTCTGCCCGGGCTGCACTGCCTTGTGTTTGTGGGTCCCTGTGAGAGCAGTGGGGGTGTCCCTCTAGCTGCCTTTTCCAGGGCTAGGAAGAATCAGAGAAGAAACACTTATTTATTTTTCTGCTTTGTCTTAGGCAGTTGTTTAAACAGAAAATTTATGTGGAAGATAATATGTTGCTGGAATTGTTTATCTGATGATAAACAGTGGGGAGAACATCCCTCCCAGAGAGTTGAGATTGGACAGTTTGAATGTCTGGTACATAGGGAAGGTTAGCCAGTTGATGGGCCTGGGACCACCGGGACAAGGAATGAGTGAGGACACAGATTAGGATACTGTAGCACAATTTCCAGAGGAGTTCTTACTGTGAGTTGTGGCCCCATTCGGTTGAAATTTCTCTTTTAATTTCCTCTGTATCAACTAATTCATAGCTAAATAAGCTGCACTTGGATTGTTCCTGTAGCTTTCCTGTAAATCTGTAGTAGCCATAAAAATGAAGAGCATGTTTTTGGTTGTTCTAACTCCTTGTAATGTTTACTTTGAGAATTAGAACAGGTTGGCTTAGATTCTAGCGTGTTTGGAAGCTACCTCCACATGAAAGGTGCTGTGAGTAAGATCACTTACTGAGCACTTTTTCCTGGCCTCTGAAGTGTTGTTTTTATATGATTGGGAGTTATTGTCTTTGTTATGATTGTATTTTGTCTTACTAAAAATAACAGGTTTTGTTTTCAGGAGAAGAAACTAGCTTAACATCTCTGTCTTTTTAGCAAAATCGTTGCAAATCAATGGCTCTCCTGGTTTGCTGAGTACCTGGTATAGGTTAAGAGGCAAGAGAGAAACAGACTTTTGTTGGTTCTTTAGGTTGGAGAAGTATTTGAAATGATGGTGTAGGGTTGGGATTACTTTTGGTGTTTGAATAAAATGATGTGTGGAGGATGCCGTGGTGTGAAAATCACCTTTGTTGGCTTCTTGAATTGCAGAGTAGGGAGAGAAGGGTTTTTAGGTAAAAACTACCCCTGCAAGTGTATTTCCACCATCACCTGTATATGTAATCATGGTCACTTCAATTGTTCTTGCTGTTCGGTACCAACTCTGGGGCTGGGAATGCAGCCCAGCCTGCCTGTCAGGCAGCTGCTCCTCTGGTAAGGTAGAGACACAAACTCAAATAGTGAAAAAGCTGTAAGACCAAATGCAAATAATTTGGGCTAAGAAGGAGACGTGAGAGAATTGGTGAGAAGTGAAGAAAAAAAGAGACATGGCATCCGGAAACAGAAAATGAAAGCTTTGGGATCCCTGTTGTTTAATAAGAGGTTGCCAAAAACTCTGCATGACTTCTGAGAAAGTGCACTTGGGGATTTTTCCTCCTTTGCGTGGGGTGGGACATGTAAGCATGACTAACTGTAAAGCACGTTCCGATTTTCTAGAGATGGGTGGGGTCCATGGCTCTGCAGTGGGGGACGGGAGGCTTCAGCGACCTTGTCAGACTCTCTGACCCCGTGTGTGTGTGTTCTTTATAAATATGTGGAACTTCATCTATCGAGCTGTTGCACACATTTTGATAAGAGTATGTGGTGAGTTTTAGCTCTCTACAGTGTAAGTTAGACACTGTATGAATAAAGCTGCATTTTACTGCTGGGGACTGTGCATTTATTGCTGTGTGTCATTAAGCGCTCTGGTCATAGTAGAGCTCCAGTGTTAAAATTGCAGTCATCTGCTTAATGGAAAATAGAGTCCACTAGCGTTTGAAAAGAAATCTTTCTGTGGCATTTCTTCAAAGATTAAATTCTGTGATAAATAGCTTTTAACAGTTATTTGAAGTCATTTGAAGTTAAAGATGTAGGAAAGAATAAAGAAGAGGGGACAAGCAGTACTGGTTCACTTTGGGTTTTTTGGGTTTTTTGGTATTAATGTCATAGGGTGAGTTTTTATAGTTTTGGGATTTTATTTATTTCTAATAGTTGTATTGATGCAGTGTACTAGCTAATAATTTGTATTTGGCAGTTATACGAAAGCTAAAAATCTTGCGAAAATCTCCCCAAAGAATTTGGGGAGGAGTAAAAAAAAAGTTTGATTCATACATTTTGCAATGTTCATGTAACCCTGAAACAACCCAGGCAAGCTTATCTAGAGACCAAAGTTAAAATTTCAGCTCATGTTGCACATCTTGAATTGTATGCAGAGCACACCAAACTAATTTAAAACTAAGAGAGAGGAGGTATAAATTTTGAATGTGGATCCTCATTCAGTGTTTTGGAGGCCTGTGAGTACTCTCGATTAGCTCTGAGGGGCTGTGAATAGTTAATTATTCAGCACAGAGTTCTGAAGTTCAAAACTCTAAGCACTTTCAGCAACAGATCGGTCATGTGAAGCCTCCTTACAGTTGTTTTTTGCAATGCTGCTCTGGACCTTGTTTGTTCTTCATTGTGAGTGACTTTAAACTTTGTTTTCCCAAGAAATATGTGTGTTTCTAGTTGTTGTACGCTAGATTTTTTGTTTGAATTCTGTAGGACAATTACAGAAGTTAATTTCTTCCGCTAGGTTTAAAGTAAACAAACTTTGGTACAGCTGCATCTAAATGGGCAGCATATTTTTGGAACCTTTGTGTATTATGTTTGAAATGTATTTTCACTTTCTGTGTGGCTCCATTCAAGCTTATCAAAAGAATGTTTATAAGAATTTTAAAAACTCTTACGAGATAATGTGTCTTGACTGTATTTTGGTTTTGTTTCTAATGGTAAAATTCTTAATAATAGTATCTTTTCCTTCTGACTATATTGGTTAATTGTGGAGAGTTATTTAAATAAAGGGATGTGTCGAACTATATATTGTAGGACATGAGAGTCATGCCTTCAGAGTTTACCTTAATGTACATATATATATATATATATAATCTATCTCTAAAGAGATGTAGAGAGTTTTATGCTCTTTTGGAATTTTTTTTAAGTGAATTAAGTGAAACTTACTGAGTGATCACTCCTTGTGTTCAAGAGTAAGCTGGCTGGTCACTAAGATGGGAAAGGGTGTCGAGAAAATTAAAATAGGATATCAGCGTAGGTGAGGGAATATATTCATTTCAGATATATGAAAGCATATTGTGACTGAAATGTCAAGAAGTATTACAACACAGTAGAATTTGTTATACTGTGATTTTATTACTGTATAGAAATCAAAAGATGTAGAGCTGGTAGGATTTGTTTGAATAATTTTAATAATCAAAAGAAAAATTTGGGGAGGAAAAGTGTCAGTATTCCCTCCAGTATCTATCCTATATTAAGCACAGTGGTAGTGCAATTTGGCTTCATGCTGCACAGTACAATATTTCTGTTTATACTAATCCAGTAAATCTCTTTGGAGAATGCACAAATAGAGTCTTTGCATAACCCAAGGGAGAAAAAAAAMCCCAAACTAATTTACTTTTTTATGGTACATTAAAAAACTCTTTGCCTTGATGTTTATTGGCTTTTTTTTTTTTTTTGTGATAGATCCCTTAGCCTGTTGTGTCTTCTGTCACCACTGACTGTATGTTTATAAATATTCTCTCATCTCTCATCTTCTTGCACATATCCATTTAGAAAAGAATAAAGTGTTGTTTGTTTCTGTTTTGAGACTTGTTCATTTGCCAGTGTGGACTCATATATATAAATACATACTTGATTTTTAATTTTCATCTGTTTATTTCAGAAGAAAATCTAAAGCACCACCTCCTCCATCTGAAACAAAACCCGTTGCTGTTTCTCCGTTTGATAACACAGATCCAACCAACCTCATCATGGAACAGAAAGAGAATGTAATTGATAAAGATATTGAATTATCAGTGGTCCTGCCAGGAGATGTGATCAAGTATACTACAGTTAATGGGAGGTACGTAACCAGAACGATAATTTAATTTTCTTTTTTTGCTCAAGTTTACTTCAACCTTCATCTGTGTTATAATCACTCAGTAAAATACATGGGTTGTGTAAGCCTGAACATAAAGAGTGTCTAAAGAAGAGCAACGAGGTGAAGTGTCTAGATGACAAGTGCTAGGAGGGTTAGGGTTACCTGAGGGAGCTGGGGTTGTTCACCCTGGAGAAAAAGCTCAGGACGGACCTTATCGCTCTCTGCAACTCCCTGAGAGGAGGTTGTAGCCAGGTAGGGTTTGGTCTCTTCTCCCAAGTAACAAGTGATAGGAGAAGAGGAAATGGCCTCAAGTTGTATCAGGGGAGGTTTAAAATTTCTTCATGGACAGAGTGACAAGCCTTGGAACGGGCAGCTGAGGGAATTGGTTGAGTCACCATCCCTGGAGGTATTTAAAAGATGTGTGGATGTGGTATACTTAAAGACAGGGTTTAGTGGTGGACTTGGCAGTGCCGAGTTAATGGCTGGACTTGGTGATCTTAAAAGTCTTTTTCAACCTAAATGATTCTGTGATTCTACTATGATTTTTGGGTAGATATGGAAACATCTACTGTATACATTTACCTACCATTTGGGAAGACTGTTTTTTTGAGATTCAGAAATTCTGTCTGGTACCTGTCAGTATGTGTAGCCTATAAAATACTGGTTTATATGATTCAGTGAGTTTTTCCATGGAAGTTTTGCTTTGTAAAGATGAGTTCTTTCATCCTATTTGGGTACAAAGTTATGTGTTCAGCACTTGCTCTGTGCTATTACCTGTATACTACTAGCAGTCCTCAAAATACATGTCATGACTTCAGACAAAATCCATAACGCTTCAAAAAAAATGTATAGCTACAGCTTTGTATTTTTTTTTAACAATTATGTTTTGCTTTAGCTGGTTTTAGTTTGAAATACTTATTTCAGTCTGCTAATTGGTAGTATACATTGTGCATGTAACTCTCAAGTCACCTTTAGTTCAGAAAGACCTAAATATTTACTGGTAAGTTGAAATCACAAATCCTGGGACTTAAAATGTTGTATTAGTTATTATAGCAGGTCTACTAAGAAGGCAGCTGTGCAAGGCTGTGTATGGAACAAAGCAATTCGAGTGCCACTTCGTCACTATCCTAAGCTGCAACAAACAAACCTCTTTGTATCTTGTCCTTGTGACAGTGTATGGCCCATGTCTTTGCTACTGAAAGAAGCAGGCTGACTTGTTTATTCATTCAAACCAGATAATATAAATGTGTGCTGATACCTACTTCACTTCCTAATGAGAGATGAAGTCTGGCCTGAGTCTGTTTGCACACTATGTCATTTGCAAGAGTTCATGAGGTCGTTGCTTAGACATCAAATATTGGCTTGTTCACCAGAGCTGCAGTGTATAAACTTCTGTGGGTTTTTTTACACCTCCCCCTGACTCTGTGTGATTTTCAGGATAGCTGAAATCTGAGGTTTTATTTCTCAAAAGAAATTTTCTGAAATAATTGGTGACTACTTGATGCTTTATAGTGTTCTTGCCAGCATGTTTGTAGCAAGGGCAAAGTGCCAGAAAGGAATGTTGCATATATCTTCACTTGATCAGATTACTGTGTGTGTAATTACTCAGTTCAAGACAGGCCTTACAGGCTTATCAGGAAGTGCACACGTTTCCCAATCAGTTTTATTATCCCACAGTTATGGGATTTTTTAATTAAGATACTGTATGTGATCGGTTTCATAAGTGGCTGTCTTGCAAATAAGAACCAATATTAGCACTGCTAAGCTCACTCAGAATGAGGGGAGATGTGCAGGACCTGCAGGCAACTGTGAAACATATTTGAAACTATCTTTTTTCCTAGCTTTGCTCTGTCTTGATAGTCATATTTTGTGAACAAATAGGCAAAATGCCTCTAGAAACGACATAGACAAATTGATACTTTGCCTCTTTCCTCTTTCATAATCGGAGATGATCAGCTTTGAAAGTCCTGAGGAGAGAATACCTTCTAAATCTCATACTAGAAAAAGCAAAATGGTGAGTTTTAACAGCCATGCTCAAATTCTATAGTCCACTAGGAGAAACTTTCCTATTTCAGATTAAGCTGGGCTGATATGCTCCCCGCTTTGGCATAGTGGATAGCAAGAGCAGTGTAGCCCAAAGCAAGCTGTTAGTGGGATAAAAATCCTGAGTATGTAGAAGTAGGCAAAAGAGGATCACAATGAAATTCAAAAGAAGCATTAGAGAAAAGAACTAAAAGAGAAAAATTTTTGTTTCTTGGGTTTGTCTAAAGTAACTAAAGCAAAAGACTGAGAAAAGGAGGAGGAACTGGAATAACTCAAGTGCTCATTCTGACGCTTCAGGAATGGCTGGATTCTCTTATTTAAGCCTGGACACCAGTTTGTGCTTTGTAGTAATTGGYGATAGGAATTCGGTTCATCTCTTCAGAATCTGACAGTGACATGTGCACTCCCATAACAACAGCACTCGTGAAGAGGGATCCAGCAAACAGTTATTTCACAACAGTGACCACTCCCCCACCTCTAATGTGGCAAGAGCAATGAGCGGTAGGAAGTGAAGGTACACCGTTCTGAGGAAGGAATAGAAAAATGAGTGGAGCTTTTTGTTGGTTGTTTTGTTTTGCTTTTTTATAATTGGAATGTTTTTCAGCGTGATCTAACGGCATAGGACTGAAGAATTTTCTGCAGCCAAAGAAGAAAAAAACCCCAAACCCAAATTGAAGAACTATTTTTTTTTAGCAGCCTGATCAGTTTAAGATAGTGGTGCTTTTTTGTTGTTGTTTTTGGGTTTTTTTTGTTTACCCACAGGGAATAAATGCAGAGTTTGAGAAAGTTTTCTTGAAATTGTGTAATTTGTTTCAGTTGTATGCATCAGTAAATTAAGTTAGCAATTTCAAGGACCAATATGATAGTGACATACATTTAATTTGGAAATGCTGTGTAAAAAACATATTTTTGCAGGGTTGTATGTTTAGGTCTTCAGTTTCAGATGCCTTTTAGAGAGACCTTAGCTTTGCTGAATTTGTTTGATAAGAGTCCTTTTTGAGGTTTCATTTATCCATTCTTGAGTATTTTCATTCATTAGAGTATTCTTAATAAACTGTTGGTTTACTCTCTTTAGCTAGCTAGTGAATGACAAGCTTTGTGGTGTTGCCCTACTTTTCAAAATATATTGTACTTAAATTTGTTAGTAACAAATTCTAGGAGTTTTGGTGGTTTTTGTTGTTCTCTATGAAAGCAAGCATCTTTTTCTCTTTAGAGAATAAGATTAGTAAATATTTTTGCACAGAAGGCCTTGAAACCATTATGATAAAGTAATTGGAGAGCTATAGGAAGCCACATTGTGTGTAGGTGTCTTTTCTCTTTTTTTCCTTTATTTTTAATAATCCACCTCTACCTAGGAATACTTTTCTTTTAGTGGTTATTGACAGAGTTTTGTTTGTTCATTGGTGCTTACTGCAAGTCTCATGATGGGAACACCTTGTTCCTAAAGTTTGATTGTATCAGAAATCTCTGAATCTCAACTTCTTTTAAGTAGCAAATTTCTAGCCCTTGTTTTTGGAGAGGATTTTGGCAATTTGATGCATTTTTTTTCTTTTAAGCACTTCATGGAGTACTTGAAGTGACCCCTTACACTGTTGATTACAAACAGTACATGATTTGATACATTCTGGTGAAGGTTCATCCTTTAACTGTCAGTTGTGTCATGTAATGACAGGCTGCTTTTAGCCACTTTTAATTGGTATTTAGTCAGGTAGGAATAACCAGAGAAAAATAGATGAGAGATGAAAGGGTGCAGGAATATGTAAATACGTTTACAATCAGAGATTTCCAGAAAACCTAGAGTAATTTAATGAAGTTAAGTTGCCAATAAATATTTTACTGAAGTTAGATAAAGGAGGACCAGCAGCTGATGTACTCTGAGGCAGCTGATGGCTACTTCTTGGTGCTTTACTAAATATTAATTATGGAAGCTGTTAAATTTGCTGTGATATATGTATTCTTCCACCTATAATTCTTGAAGGCTTTTGCAACAATGAGTTTTACAAGTTTTGGAGGATGTGATTACAAGAAAAGCTTGATTTTTTTTTGTATCACTGTAGAGATACCTTTCTAAAGCAGTGGTTGAAGATGTTTTGCCTCCAGTGGCGTTGGGGAGAGTCTTAAAGTCCACCATCCTCCAGTCAAGCAGGAAGTACCAATGGAAAGCAAATTTGCACTGAATCACTGTTCTCATGTACTAATTTGCATGTACCTGTTGTTTGTGAGCAGCTCTGTTTCTCACTTATCATTCTGTCACTTACTGTGCTGCTGGTTGATGTGAGGGCTTGCCCCTGTCACTGTGGTGTGTTTCTATGGGATGGCTTTCTGTGATCTTTGCTTGTCAATTCTCGCCCTGGTCATCTTTGATATTCTTACTCTTCTCCAATAATTGAAGGGCAGCTTTTAAAACTAGTAAGTGTATAAAAATTCACCAGAAAAAAGTAACGAGTCACTTATTGGATACACTGATAACCAGAAAGGTCAGTAGAGAAGTGGTGTCTGCAGCCTCCTCTGGCTCCCTCCTCCCTCGCCCTCCCCTGCTCTGCCCCCAGTCAGATGAGGGAATGGCATAATTTGCATTTGCAGCCCTTTTCTTCTTAGGGTGGGATGGATGTACTTGTTTTATTAGGGATTAGAAATACAAGAAATGCAGTATTTCCTCTTTTCTTCTAACTGGAGCAGGTTGTACTACATGCAGGAGACGAATTGGAATAAACTTTCTGGTTTAGCAATGTGACGAGGAGGAGTAGTTATTCTGCATTTCACGTGGTATTCCTCAGGCTGTTATATATCATCTAGATGAAAGCATGGGAATATATTACATTCTTCTATACCTCTGTAGACCATCTGATAACTGCTTTTTGACATATTGGAGTGCCATTTCTGAATTTTTTTTGTTGTTTTATTGTTTGTCCTGCCTTTTTCTCCCGAGGCAAGTGTTCTCCTGCCACTTWAGCAGGCAGAAGCTTTCCTCTGGAAAAAAAAAAAGTCTGCGGTGACTGTATCCATCAGCTTTCAAACAGTTTTCATCTTCTGGAAGTGCAGCATATACACCAGAGAGTCCAGCCCTGCTGGTAGAAAGCAGAAGACAGTTTGCTTATGGAACATTTGTTCTTTAAGACAAAGGAAAAGCAAGAATAATAATCTAGGGTAAATTAAAGCGGGGAAAAATTCAGTGTTCATAGTAATTTCTAACACTGAGTCATTCTTAATTATTTTCACAGGACCGTATCATATGAAAAGTCTGTTTTAGCTTACTACTTAATAAATATATTCATGATCTTTGTTATCTAGAATTCTGCTTAGCCTGATAGTTCTTTGTAGAAGCTATTTCCACATTTGGCTGTGCTACCAGCATACTTGCCTGTTATGAGATTATGTCTAGAATTTAAGATTTCTGATAAAGCCATACCAGCCAAACCCTGTATGAAATTTATCATAGACACTTCAGCATTTTTTTCAACATACCGTTTGATCGCTTCACAGACTTTTATTTTCATAATATCCTTTTGAGACACAGCAGGTGATGGATTTCCCTGTTCATAGTTGTATCTGAGAGATGCAGAGAGTGTCACAATGAAATTGTCCTTACAGATGGTTACTCAACTCAAAAAAAAGTATTGAGGAATGATCTGATAGTGCTATAACCTAATTCAGTTCTGTAACATGCAAGGTTAGGACGCTCTCCTTACTTTTGGTCTATTTAAATATCTATGACACTTCTGTTTAAAGTACAACTTTAATAAATATATTTCAGTAGCAACTGGAAATACTCAGCCTATCTTAATACCCTGCTCTGCATGTTCTTCCTTAAGCACTGAGGGAACAAGGACATACAGTTACTGACTACGTCTAACAAATTCTGTTTGCCATACTTCATTGTGTAAAGGACATCTTGCATCATGTAGAGTTTCTGAAGAAGTTGCGTTTGCCTACTATATTGTTATTTAGCTTCTTTCTCTCTCTCTGTATTAAGCACCTAGATAATTTGGAATCCCTAGTGCAAGACCTCCTTAAAGTGTGACTTTCTCAAATCATTTCTCCTGCTTCTTCCAAGTTGCTCGTGCACAGACTTTCTGAAAATAAAGTCCCTTGTAACTCAGAATGGATATAAAAATTCCAAGCTTTACAAGAGAACTGTTCTTAATGAATAACAGTGTATTTATCACCACTGTTCAAGTTCCCACTAAATGTCAAATGAGGTGGCTAATCCCTGTTGACCTCAAGAAAAGCTTCACACGAGCAAGAAGTTCCCTCTCTGCTCAAGTACTTGGCATACTTTTGTGCAAACTGGTTTCATTTTCTTTTTAATGGTGTTTTTTGGGGGTTGGCTTTTTTTTTGTTTTGTTTTGTAGTTATGTTTTTTTTAAAGCTCGAAGATATTTAAAGTCAGTGCCTGGCAGCCATTATTCAGTCAGGGAAGGGAAAGGGCAACTTGAATTAAATGTTTAGCAGCACGTTTTGTTATAACTTACTTAATTGTCGTCTGTTGTGACAGTTGCATTTGTCTTTTACAGGAAGCCCATGATGGACTTGCTGATCTTTCTCTGTGCACAGTATCATTTAAATCCATCAAGTTATACCATAGAGTTGGTATCAGCAGAAAATAGCCAGATTAAATTCAAACCCAACACACCAGTGGGAATGCTTGAAGTGGAAAAGGTGATTGTAAAGCCAAAACAAATGGATAAGAAGAAACCTGCTCCGGTTATACCAGAGGTGAGAACTAAGGTGTATTGAGAAATTAGAATCACTGCTGTATTCAATGAATTGAGCTGGTAGCTCATCCTCTTGTTTCAGCTGTTCCTGTTATCTTTCATCCTCTCACCTTGCAGCTCTGTGAAATGCTTTACTCTATTTTTGATAACCTTGTCTCAGGTAAAATATATCTCAATTTGTTGCAGCAAACGCCTTTGCTGCTGAAAGAAGGAAATATTACAATATTATTTGAAATCCCACGCCTTATCGGCCTTTTGAAAAATTCTGCAGATGAGCCTTGAGAAAACTGAAAATCAACGTCTTGTACCATCTGTCATGCTGTGATATATGTTCCCTTCTGATTGTATGTTCATTTTCCTTTAGTACATACTGTTCTCTCTTGTTACTTGGCTTTTTTTAATATAACCTGGAGAGGGCAGGAGCTTTTAGAAGTACTAAACCAGCTTCTGGGTGTTGCTTAAATCTTTCCTTCCATGTTTGTCCTTCTGCCGTGTAGAAGAATACTGATGTTTTAATTTATCCACTTACAGAGGGCCAGGAGACCTCTTCTGCTGCCCTTTTACCTTCCTCCTATGCATGTGTGCGCATGCACTCGTTCATGGCTCATCACCTGACTTCTGCAGCTGTCTAAGATAACCCAGTAGGGCATCTCTCTCCAGGGACATACCCTGCTGCACAGGGAAATGGCGCTGCTAAAGGACAAGCAGACTGTTTCACAGGTCCTCTTTTTGTGTGGAAGGGAATAGCAAAATAGTTCTAGTTTCTCATGTGATATTTGTGAACCTGCAGCATTGGTGAAGTTGGCCGTAAGTGGAATTCCTGTGATTACTGTCAGGCTGTTGTAAAAGTGCCAGTTCTTTCAGAATTTGTGCTGGTATTTATTGGAATTTTCTTCTCTTTAGCAAACAGTAAGGGTAGTGATAAACTACAAGAAGACACAGAAGACAGTAGTAAGAGTTAGTCCACATTCACCCCTTCAAGAACTCATACCGATTATCTGTAGCAAATGTGAGTTTGATCCTTCACACACTCTGCTACTGAAGAGTTACCAGTCTCAAGAACCCCTTGATATGACAAAATCTCTTAATGACCTTGGACTGAGAGAATTATATGCCATGGATATCAGTCAAGGTAAGATAACTTTTTTAAATTGCTATGTAAAAGATAATCGCTTAATATTTTAATAATGTATACATGTTGTTGGGTTCTTTACTTTTGAAATTATTTTCTGCGACTTTAGTCTATATTTCATTAATCTTCCACAAAATTGAAACTGAGACGTGTACCTGGACTTCTGTTCTCAGAAGTGCTGTATAAAAGTTTTGTTTTCTAACTGAGTGTTCTGGACCAATAAAGGTAGCTGAGTACAAATCCTCACTTAAAAGCAAAGCCTTCTTTTCCTTCCCTCACACCTTCCCCAAAAAACCCAACAATACTCCATTTTAGTTAGCTCATACATGGCATCATGATGACCTGAAAAGAACAGAAACATTAGAGAAAATTAATTTTTTTTAAAACAATTTAAAATTTTAAAAGTATTAGAATATTCTGATGTTCTTTATGTATATTTCTGAGTGCTGCTTGCTAATTTTATAGATTGTGAAGGAATAATAATTGTTTCTGTAATGGTGGTCCAACGGAGGCACAGTGTACTAACTTTGTAATGTTTGTACAGACATTCGTAGCACAGATTTTAACCTCATTTGGAGGTTTAACCTTTTTCATGACAGGTTTATTGTACTGTGATTAAAAGTTTTGTACAGTGAGGTTTGTTCCGTTTTCGACATTTCTCACAGGAAATGTTACGTCAATGTAGAAAGCACTAATATTGATTGACTCACTCTTGGGTTCGAACACTGTTCTATTTGCTTGATTTTATTTCTGCTCTAAAACTTGTGGGATTTGTTGGGGTTTTGTTTGTCTTTGCCCCTCTTTCTACCTAAATATACTAACCTTACTGTTTGGTGGTTCCAGTTTCAAGAGTTTTTCCTAAAGGTCAGAATGACAGATTTGGACAGTATGTCCTTTTTCCATAGAGAAAACAAAAATGAAATCTCTTTCTCTTCCACACTGGAGAACAACATATTTTAACTTGCCTAAACATGCCGCTATGTGCGCATAGTGCATTGTCTGGTTTGTTGTCTGGTTACTTACTGCTTTCATCTACAGACTGGCAAAGCTGCTTTTTGCACAATATGACCTGTGTTTCATTTGAATCAACAGCCAAACGTTCTTAGGAGGGCATATGAGGGCATATATGCTTTCTACACAGCAGTGCCCTGCTAGGAAATTTAGATAGGCTTCAGTTCTCTTAATACAAAGTAGTTCAGCAATTCCATTTTGCAGACAGGTTCAAAGCTCTAAATTTTCCATTATCTTTATAAAGGAAATAGTAAGGTGTATCTTTTACTTAATAGAATCTAAATTCAAATTTAATTTTTATTAACATTATGTTTTAATTCTACATTCCTCTTTGTTTTCCAAGTTTGGACTGCCTGACAATCCAAAACAGAGCAAGCTGTTCTAGATACTGATTTTTCTCCTTGGTTAGGAAATACGTGGAGCCTCCCTCCTTATGTACAAGATTGCAGTCTGTGTTGCATGTCTTCAGGCTCAAGTTCTTGAATGATTTATAGTGTTAGACAGTAAAGAGACACATCCTCTTACTTCAGCAAAGTACCTAGTTAGTTTTTCCCTAGTGTTAAGTTTCAGCTTAGCTTTCTGTGTTTGTAAGTTGTAACTACATCCTTGATTCAGATTCACATTTTCTGTCTTTCTTTTTGTCTTCCTGTAGCGACATCACCAGTTGATTTAAATTTACCATCTTTTCAAGGTAGGATTTACTGAAATAGGCAGTGAAACTGTAGCACTTACAGGATGTTACCATCCACTCCTATGTAACATCTGCTTAACTGTGACATAAGTAATATCTCTGTCCTATCTTAAGTGCATATTGAAAACGATAGTGCAGAAATGGATATACCCTGGTATATAAAAACTATTTTTCTATGGTTTTACCCTAGATTAATTTATTAAATTTAGGGTCGTGTTTATATTGATACTTGTACCAGACTTGCTGATTTCTCTTGCTCATTGCATTTGCATTCAATGGGATTTCTTTAAGTTCGTTCTAGTAAAATTATAAAAACACAATCATTAAATTTATAAATTCTCTGCATGAATAAAGCAATTTAAGGAGGATAAATTCTTCAAGATAACCAGAATGGATTTGACTGTCTTTACTATGACTGCCATGCAGTTACATGTGCACTGATGAAGTGCTTGGGTGATCTGTCTCCATAGTCACACCATGTGGAGGCTAGGGCCTGGCTTGTCCCACTTCACACTTTGCCATAAATTTAAGCTGAAAAGTCTGATGCTCTTTTTCCCTTTTACTGCCTTTGTGATATGAACCATGACATATAACAAGTGGGATGGGCTGGGTTAAGTGCTAGGGGTATTAAGAGCAGCTGAAATTCATCTGTCCTGAGTTCTGAGAAGGACAGGAAGAACATGGATGGTAGGAAACCTGTTCATTTTGCAGCACCTAGACAAATTATTAATATAGGTGATTTATGATGTGTTTTGTGCATCATTGGAGGAGGTTTATGACACAGTGAAATTGTAAGAATGCAGGAGAAATAACCTCTTCATGAAATAACATCTCAAACTATTGTTTTCTATTTTAGACTCCTACCAATCTGAAAACATAGATGTTCTGAAGGAGAAGGAAAACAAAGGATTTTTCAGCTTTTTCCAACGAAACAAGAAGAAAAGAGAACAAGTAAGGTGTAATTTTGTATAAGCAAAACTTCTGGAAATGTATTCAGATTGAGCTATCAACACTGTTGTTTTCCAGACAGTATATGCAACTTGGATTTGTTTTTATTTCCCACACCTCAAGGCTGCCAGTGCCCCAGCAACTCCATTGATGAGCAAGCCAAGGCCACCATTTATCACGAGATCTAACACTGTCAGCAAGCAGTATGACTCAAACACTCTGCCAGCTGAAATGCCCAAGAAACGGAGAGCTCCTTTGCCACCTATGCCAAACTCTCAGAGTGCTCCCCAGGAACTCGCACGAGCCCAAGTCAGACCTACTTCTGATATTGTGAAATCCAACAGCTTTGATAGGAATGAACAGGTTAGTTTTATTTGCTTCACTTCTCTTAGTAAGTATAGACATAATGACCCTGATAACGCTGTTGTTAATATATGAAGCTTGAAATAAATGGCAAATAAAAGTACTGTAATTGCCTTTTAAAATTTTAGCTTGAAAATAACTATAGAAATTGAAAGATGCATTCCTTTTAAACTTTATATCCAAAGTAGCTGCTGTATTTTGAAAAGGTAAAACCAATAACTTATATAAGTTGGCCTGGTAAGCACCTTTTTGTTCTTTTGGATGAATACTTTATATATTTAAATGTGAGAATGTGGTCTCACTTTATTATAACTGATAATTGAGGTTATGATATTCCTATTAATTTTTAATATTTTAGTTATGTGGGATAACGAGTAGTTTGTTCCTTACATTATATCGTAGAAAAAGGTGGACATGTTGGGGAGCAGCCTAAACATTTTTGTGCTCCCAGCAAGTTAAAGTAAGGTTTTTATTTTAAAAATAGGGCTGTATTTTATTGAAGCTATGAGATATGAGCTACATATTTAAGTAACCTATATATGACATGCAGAAATTCTGCCAATTGAATTCTTGAGAATTGATGCATTAACTATTATCCTGGTATTGCACGTATTGTCAATTGTGAATTCCAGTTAAAGATCAAATTTTTGTTGGGTTTTTTTTAAATTTATTTCACACTTTGCTTTGAGTACAGTATCTAAAGGTGGCCTTTAGATATGAAGTTATTGGCATGCTAGAAAAATTAAATGCAGAACTAAATGAAATACAAGTCTGAGGAATTAGTTTTGAGTTAGACTTGGGGACAAGAAATTTCAGACTGTGACTTCCTTTATCTTTATACAATGATTTAGTCTTTCACTGATGCACAGAACCACAAGAGAGCACTGTTTAACAGAAGTTCTGTCTTTGCGTATTGTGTCCTGCTGAAAAGCTTTATCATTTATCATTTGAAGAAGACAAAGGTTTCTTTCTGAATTTTAGTAAAAGCAACCTTTGGGGAGGGGAAGAAAATAATGACTTTTTTTTTACCTCACCATGTTTGTCTTTTAATTGAATTCAATTTTTTAAAAAATAGTTTATTACTGTCAACATGCTTTAAATGATTAATATCCTAGTATGTCTAAAAGTAATGTATGACTACTTGGCTGTCACTCAAAAAATTGCTTAGATTTATTATTTTGTTCTGACATTTCTTACTTATCTAGAGTGATCTGACTGAAGTTGAATAGCTCATAAAAAGAAGACAGAAGTCCAGATCAAGTTGTATTTTTATGTGTATTTTCTGTTTTGTACTACTTTGTGCTGCTCCCTTAGAATTTGGAGGCCTTTGGCATGTGTTTTTTAAGGTGACTTCTGTCTCATTTGGATTTGATTGCACAGTGATTTCAGAAAACACAGAGCTTGGAACTTAAATGTGGGCAAATATTTACTCTTTCCTTTGAATTTTATTAATTCAAGTAAAATATTTTGTCTTTTGGGTTTCGTATTTACCTTCCAATAAATAACATCTAGTGAATGAATTTGGCATAGTACATATTGCTCAATTTGATCAGGGAACTCCTAATAAGGATCCTGTGAGAGACTTCCTTGGAGAATAAAGCTGCTCCTTGGCAAAGTGCTGAGACATTTTCAGAGACAGCCTTCCTGCAGCACAAGAGTGGTCTGTTCCCCTAAGTGGGAATAAGAGTAGACGTAAAAATAAACAGTCTCATTTAAATGTGTTGCTGAGAGAACTCAAGTGCAGAAATAAAAGGGGACAGAAAAATTCCCAGAAAGAAATACAGAGATACTTCTTGGACATGCAGAGATGCTCTTAGGAATGCAAAGACAAGCCTGGAGCTCCAGGTGGCAGGAGATGTCAAGAGCAAGAAAGGCCTTTGTAAATTAGTGACAAGCAGAAATCCAAGGATAAAGGATGAGGTCATCTACCTTTATTTTAGCAAGATGTTTGTCACAGTGTACCTCAAGATTTTTTTGTTGAAAAAGTAAGATACAAACTAGACAGACGAAACACAAGATAATACAAAAAGTGGCTGCAGTTCAAACAGCGGGGTGATGGCTCCAAGTCAGATCAGTTGCGATGTGGAGTTCCCAATAAGTTGGTAGTATGGCTAGTACTGTTAACTATCTCTATAGACAATCTACGTCATGGAATTGAATCCACCCTCAACAAACTTGAAATTGACACCAAAGTGGGCAGAGAGGCAGGTACTCCAGCCACCACTCAGGGAGACAATGGCAGGCTGAATGAGATTTTAAAAAGATGCACGTGAAATTCTCTCTCGTGGAGTGAAGTAATCCCAAGCACCAGTACAGGCTGTGGTCTGGTCATGTCATCCACCTTGAATCCAGTGTACTCAATACGTTTTATGCTACACCTGCACTGCTGTGTCCAGATTTGTTTCCTGCAGTTCAAGACAGAGATTGAAGACAGGCCACCATGATGTTTAAAGGTTTGGAGAACATGAGTATTTTAGTGGAAAGAAGGCTCAGATGGTATCTAATCACATTCTTCTGATACCTGGAAGTTGTTACAGGGAAATCAGAGGTGTATTCTTCACAAGGATGCATGGTGACAGGATGAGCACCAATGGGCATTAGCTTCTCCAGAGGAAATTCCATTCGGATTGCAGAAGAAAACTCACCACTGAGAACTGACTGTTGGAACAGGTCACTCAAGAGAAGTGGTAGAAGTTTCTTTGCTGGAAATGTTTGAGATGTTCCTCGATAGGCTCTTGCAATAACCCAGTCTCTTGGGTTTCAGCAGAAGGTTGGACCAAATGATCTCAAAACATCTCACCTAATCCAAGTCAGCTCTCAGTAATGAGGCCAGTACGATGGTCACAGTAGATCATAATTACTTCACTGTAAATAATGCAAGAATTTGGTCAATCATATTCTCCACTGTTGAAAATGTGTGTCCTGCTGGTAGGACTTAGTCTCTCTCAGGTTGCTCACCAGGCTGATTGGTGTGTTCACTGGGCTATTTAGTATATCTGGGAATTTCACTGTTACTTCAGTGTCCAATGAAGTTAATTTGCAAAATCGAAGCTATACTTTCTTTTTCTTAAGGGTTGTTTTTGATCTTCTTTTGCTTTACAAGAAGCATTTCCTTGCAAATCATACTGCTGTTAAGAATGCCTAAATTTTGTAGCCTGCCCTTCAATTTATTTGGCAGACTGGATACATACTTTATTTCTTCTGGTCTTTCTATGGACCGGGATGACCTTCTGCATGGGCCCTATTATGGACAAAACTCTTTTGTAACATCCACAAGGAAGACGAAGTGAAATGTCGGTTTTGCCTGGATAAACTGTCTGCCTGGTTTTGATAGAAACGTGTCCAAGTAGTAACATCAGACAACAGTGAAATGAGCCAGCTTTAAGGGAACAGAGTTCTCCCTGTCGTCTTTCTGTTGTCAAATTCTCAATGTATTGTAGTCCAGTTTCTCACAGTACGGAAAAGGGTTTTAATGTTTACCTCCTACAGTTTCTTCACTTCTTTTTCCTTAAAGAAACTGCTTTCTCTTTGTATGAGTAGTTACATTCTGGTAAGAGGGTTGGAATTTTTTCTGCTTCTGTTTCAAGGTTATTATAGAATTATTTTTTAGGGACACAGTCCTATTTTTCAGGGAGAAAATAGTACAGTGGATGTCAGGGTAGCTTTTACAAGTTATTACATAGCATGATTTGCTTATTCTTCTGTATGAGACTTGGAAGATGACTAGTAAGCTTGAATGGTTAATGTTTGTCCAGCAAATTTCTATGTTAAATCAGGTGGGAAATGAGGATGTTAGTCTCTAATATTGAAATCCCTCACTTATTTGTCAGTTCTAATTTTGGGCAAGATGACTCTTGCCAGAAGTATGTTTAGAACCAGCAAGTTTAAATACACTTGCAAGTAGAGAGGACTCTCAAGGGTTTTTGCAAAGTGGTGTTGTATAATTTAGTGTGTGTATTTTCACAGTTTTCATAAAAGTGGTTGCAATTTTCTAGTAATAACACTTCTTTAAAAGAAAATTCATTTTAGACGAAAAGCATTTGATTATTCCCAAAATGCCATTGCTGATTTTCTTCCTAATGCTTTATTTATAAAAGCTAGACTGATACACCTGCGTTTTATCCCATTAATGTTTCTTTTTACACTGTTTACTGTTATTGTCTAGGAGCATGCGTAAACTATGCTTGGGTAGGAACAATTAAGTGGATGCTTTTAGTCAAAACATTTACAGTCTTAGATGATGGATAGAACTTCTCAACTGTAGAAATATGAATTACTGTTATTTACACAACCCTAACTCGTAAAGAAACCTAAATCTCCAAGCTACCTCTTAAAAGAGAAAGGGAAGAAGATAGGAGAATAGGGGAAGGGTGGGAAGCAACTAAACCATAAAGTACTTCAGAAAAGATTTTTTTTTCAGCCACTCTCACAGGACAGCTTAGTTAGGATTTCTGTGAGGGGTGAGTTCCACTCTGAAGAATTACCCAGAGGCTTGCTTGCCTGCAACTTGATGGTCAGCCCTTGAAAGGAGAAGTTGGCCAATGATGCACTGAGCACTATGGATAGCAGGGAGGTTTTGAGTAGAGTCAGGGTTACCTGGGAGAACAGAGGGCTCAGGACTACCTGAAATTTGCATGAAGATCATTTCATATTATTCTGAGATATTTCAGAATTGGTGGTGAATTTTGCATGTATCCACTTTTCGGTATATCAAATGCACACTTTTGTTTCTTTATTGTATTTGCTTCTGTACCAGTAAGATAAATCCTAGGAGAGAATAGTCATGTTGATTGTTTGGACACGATGTCACCAGCTGAGTTTCTCCAAATATGTTCTGTATGACTTTTCTTTCCAATAGATCAGAGGTGTATTACTTCCTCTATAGTACTTTAGATAAGTTCAAGTATTTTGGGAAGCTTAAGTCATGTAATAGGAATTGAGTGCATGAGTCATTGTAGGGCAAATACGTATTTTTTTTCTATTAGTTCTTGGACACACATTTGCCTGCACACTTATACAAAGGCAAGAAAGAAATGCTAGCAATATGACTGGCCATGTACTTTGGTATCCCAACATGAGACAGTCGTCTGTATATTCTCTGTTAAATTTACGTATGTATGGAGCAAAAGAGGTAGGATGTGGTAGTATGAAGATGTCTGTCTAGTGACCCTTGGTGTGAGTTAAGCTTTCCAGCACACTGAAATGCTCCACTACCACTATATTCTTTCCCAAATACTTTTTTTCCCCCCCTTCCATTGCAGCTGCAAAATTACTGTGCCTGAATTACCTTTATTTGCTTTTTGAAAAAAAGTAAGCAAGGCACCATGTCTGCCACTGCTTAGAGAGGCTGGAACTTGGGAAGCACTGGCATCTACCAGTGTTTGCTTGGAGTGGTGAGGGATATGGTACCAAATTTGTCTGTACACACTGGAGACTAAAAAGGTTTCATATCCACCCCTGCTTGTTCCAGGTTGATGAGGGCATACAGTGTTAAAAGTAGAAGTCCTGCATATGTTGTAGAAGTTATGACAGAGTTCACTGGTGTTTCTGCACAAACACAGTTAATTACTTTAGTGATCCTAACAAGAATTTTAATTTAAATGTAACTGATAAAGCACCAGTTATCATTGGCAGTTGGTATGACACATGAACACCCAGAGTATATTCCAAAGCTTTGTCAGATATGTCTTAATAACATTATTTTAATTTTTTTCCATCTGTTTAAAGTACTATTTTCACATTACAGCCTTTGTTAGGATCTGAAAGCTCTTAATATTCATATGTTGAATAATTCCTGAGAAAATCTGTTCAACACTTGAACCTTAACTGGAACATTTAGTACTTTCTTGAAATCTCTCTGTGCAAATCGTTTTGTTTCTTTGGATGCAAAGGGCAGTAGAAAGGCTTATAAAAATCTTCTAGTAGCATTTGTGCTCTTGTGCTGAGAACATTCTTCCCCCCTACACACATACTTGTTGTGTGCAGAAGGGAACTCTGGTGACATCTGTTCGGCAGAGCGAGCGTGCGCAGAGCTCGGTGCCAGCCGAGCCGCTGGGGGAGCCTGTGCGGAGCAGAGGAGGTGCAGACCCTGGGGCAGGGAAACGTGGCTTTGTGCAGAGCAGAGGGGCTGCAGCCTGAGCACAGCTACCAGAGAAGAGAGGAGACAAACACGACTGCCCAACTGCAAGGAGGAAATACCTCAGCAACAAAAAACCCCTCATTTGGGGAAATAATATTGTATTTGACATCCCTGTCCTGAATAAATTCACAGGCTGAACACTCTTAATTATTTTTACTTTGTAAGAACTATTTTGAAACTGTGAATAAGAAATTATAAAAGTGTAAAGTGATTTTTTTGTTGTGTGACATTTTAATCTAGAAACTGACTTGTTTAAAAACTATTCAAGCATGGAAGTACTTTTAATTAGGAGTGCTGTGTCTCTCTCCTCTGGTGTTCTTAAAAGAACTTTTCACCTTGTACTTTGCGTTGTCTCTTTTAAACCCTGAGCCTTGCTTTGCTGTAAAGATTTGAGTTGCTTGCCTTGGCATTAGAGTGTTGGGTAGAATGGTGTGAACATTTTTGGACCGTGTTGCTCCTTACAGTGCAGTAAAGTATCTGTGGGTCTGTCATACCTGATATCAAGGTGGGACAAAACAGATGACAGGGTGCCCAGGGTGGCTCACAGGATAGTTTTTCATTCATAGCCCTGTTCATCCATTCAGGTATCTGCGATCTAGCAGGTGCTGTCAAACACTGCCTGACAGACATCTTGTGCCGCTATCTTTTCTGTTGTAATTTTCTTTATAGATTTGATTGTATACAACCAAATACTCTAGCTTTTGGTTTATAATGTTCTGCTTACTGTGGAATCTTTGGATATTTGTTCAGTGGTAGCTTTCTAAATGATAAGCATCTTATTCCATGGAAATTGACACAGTCGATTCTGTTATCTGTGAGSTTCTTGAAAGAATTGTCTGTCAGTGAAACAAAAATTTGTTGGTGTCTTTATGCCACCTCTGTTC
The DNA here is from genome assembly GCA_018881555.1 of Amblyornis subalaris. Taxonomy (NCBI): domain Eukaryota; kingdom Metazoa; phylum Chordata; class Aves; order Passeriformes; family Ptilonorhynchidae; genus Amblyornis; species Amblyornis subalaris. Next base: position 287,593 of record JACAXG010000025.1, read on the forward strand.
CTTGATATTGTGCTTTGTGAAGTGTGCTGGTTAATTGAAGCACAGGGAAATTCTCTGAAGATGACCCCACACCCAGTTGCTGTGTGGATCCTCCTACCCAGAAATGAATGTCACTGCTGGATTCTATTATATTGTTGAGTAGACAAGTGATAGGAATCAGAATTACTACAGAAGAAGCAACTGTATCTAGTTCCAAAACGCATTCCTTTACTGCTGGGATCCTGAACATTGTCCTTCTAATAGATGTGGATATAGAAGATTTCTTCAGCATAAGGCAAACCGCAGTTAAGAATGGCAGGCAAATTTRGAACCACTGTCTTTCTGAGGCAGAGAATGTGTTTCAAAAACAACCTAAAATGCAATTGGACTGCTATCTCATAAAAATATGAAGCCTTCAACAGGTATCCTTTGTCCGTTTTTTAATGGTTTTGATTATTTGTGATTTAACACTTTTTTTTACTTTTGCTACAACGAGGATATTACTGTGCTATAACATCCGTAGGTACTATAATTATTTTTTTCTGCAACTTACTAAAATTTAACTTCGTTAAATATTATAAGACAGTTGTACTTTTCAGGGTAAGTTTTTGAAGTCAGGCATTCCAAAAATTTCTATGAAAGTGCAGGTATTTCAAAGAGGGAAAGAAATTCATAATAATTCTATATACAGCCCAATTAGGACTGCTGTTGAAGGAATGGAGAAGGAAACATTGTCTTATGTCATTGAAGTGAGGTGTACTTAAAGCTTCTTTCCACAATGATTTTAGCTACTTTTAGAAAAGAATTATTTGGGGTTTGTAGAATAGCCTTTGGGCATAAAAGAATTCAAATTCTCTTTTATACTATATGTAACTAATGATTTTCTTTTACTGCTCTATGTTGCACCTCTGTGAATATATTCAATTGCTCGAGAAAATCTTTTTTTTTTAAAAAAACAACTCCTTGGAGGAATTAAGATGAAAAACACAATATGTTTGGTAATACATTCTCTCTTTCCCAAATGTATATTATAAATACTTTTGGAGAATGATTTCTAGAGCTATTTTGCTGTTTTTCATTGATGGCTAATAATCTTCCTGCCCTGTGTCTCTTCCCAGGCCCCTCTGGGATTAGTACGGAAAGGTTCCCTGCCGCTCAGTGACACTGCTTCCGTGAACTCCTCTCTACGGAGGATGAAGCGCAAGGCGCCCTCACCACCCTCCAGAGCACCAGAAGATCAAAGTGAAAGCAGTAATGAGCCTGGTAATCTTTTTATGCTGTTTAATTGGAAGGCAACAGAAAGTATAGCTGGCTAAACATTAAAGTAACACCACCTTCTGAGATAAGAACTTCAAGTGAGCCACCACAAAACTGCAGATGCAAAGAGCGCATTTATTTTTGTTACCTCCCCAGCCGGGAAAGCCCACCCGGGCAGAGGCACCCGAGCGGCAACACTGGCACCGCAGAGCTCGGTCCGTGCCGGAGGATTGCCAAACCTGCTCCCTTGCCTCTGTGTCAGGGGTTCACACAGGTGTATTCAGCACTGTGCTTTGATCTTTCCCACAGCAGGGCAGGAGCCTCCAGCATGTTCGATCAGATGCCTTGTAAGTCTGTTACAGGCCTGTGTTATCTGAGGACAGGAGTTCCGCTTGTCAAACACACAAGATCAAACAGCAATTAGCATCGTGTATGTGGTTTTTTGCACCCCTGCTGCAAGTCACTTGAGCCTGTTTACAATGCTCCTCACCAGCCTTCCATTATTTTCCCACCAGTGTGAGAAAGGGAGGTATTTAGAGCATGCAGATCAGAAAAAAAACAGACAATACCAAATTAATTATAGTTAGATGAAGTATAGAATTGTGTTTATGTTACTCAGGTGGACTACTTGGGGTGGGAAGAAAAGATGAGCTTCTCTGGATCAGAGAGAGTAAAATAGCAAATGGACTGACAAGAAGAATCTTAGAGAAAGTTTTATACTGTTTTTTTGTAATTCTTCTGTTTGATCAAAAATTCAGTTCTCTGGATCAAAAATACCTAAGAGTTGAGATTAAAATATCTGGAAAATGTGACAATGACGACTAGTTGCTTCAGACATAATGAGTTTCTTGAAGAAATTGCTAGTCTGTATGACCACAATCTAACATTTTGTCTAGAACTTTTTTTGGTGCAGAAATTGAGAGGCAGTAAAGGTTTTTGGTTCACTTTTTGCAGCAACAGAGTCGACAGAATCAGCCTCCACTAAAGTGGAAGGAAGAGCCACCGAAATGCAGCCTGAAACAGGTTGGTTCTTTTTACAAAAGTATTGATAAAAACTACTTCATAGCAAGCTATGATAATTCATAGCAATAAATTACTRTACTATAGATGTGTCATAAATACAGAACTAATTTTAATGCTTCAGATCAATTAACTTTTCATTTGAAGGAAAAATACAGCTTTCTAAAAGAAAGATATTTTACTTTTATGGTCTACAGAAACACATACAATATATTTTTTATTGGTATCTGTGCTTTACATTTAATAAACTAAACATTATCCCTGTTTTCCCTCCTTCCTCACAAGTTGTAGAGAAGAACTATCCAGAATTTCTGTGATTATTTTTTTTTTGTACCTCATAACAAGCTTTTCAAAAGCCCAGTCTTGTTTTTAGAACCCTGCCTTGTGCTGCCCTTGGCCTGTGTAACATAGGGGCAGGAACAAATCTGTGCCTGCCTTTTGGTTGGCGTCTGAACAGCCTTTGAAAACATAAGTTGTAAATCTAAACTGAATGCATAAATAGTTGTTTATACATTAAATTTTTTGTTGAGTTTTGTGAAAAAAATGTGATATATGAAAGTATAGCTGTTTAAAATACAATTGTTTAGCTGCTGAATGTAATGCTTTGTCAATTTATGCAGTTTGTACTGTGAAGTACTGTTGTTTGTAAGCAGCAGACTGTAGGGTTCAGTTAAAAGATACAACATCTAGAAGTCTTCTAAAATTTGTAAAAGCTTTTAGAATAATCAGTGCCAGTGCAGTCTGGAAAAATCGCTCTTCAATGCATTTCATAAGAATGAAGTATATAAATGCTAAGCCTGTGGAATGCCACTGGCATTATATGAGGCTAAACACTCAGTTTCTGTTCTAGCTAACCAGAACTTTTGAGTAGTTTTCCAGCTGTTTTATTTGGGATGCCAGTGTTCCGGTCAAATTGGTTGGAGTAGTAAAACACGAATGTACCACAAGAGTTGAAAAAGTCATCTGCTACAATGCTAGGTCTCTGGCAAAGGAGAAGAAAAAAAAAAAGATCAGTAATCAGTAAACTTGAGCTTGGTTTGTGTTTAGGGCAATTTATGTAAATTGTCAGAAAAGACATTGAGTAGAAACAGTATGTAATGTAATAAATAGAAGTATGAACCTGTACTGTGGAGTCTGAGGTTGAAGATGTAATGAAGTTGTAACCTTTCCTTGTCCTAGCTGTAGTAGCAGCTGAAAGAGAATAATCAATTCTGAGTGAGTGGCTTGTTTATTAGTACTGAATTTTTTGTGTTGAAAACTGTCTATCTACATGCAATGGGTCGTAGGTGAACAAAGTTATCATACTGTGATTTTAAATCAAGTTTTTTTTATTTTCTTATACTTGTTTGTATCTTAAGATTGTTGATCTGTGCTAGAATTTCTCCATTTCCCATCTCTGTAATGTCCCAGTGCTGTGTAGATAAACAACCCTGAGCTTCAAAGAAGTGGCTTGTTTGTTCTTCCATAGATTTAGGAACTTCTGCTTTAGGTATTTGAGTTCTGTAATTAAATACTTTCATTTAAGCTGTAGTGGAAAGAAATAAAAAAAATGTAATCATCTTCACTGGGCTTAGGACAGTGTGTGTTGAGCCTTTGGTTTTACCTCTGCAGTTAGCGACAGTCTTCATTCTCCAGTTCTCCTGGTTTCTTCGTGCAGAGTCCTTTGCTGAAGATTAAATGTAGTGCAGTTTTTTGAAACGTAGATACAAGTCACATAGCAGAGCTTCATTGCCTCTTTTTCTCATGGGATACTGCTGCTCTCTGGTGGCATCTCTGAAACTGCTGTGAGGCCTATGTATAAAGGGTACTTTTAGCAATGCTCCTCGTGCTTTGAGAACCAATATTAACCTGCAGCAAAATCAGCCCCAGTACACTTGTCCTATTCCTAGTCTGGAAATTATTCATGTTTGAGTATTGTTTTAAATGGATGAAAGAGTTCAGTATCTCTTTAATTGCAAAGTTGGACATAATTTTAACTTTGCGAAAACCAAAGAGTTCCTTCCATTTGGATTAATACTTCTTTGATTGTCAGGCTTCTGGGAAGCATTGTCAGTTTTTGTTCTATTGTCACTGGCATTCCGTAGTAGTTCTATTATGCAGTGCTACTTCAGCAAATAAGCAAAAAAACCTAAGCTACAAATATAGTGTTACCTTGTGCCCTAAAATGAACCACTACAAGTGTTCCATTTGGTGTCTGTTAGCTATGCACTACTTAGACACATATACGTTGAGCTATATAGTATGGAATAAACAACATTTCTGTTGTGAAATGACAGTTTTCCCGTGGTGTAAAAACAGTCTGTACCTTGACAAAAGTAGTTTGAAGGCACACATGTACTAGAATAAACATTGACGGAGAGTTAATGTGAACATTTGGGATTATAAACAACAGTTCTCTTTATCAATTATGATTTTTGTTCACCTTCCCAAAGTTTAATTAATGCTTAGTCTTTATTTTTCTAGGGAAGAGGGTAAAACAGCAATAAAATTCAAATTTTGAAATTATAGATTTTTAAAAATCTTTCCATCAAACAGATCCCTTGGTATAATCCTATTGGTTACAGTATTTCTCAAGAACTTTGTTAAGGGCTATAGAGTCAAGAGCAGATTTGCATGATGTAGTCAGGCTTTCCGGCTCTGGTGCTTATCAGCATAACAGCTCACGGAGCAGCACCAGCCTGTTCTCTGCTGGGCAAAGAGTATTCACACTACTCCAAGGAGACTTGGTATATCAGCCATCAGGCATATATCTTCACAGTGACACCCTGTAGGCTCTAACAATGTTGGTTTAGGGCTGCTTAAGACCCAATGACTAATGTTCAGAGAGAATAAATTATATGCAGGTAGAAATGCAATTTATATTACATATGGAACTGTGTATAGACTAAATAAGCAATAAGGCAACAGCATGTAGCCAGTATTGCTGTAAGTTCTCCCTAGCAATATCTTACATATAAAAGCTATAGACTGAGGGTTTGGAAACAAATCCAAATCTGAACTGCTCCCCTGGGGAGTTAACTGCATGATGCAAGTGAAGGATGGTTAAATGTGGTTTGTGTTCAAATGCATTCAGACTTTATTCTGCTGCAGCAGTGATGGCCCGGGTCTGGAATGAGATCCAATAACAGATGAAAACCCCCCAGCAAACAAGGCTGATTATGCTGGCAAATGAGGTAGAACATTTTTGAAAAAGTGTGAGGGTTGTTTTCGTTTGGTATTATCCATTTATAGGTCAGGTTAGTCCACCCCAACGCTTGGAAGTGTTTCTAGCACAGCAAAGAACAGACTTTCACATAGCAGGAATGTCAGGAATGTCTCCTACCAACCCAAGTTAAGTTTCCATCCCAGGAGTATAGATACAACTCAGGCTTTGTTACACTCCTCTCCAGAGGAAAATCAGCAGAGAGATGACAGCAGTGCCTGGGCACGAAGCCACAGCAGCTCCAGAATGCTTCCATTTCTCTTGTCAGAAGTCCTGGCTGTGCTTTGTTGTATAATTCAGGTTTCCATAGAGTATTTAGACCGAAAATCTCAGTCTTTGTTCCTGTAGCTGGTGATGGCTCGGGCCCATGRCAGAATAGTTCTCACCAGTGAAGGAGGCAGTGTTCTTGAGAGCCAGTTATGGGCTGTGGGATAGTCTCAGCAGGTTTAATGTTTGCTCACATTCTGTTATGCTTTGTTTGTGCATTCTGACATCTGTATTTATCTTTTCACCCATAAAATGATGCTGCCATCACTAAAATGATCCCCCAAGGTATGAGGCTGCTGGGTGTTACTTTTCCCTAGGTGGAGATGAAAGCAGTTGATGGTGGATGAAAGGAAGAGAAGGCCCTTATGACTAGTAATCCTTGGGAGTCCCTGTAATGCCCGTGTGGCATATTTGTATGTACCTGTGCTGAAACCACATGGAAGGAGCTCACTTGCACCACTTTACAGTCTTGCCTTTCTTTCCTTGGGGTTCTAAATCACCTCTACATTCAGTGCCATGGCATGTGTTGATCACATTGCTTAATGTGTAACTACAAAGCATTATTACAAGAATGCAATATAAAACCAAGAATTAAATAGTAAAATGTTTGGCTTTTGCAGTTTCTCTGTAACTCTGAATGAGTCTCTGGTATTGCTGAACTCTTAGCTAGTGACCCTATTGTAAACATCAAAGTTTCTGTTCTGTACTGAGCCTTTCTCCAATATATACATCTTATTACTTTCCTATAACAATGTACTTCCCTAGAAGTACTGGCAGCTTTGTAGGATACCAGCTGCTAAAAAAAAACTTAGTCAAAGATTTTTTTTGTACTCTGGGATCTGTGACTTTCTGGTATTCCTTGCTTTTTGTTTTCGTTGTTGACCTTGGTTTACACTTGGAAATTTCCTGATACTCCTTAAAAAGTCTGAAACCTAATTGTCCAAGTGCAAGGCTTGCTCCTAACAGGTATCAGTGCACCCAAAACTGATGGGAGTACCCTGGTAAGGTCAGGCGGAGTGCACTCCGTTGTTGCCRGTAGCCTTCCATAGCACCCTATTGCACTATAGAGGTGGAATTACTATCTTTGTGTATGGAATGCAAGTTGCAAAGCCAAGAGGTTTATAGCCTATGTACTAACATTTGATAAATGTGAGTCATCATCTTGTGGCAGGAAGATTGCTGGTAGGGAAGTAAAGCTAATGATGGTTAATCCTTTTGGAAATCAGAATAGGTGCATTTATTAGTTGAACTTCAAGTACACTGATTTATCTGTGTCCTAATCCAGCAAGTAAACCTTTTAGTTTACCTATGCTCTGGCTGCAAATGCCAGTGGTTTTATGGGTTAACACTTTTCTATGAACTTTATTTTTCTGCTGTAACGTGAAGCACTGCACAAGACACTTTAATAAACTTAGGATGGTTATGGGAAATTTTTGATGGTGGTGATGAAACTTGTTCAAACCATGGGCAAAACTGATATTTGGGTTGCACTTTAGTTCTCTAACAGTCCTACTCTGATATAGAGGAACTGTGTATTTTAAAACTCACTGGAGAGCTAATGGAAGCATAAGAAATCTGGGTGAAAGAAACTGTGTGCCTCCATGAAAATTGGGATTATGAGATTGTTAAATAGATTTTGATCTATCTTAATCCAGTACTTGGGTTAAACAAAGAAAATGTTTTACAGTAGGTGCAGATGCAGAACCAGATAGGCAGTATCATGGTGATGAGCATATTTTTGTGTAAAGTCAGTTTTCCTTCTTTGAACTACTTAGGCTGCATTCAACAGTCCCTTTTTATCTACAACCTGGGTTGARAGCTGTGGGTTGTTTTGGTTTTTGGTGGTTCGCGGGTATTTTTGCTTTCTTTTGCTTTCTTTTGTGCCTGTAGGTGTAAGGAGCTCAGAGAACAACCTGGAAGAAATTGATGAAAGGGAAGAGATAAGTGTGCAACAGAGAGAGGACAATGAAAGTACCAATACCTCTCCTGGGATAGGAGAGGTTACTGAAGCCTTCAGCTCCGCTGAGGTACCACTGGAAAATGTAAAAAAGGATCCTGCTTCATCAGCTCCTGTTCCTGGCAGTGTTTCCGTAGACAACTCGCAAAGCTTCARGGAAGAAAAACAAGAAAATATGAGCACAGATGGCAAGTAAGTACGTTTTGTGACAAAGAAAGGAGCATTGGGGAGGCAATGGGGGAGGCAAATAAAATGCAGAGTGCTGTTTCATTGTGAAGCACAGAACAGAGAATTGTGAGAGAGGAATGAGCTTTAATATGCTTAGCTTTCATTGTATCACTCCTCTCTGCACAGTAATTCATGGAGCTTTTCAACAAAAATGACAATGAAGTGTTCTGCAGTCTATTTTGTTTAATCTTCCCTTTCCTAACTACTCAAACAGCTGGACCCCAAAAAGCTGAATCCAGCTCTAAAATGTCCAGCCTATTTACTGGAGCAGCATGCTGTAAAAAAAATTGGATTGATTAGTTAAATAAAAATATACGAATTCATTCTTATAGATGGTGGAAAATGGATAGATCAGCCATTTCTGTTCTTTTGGGCATGGTTATCTATTGCTTGCATATTTATTTTGGCTTTAATTTTTATTTTTTCTTTTCCTTATATGTGGTCTTGACCTGTCTCAATCCATTTGCTCTCAGGAAAACAAGTTAATTCAGCTTTTTTAAAGAATAAACACATTAGTTTCCTTAACCGCTCTTTTTCCCTTCTGGTGATGCTGTACCTTTGCCCTTCAGCATGTTTGTTAAACTACCTGACTCAGCAGGTTTCCAACATGAGTTAGTGCCTGCTTGAAATAAATGTTGATTGTCCAGAGAAGTCCCATTGTGTTAATGTAATTCACTATTTCTATGTTCCCTGGGGCAACKAAGCTGGCTACTGTTCCCAAATTAAATTGAAAGAACTATTTCGATTATTGTACTGAAGCCAAAATGTGTGACTGCCCTAGTAGCCAAGAACTTTCAAGGTAGTAGAGAGAGGTTTAACTTGTATTTGAAGGGACCTTTTTGTCGCCCGAAGCCAAATGTGGCTTTGCAAAAAATCTTTGATACTTTGTCCTGGCAAATATTGTCCCAGTTGCTTAGGTGTGTCTCCTCTATGGAGATCCAATAAATTGTCTTTAACTTGCAAATTGTCAGKCCTGTGTTATTGGGCCAGTTTGTCTAATTCTCCAGGGGATGTTTCTTTCCCTCTCTCACCATGAATTGGTAGTAGCCTTTCATGCCTTATAATCTTGGTGAGAATCAGCTAGAATGTACTGCACTTTGGCTTTAGAGTTTGGCAGTTTTTTCCTGAAATATCATGGGGATTCCAAAATGAGTAGGATTTCTCTGACATTATGTTTCCRGAAAACTTTAGATAGTTCAGATCTTTTATATAAGACCTAGTTACTTTGAGAAGTGGTTTTTTAAATCAAACCAGGGATATATGCAAAATATTCCAGTCAAACCCACTGATTTCTATAATGATACTCTGTGGTGTTTTGTGGCTTTTGGGTTTGGTGGGTTTTGGTTTTTCTGTTTTTATTTAATTCCTATTAAAAAATCAGTTTAGCCTGTTGTTAATAGTTTTAGCTCAGTCTCTCAGCTGTGTTAAAAGGAATGGAGCAAAGCAAGAGTATAGAGTACAGGACTGAGCTTTAACTTTCTTCCAGCAATAATTTTGAAAGCATATGCTCCTGTTCAGTGGTTTATTGGACACTTACAGTATGTTTGGAACTATACAGGCAACATGAGCATGGATGGTTATTGAGAAATGTATCATTTTAAATGATTCAAAGCAGAGTGTCAGCTCAAGGCACTGGTTCTGACAACTAATGCATTTGATATGGCAAATGAATTGGAATCTTCATAATGCCAATATTTCTAACTACACAAAGTAAAAATATCTTGAACAAAGTTTGAAGTTTTAGTAACTTTTTATAAAGAAATTTCAAGTGTTTTTGCCTTTTTTGTTTAGCTTTTAAAGCCAAGGACTTAATACCTTCTCCCACCCCCAAAAAGATGAGGGGTTTATTCAGCATTTGTGCAGTTCTGTCATCCCCCATGAAATGAGGGAAACAGATATTGTATGCATTTGCAAGACATTTAGTATGCACGTAACATGTTTAGTGCGTGTTTCTTTGCTGTTCTCAAGATATTTCTTGAAAGGGACTATCCTGAGAAGTCTTTACTGCTCAGTTCATGTGTTCATAAACAGTGTCTCATGCAGCTTCCTGTGTATCGTGGTGGGGATAAAGTCAGGGACACATTTTAGATGGGGGAGTGTCAGAACCGTGTTACATGAGTGATAAGCCATTGTGGCTTCACCGGAATGGAGCTGTTACTGGAAAAGGGCTTGTTCAAGCTGCACATGTAAACAAAAGGAGGCGGGGAGAAGAGAGAGGAAAACTGATCATCTGCTTACACAGAAGCGAGTGAAGCTGCATGTCATTTTGGTAAAATATCATGCCAGCATTTCCTCTTGTTTAAAAAAACCCATGTATTCTGTTGAGTATTCCGGTGTTTGGCAGAGCAGTTTTGTTTTGTCCATCTGTGTTTGGAGAATATTGCCAGTTCTCTTGTGTCGTTTCTTGTGTTTACTGAAATGAATGATACCAGCATATTTAATGTACTGTTGTGCTTTGCAGAGGACTACAGACTATGATAAGCAGTGAGGATGCTGGATTTCAAGCAGACAGGAAGCTTAAAATTTTAGATCAAAATAAAACTGATGGTGAGTAGTTCCCACTCGTTTTTAATGCTTGAAGAGAACTTCTCTATTCCTTTGAAGAAATGGCTATACAGTCAACTCTTGAATTGTTATCATCAGATTATTTTCTTTACACTTTCTCTAGCTCTGGTGTATTTTCTTTGAGAAGAGGTGACAAGAATTGGCTGCAGTTTTGGTTTTTTGGGGGTTTGTTTTTGATATATTTTTGTTAYAGCAGTAGTTAAAGCTGCATTGAGCTGTTGTAGGATGATGCGGGTGGGACAGTGCCGAGGAGGGGGAAGGCTGGACRCAAGGTTATCCTGCCACGTGGGTGACATGGCTGCCACACCCTACTGGGGAAGAAGAGGCCATCAGTTGTTCTTTGCTTATGAAATTAGCGTGAGTTTTCTGCATGAAAATGCAAATATTTTTAAACACAAAAAAAAGAAAGTGACACGCTGATCCGAAACAAAATGACGACATCCTGTGCATCTAATGGATCATAAATTTTTCTGTGGATTTAGTGGCTTGACTGATTTATTTTACCCTTTTGTGACACTGATTTTCAGATTTATATATTAGGCCTTCTATAGTCTTTTGTACTCAGTACACCTCTGTTTATAAATCATAACAACACAGTGTGCGAGTCTTGTTTACATGTGATGTAAATTTTAACTGCCATTTTATAATATACATGAAATGAGGATATTTTTTTCTCCCACAAAATAACACTCCAAATGATTATTCCTGAAGAATTAGTTTTTTTTCCAATATCATGTGTAAAACAATTTGACTCAAATATTCATGTGTTTTGGAGATGATCACCTTTTTAGTCCAGGGGTAGAAAATTGAATTATCAGACCAACTAAAGAGTAGGAAAAATAGGTTTGGCAAATTGCTCTTGTCCATGTTTTTCAATTGTTTTGTTGTACAAATACATAAGGTGTAGTTGACAAATAAGATTTATAACATTAAAACTAAAGAACAGAAGCTACAAATGTGTGGAACTAAGTAAAAACTGCATCTAACTTGATATTGCATAGTCCTTGAGCTCTTGAGTCACTGATGCCTATRTAATGAACTGAAATTCATTAACAGTTTTTAAATTATTCTAGAATAGTTTTTTCTCTTAAATCGATGCGTGACAACTGTAATCTGTTTATTAAGGAAGAATACCTGAGTTATAATACTATTATTTGACAATATTAGTCAAATATAAATATATCTTTAAATAGCCTTTAAAAGTGTTAAGGAAAACATTAACATCAGTGAGAARCCAGTCACTGTTACTAAATACATTAGATGCAGAGCTTCATGATGTCATGAGGAAGATTGAATCTTTTTGGCATTTGTATTAATTTTGGAATCTTTCTTTCATTTAAAGATCACAGTGATACAAAACTCCTTCCAAMAGCAGAAGAAGGGAAAGAACTTCAGACAGCTGAAATTAAAACAGTAGATTTTAGAGAAAATAACAAGCTTGAAGTTGACAGACTATCGAACAGCCAGGCATATAAAAATGACATCTCTGTAAGTCATAGGAATTATCCTCAACTGATTTCAGAAAAGCAAGATGACAAAACAAATCAAACCAGCTTGGACACAGTGAAAACTCAGGATGTTGGAATCCAGACTTTGGATAGCAATTTGGGAAGGACTACACAGAAGGAAATTACTGTTCCTCAGTGTGTTGAATCATCCACATTCAGAGAACTGGTCCCTCAACACAACACAGATATGAACAACCCCCTTCTTCAAGTGATGCATGGAATGCATCAAGAGGGTGAAGATACTTCAATAGAACAAAATCTTGAGACACAAGAAGATACCCTTGAAAAAGTAATTCCAATAAAAGACCAGAGTCACATCTGTATAAATGGCAGTAATTTTGCTTCACCAGAAACAACTGCAAAAACTCCAGATGAATCTCCTGTAAAAGGTTATCCTTTTTATAGACAGGACACCAAACCTAAACCCAAGCCTGCTAATGAAATTACAAGGGATTACATACCAAAAATTGGGATGACTACTTATAAAATAGTGCCTCCAAAATTCTTAGAAGTAATGAAGAGCTGGGAATCAGAARTTCCATCAGATCATAAGGATCAAGAAGTATCTACTCGGGAAGTCTCTCTGAAGCAGGAAGACCCCGAAGAATTTGTAGTGCAAACTGAAATTCCTCATCTGTCAAAAAGTGTGGGTCATTTACAGGTTGATTCACAAAATGAAGCTGCAGCAGCAAATGATCTGCTGCAGAGAGTGAATAGCATTTCTGAACATGCTGTGACCTCTGGAGCTGAGGTTAATACTGCGAGCAACCAGATGGAAAGAGAGTCTTTCAAGCAGCAGGTCCCACTGATGCTCAGATTGGATAATACAAATGCTTCTTCTGAGACTCAGGACAAGTCAAATGCATTAAGTCCATTAAGTCCTACAGCAAAGCCTAGTTCTTTTTATCTGCAGATGCAACGAAGAGCTTCAGGTCACTATGTGACATCTGCAGTTGCCAGAAGTACAGTTTGTGCTCCTAACTCAATTCAAAATGAAGTTAAGAATACAGAGATGGGAAAAAAGATCTCATCACCTGATTCTGCTTCTTCAGCTTTACATAAAACAAGTTTTTCGTCTCCTCCAGCAGATCAAGAAAAAGTTGATGATGGAAAAAACATTGAATCTTCCACTTCTCCTGTTAGAAGCAATAAGCCTTTAAGTTTTCCCTCCTGTCCTCCAGCCCCATTGAATCTAAAAACTCTAAGAACTTTTGCAGTTCCAAAGCCATACTCCAGTTCAAGACCATCCCCTTTTGCTCTTGCTGTCTCATCTGCAGTCAAAAGGTCCCAATCATTCAATAAGACACGCACAATCACTAGCCAGGCACCAAGAGAGGAAATTCCAGTGGAACTCTCCTCTGCCCCTTTGACGGCTGAATTCTCCTCAGCTACCTCCGTGCCTGAAGTGAAAAGCCCTTCCTTACAGACTGTAACAGTGGGGTCACAAAACAGTCTAATGGATAAGGTAAACTTTATTTCTAATACTGGTTGACTGTTGATCGACTGTCATCTAGTGCAACAGGTCTAAAGGCTTGTTTTTGAACTGCTCCCTGGTCAGAAAGCGCTGTATTCCTGCAGGGAAAACATCCTGTGGTGTCCAGCAGTAGCATAGCATTATAGGGAGTACAGAGAGTGTTAAAGTATGGGAGTACAGAGAGTGTTAAAAATGAGTGTTAAAAATCATTCAGATGATTGGAAATAACTATTTCCTGGCATAATTAGCATCCCCTACTTTAAAGAACTGTAAATTAAATAGTCATTTATCCTGTGTAATACTTATTTTTATGCTTGGAGTGCTTATGATTTGTTCTTTACAGTTCTGTGTGTTGATTTCTTAAATTTAATTTTGAATGGTGTGATCCGTTTGGCTTCGAGTGGTCGTGCCACAAGCACACTTGAATGGAGATACAAAGTCTTGCCGGCATAACTACTTGAGAGAAAAMCTATGTGCCATGCTTGAAATGTGGCTGATCTCTGAAATCTTGAATCAAGCAAACACTAGAATGGCAGCAGTTTCCTATGCAAGCTTGTGCCAGGTTGAYTCAGATTTCCATTTATAACTAATTCAGATTAAAGGGTTTTGGCTTCTTTTCCTTCCACTTCCTCCCTTTATAGCAAGGCAGCCATGTGAATAGTGAGCAGAAGAGTCAGGCGCAGTCAGGTGCTTCCCCTGACCACCCACGCCCTGTCACCAAGAGACAAACCGCGATGACGCTCCCGCGCTCTGACCCCGAACAGATCCACCAGAGCTTGCTGGCTGCAATCCGCTCTGGAGAGGCTGCTGCCAAATTGAAAAGGGTGAGTTTTCATCATCGCATCCAAAACAAAGAACTCATGGTACTTCCTTCAAAATTACCATACTAATGCCTGACTCTAAAACCAGTTAGTTTTGGCACAAAGTGCTGCCAGGAGGTCTCTTAACAGTGGGAAGGGAGGTGGGGAAGAGGGTCAGTTTTGCAGAATAAACTGGTGAATGCACCCACAGAGCTTCAAATGTTTGTATTTTCATACAGTACAAATGTAATCAAAATCTTCCTGAAATGAAATAGAAATCTCTAGGTTATCAGTTAAGTATCTCTTCCGTAAAATCTGACTTGTTCATGTTTACATTGTTTGAAATGGTGTGGTTTTAGAAACCTGCTAAGCAGCCTCGCTCTAGACCTCAAGTGCCTGCAATCTTTTGCAGGCAGATAACACAGTTCTGAAGACTTTTTTCCTATTTATTAGACTTTATCAGGTCCTTAATTCTTAAATGTTCTTCAAGCCCTCCTGCTGCTCTTTGGCATCTTAACTAAGATATTTCTCARTGTTTTGTCAACAGACCTGGAAAGGACCATCTTTCCCTACCCCCTCTGGTTAAAACTTTTCACTCCTAAAATTAACCTATACATCTCTCATTGGGTAAAACAGTGCACATTTTGAAAATCTGTACTGTTTTAAGTTTGCAACTAGACAAACATAGTCTCACAAAGTTTTCTGGACCTCACATTAGTATTTTGCATTCTGTTTTGAGAAATAATTTCTCATTGCAGAAGGTCAAAGAAATTCAGTAACTTTTTGTTTTTCTTCCCTTTCCCGCTTGAAAGAAATGAATGTTGTGTGGTAGGTGGATACAAGGGATTTGTTTGTTTGTTTGTTTCATGGAAGTCTTTGATCCCCTCCGGTAAAAGTCTCGCAGTGGATGGTCAAATACTGGAACATTCCATTTCATAGGTTTTTGTTTCAGTGTAGCACTGCAACAGCCTCTCTGAGGCTTGTAGACCTCCCATAGGAAGATTGAGTTTCCTGGAAAAATTACAAGCATGCTCAAGTAGTTTTTGATCTCTAGTCAGTAAAAGTTTTATATAATATACTGTAGCCTTGCTTCTAACTACATGTCAGCAATCACATTAAAAACAGGATAAGGTCAAGAAAGTGCTGTGTTGTTTAGGATCCATTAGAGATGAAATCTATCTGTTCTACCAGAAATACTGTTTGGATTTTGTTTGCRTATATTTTTATTAAGAATTTTTTTTCCTCCAATACATAATTACATTCTGAATAATATCAAACTTCATTTATTCATTCTTTTTTAATAGAAGTGTTCTTAGTGTAGATTTGACCCGCATAGTCTTTATCAGTCTAGGTACAAGAATGGCATGGGGAAGAGGAGAGAGATGATGATTGAAATCGRTTTTCCCCTCCTTTTCTCTTTTGTGGGTGGGAGATGTCCTTTGTCAGTAAACTGTGTGTTGATGCTGGGGTAGGGAGAAGGCTGTTACTTTTTAAGGAGAAATTATAATAATGAAGAAGCCGTTACCATAAAGAAGAGCAATCTGCAGCACAGAAACCTGAAACAGGCTTAAAAAAAAAGCCCTGGAACACAAAGAAAATGCAGTGAAGAACTCACTGAAGTTTTGCCAAACATAAAATTATACATGCTGTTCTTTTCACTCTCACTCAGTGCATATGCAGTGGTACAGGTATGTCTGACAGCAGAAAGAGATTTTTTGGCCTACAGCAAATTTAATAAAAACATGGTCTCACTTTATGTTTAACATRGAGAACTGGCAGTAGTAAGACAGAGAAGTGAAGCATTTTGTATCAATAAGTTATTTGCACCCAAAAGTGCTTTTGAGTATTGAGAGGACTTGTAGAATGCATACACCTCATAGCTCCCAGTATTGTGCTGCAGTCAGTAAAATCTGATCCATTTGAGTTATGAGAGGGGTCTGTCAGGTGTTTGCTTCTCTTTTTATCTTGTACCATACTCTCTCTCCTTGCAGCTCTGTGTGGGAATCATTAAAAAAATAAAATCCTTGCACCGCTAGCCAAGTCCTTTAATTTTTTTCATCCTCTGCTTTACTTAATATGTTGTGAGTATGCAGTGCTGAGATGTGTGGCCTTTTGTGTTGCTGGTCTTCCCTGTTCAATAGGGCCCTCGGTAATTACTACCCTAAAATGGGTCAAGTGAGGTTTCTTTTTAACCATTTTCTCTTGAGAATGTTCTCATTGTGTTTAGTAAACTGTGTGCTATGGTATGTGGTTCTCACGGCTGTGGAGCATCTACAGCTCCCATTAACTCCAGCTGGAGTTGTTGGGTTATGCAGCTCCACTGAAAATCGGTTTTGGCTATCTATGCTAGAAGTTATGGTTTGCTTCTGATAAAAGATTTATTAAGGAATCAGGTCTATTCATTATTTAATAAAAAGTGCTTGGTTTAGGGATGTTTTTTAAGTACTTCTTTGCAACCAGGTCTGGAGAAGGACTAAAAATTATGCGCGTTTTGAATAGTTATACATGAAATTTTTAGATAGGATAAAATATGTTTTTCAGTAATGTCTTATATTTCTACTTCTGTAGCATATATGCTCAGTTCATAAATCATATAGGAGGTCTTTCACTGCAATGAGAAAACACCAAATTAAGTAATACTGTGTAACATACTAGAGAGAGAAAAATCTTGAAATTGAGGTTAACATTCCTCTAATATTTTTTTCTCTTTTTCTTTTTTTTTTTCCACCCTGCCTCCAGGTTGGTCCTCCATCAAACACCATAGCTGTCAATGGAAGAGCCAGGCTTAATCCATTGTATTCCACAGAAGCTAAGGCTAATCACTAGATATTATACCAAATATTTTGCACTTTACTACTGCTTCATAGGCCAACTTAATACTAACTACAAATTTTTGAAAGTGTAAATGCAAGTATATGTTAATATATTTTTGTCAACGGTTGTAAGAATTTCAAGCTGGGTCTTYTAATGCCTTGGAAAGATTATTAGAATATGTAAATTATGGTAATATTTTGCCTTTTTCTCTTTATAAAGCTGACTATGCTGCTAAAAAGGTTTAAGACAAGGTGTAGGTGAGCTTTGCTTATGATAGAATGAGAACTGAAGATTCTTGATTTTAGCCTCCAATACTGAACAATATGTAGCACTATGCTGAAATTACAGATTGGAAACGACCTAAGAGTTTTAGATCAGATAATTAATTTTCAATTGTGTATTACTTTAACAGATTATATGAACTTAAATCTACCACATGCTGCCTCCATATTACTTTATTAAATTAAAATTGTAGTTAGTACAATATCTCAATTCAATGCAATACTTTGGTTCTGTCTAAAAAAAGAGATGTTTTTGTTCATTTAACAGAGAGGAATTGGGATATGTATTTTGATTTTTTTTTTTTTTTTTTTTACTCTCCTGGAATTTTTTTTCCTGGTTGCACACACACAAGAGAAAATCAGGACATGCATTAGTGGAAATTTTTGTACTACATAAAACCTTTTCTTAACGGTAGCACTACATGATGTTTCTCAACTACTCTTTGAATATCTGTATATAGTATTTACCTGGCACTCAAGTAAGCAATACTTTTTGTGAACTAACTATATCTTTAAGAAGTCATCAACATATAGTCACTTACTAATAAAATACAAATTCCAGTTTTGATACTTAATGAAATAGAAGAAATTTTTTTCACTAGAAGTATAACTAAAAAATGAACTGCTTTGGACTTCTTCATGTAAAACATTTTTATTTTAAAACAGCACAATAACACACAAATCATGCTTGTGTCAGAGAGTATCTATTTATAGACTGAGCATTAAATACCAAAATGGGAATATATATTAAAAGAAAATGTTTCATGTTATATTTTGTCTAGTTTGAGTTTCTTGTCAAGATTATACATTTTGGAGAGGGGGTGGAAATATGATCACACTCATGATAAAATAACTAGATTATAGATGCATGCAGCAAGTGCTGGGGTATTTGCCATATTAAAATATTTTCTTGTTGGACCTGATTTAAAATAAAGTAATTGTATTTAGTTTCTATTCTTTAACAATATATATATTTTGTACTTTAGAAACATTATGTAACTCAGTTTCAGAAACYGATCTATATGTGCATTTTCAAATTGTTTGCTGCCAGGTTTTTGTGCAATAATCTCAAAGAGGTCTAATTACTTTCCTAGTACAGAGTCAATTATTGATTACAAGTTACGGTGTTAACTTAATGCTGAAACCCCTTAAGGAACGTTTTAGTAAATAAAAATTCATAAAGAGAGCTGATGAATATTTTTTCATTGCTGTTCTCTCCTGTTTTCTCTCCTGTATCCTAGTCCCCTGTCAATGTGTTACCACTTCCATCTCCTCCTTGTTCTTTCCTCCAATCAAGGGCTCATTCCAAGGGTGGGGGGAACTCACGTGGGGGTTCAGAAGATCTGTTTCACAGTCTGACTGCGAAAGAGAGCTTCAACCTTCACTTGAAAACGGTGACATAGAAGAGGCAGGGGCTTTTTTAGTTTCCAGCCGGAGCTTACATTCTAGATTTCAGTGCATCTTGTGGGACAGACTTGAAAACTGTAACTTGTTCTCTGGATTCTAGAGTCTGTGCTCATTGTGATATTTGAAGTCTGTTTTAAGCATTCCTGTACAACATGCTGGTCTGTAACTGCCGGAGAGAGGTTGCACTGTGAAAAGAGTCTCTTCCTTATGCTTTGGGTGTGGGAGGGTTACAGGGTTTTTTTCAAACCTTGGTGTTATCTGCCAAGGTGACCAAAGTTATTTCATAAAATTATTTTATTCTCCATCTGTGATAATACAAATATACACAATGTTTCACTTTTTCAAACGAATCAATGGAGTCCAATTATTCTTGTTTTGGGGAAGGTTCAAAAAACCATGCTTTGTTCTTTTCTTTGGTTTTGATTGCAAAACTGTACTACTGTATGTTTCTTAGTCCCATATGTTAAAAATCAACTGCCTTTTCATGTGAGCTCCTGAAGGCAAATATCATCTTATGTAACAGAGATTAAAACAAACCACCTTGCTTGAATTTTAGGGTTTCTTGTTTGTGTAACTGAACTTGCTTGATAACTAACTGAAATGTCTACACATGCTATAGTACTGTGAAACTCTTCAATGAGACCTTCTGTTACTAGCTGGCAATATCGTTTAGCAAAACTTTCTCTTTCTTCCTTCTTCCAACATGTATATGTAAGACATTTTTAAATCTTGCTRTTGTATTTCTATAGACTCTTTTTTTCTTACACTCTTTTATTAAATTTTACTAGAGAAACTCTTGTTGATGAACGTGATGTGTTTATTCATTATTAAACCATGAAAACGTTTCTGCTCAAGTAACAAGTAAGTGTTTCTAGTAACTGCAAGCCCAAGCTAGACAGCAGTGAATTTTTGTTGTGGATGCCTTACATGCAGAGTAAACAGACTATTTTTTGAGCCCGAGAGTACTTACAGTTTGGACAACATGTATCACAGGTGCCTTCCAACAGGAGGCAAGTAGTTATGCCGTACCTCTTATAATCCCCTTGCTTTTGCATGGCAGTCAAAATGTTTAGGAATGAAAGTCAGGATACAGAAGTAAAAGAAATGTCAGTGTAATTGTCCAGACACACTAGCAGACCCCAGTGAAGGTGCACTGTGACCTACTGGTATGAGTTCTTTGAAGAAGCAGCAGGTATCCACTAGCTAGCTCAGTGTAGTCTTGATTTAGTTTAGACTCCATGGCTTTGTAAGTAAAGGAGGGGTAGAAAAGCAAAGAGAGGTAGTAAAAATTATCTTGTTAGTAATTTTAGAAGATGTATTTTCATATTTATTCTACAGAAGAATAAAATTAACACTACAGATGTACCTTGAGAAGGGAGCAGTTTTGCTGGGACAGCATCACCAGATAACTTTTGGAAATATTCTTGTGACTAAAGGTTGTAAGGCCAAGGTAAGAGCTTTCATACTTTGCAGCTGAAAGATGTTAAACCACTCGATGTCTCCGTTTTTGGGACGTATATTCAGTAATCAGTGCCCTAGTTTTTCCAGCTACTTACAGCTTGTAATTGTAGCATACAACATGAAAATCTCCAAGGAAGACATGAAAATTATGTGGTTATGGACCAAAGAGACATGGTATCACACATACTAGGTAAAGGGTGAAATTATAACATGAGAGTAGCTAATGCAATACTATGAGTGTATTTTCAGTAGCTGTTTTGTTGATAGCAGCTATTCCATGTGAAGAACAACTGTCTTCTGTTTCAACAAATCTGTTTGGTGATTTCTAAAGCATTAGTTTCCATGAGTGTCTGGGCATTCCCAAACAATGCTTAAAACAGGAGTTTAGGGGTAGGCTGGAAAGCTAATTCTTAGGTTCACCCTTAGTCATTTGAATACTCTGAGAACAACTGGTTCAATATCCTTGATGCCCACTTTTTACTGAGAGTTGGGTCACTCTTAATACTAATAACAAACATGATATGTAAAGTGTCATTGTTAAGACTAGAATGTATTCTTCAGAAATTCCTAGTCTTCTGCTCTGATGGAATAAGTTTTTTCTTTAGCCTCTTCATCTGTTTTACCAGTTGTTCTGAGTACTAAGCAGGGCAGACCTTGCTTTGCCTGTTATGTTTGATATCATCATAGCCAGAGCAACAAGAACACGCTAAAATACCATACATTACAAGTGACAGAATAGGTTAAAGGAACGGGAATATTGAAGACTGGGCTTGCGTATGTGGTAGTGCACATCCAGAGGACTAAAGGAATTGAAGCGTATGATCGGCTCGGGGCAGAAGGAGAGTGAAGTCCACAGAACCTGCAGCTGCAACAGCTGCTAAAAAAAGTCTGGCCAACAGTGGCTATTTGCAAGTACCAGTGTACTCAGTGTGCTAGTGCTGGTGCACATTAACCACTAGAGTACTTACTAATGGTTAAAATATTTCTAGTTAAAAAATAATTAATGAACTATAGCTGAACTCAGAATTTCATAATTTCCCCATAGGTATATGTGTCTGCCTGCCTGTTTGCTTAATGTGTCTTTTTCCTATCTTCCCTCCTATGTGATCCTGAGCAAGAAGACCACAGTCTTACAGGTTATAGTCACACTTAATCTGAAGTGGCAAAGCAGGGAAAAATGAATTTATTTCACAGTTGCTTAAGTCTTTCTATAGCCCTGATTTAGCAAAAATACGGTAAAAATAATATTTTAAATAGTTAAGCTGATTGCAGTTTTCTAAATTAAATACTTGAACTAAGTGCGGAGATGGAATGTGGAAAGAGCTGCAATTGGTCACCTTGGGTTAAACAGCATGATTGGTCCCATCAGCAGACACTATTCAGTTTCTTCAATTGCTAAAAGCTAATTAAGCACTTGAATTCTGCAAACTGAAGTGTATTTGGCCACCTGCAGCTACAAAGTGCACGTACCAGAAAGGAAATCCCTATGGTATGAATGCCAAACTGCTGCAATCCTAAACGCCAGCACCGAAGTAAAACAAGGAGGTGAAGCAAAGGTTGAAGAAGTGGATTGCAGAAAAATTTCTTTTTAAATTGCAGAGGACTGGGAGCAAGATGGACACCCAGGCAGCTGCACAGGTAGGTGCCTCGCTTTCAAGGATTAGCATACTGTTAACCCTTCTCAAAAGCAGCACCAGTGCCAGGGCTAATTCTTGAACGGTCAAAAGGCAGTTGAACTGCTGGTGGCCCCAGCTCTTTGGGCATGTTTTGAGCATCTTCAGAGTGCTGAGGAGAGAAAGGTGCCAGAGGTCCTGTTTACCTGAATCTCCCTTTATCAAGACAACTGAGGGGTAGAAAGAGGAGGGCATTCCAGTTTGTGTAGTTGCTGATAACTGCATGGCACACCTCTAACACATCTATGTGAGAGCTCTACTGTGAGCTGTGTTGAGAGCTTTAACAGAAGCTACTGTGAGACACAGGCACAAGCTGTGTGTATCAAGTTCACCTAGGGCTTGGCCCATCAGAAAAAGGATCCCTGAGAGAGGGAGGTCTGGGGGAAGTGGGCTGCAAGGCTCTACCTGGAAATGTTGAGTTAAAAAAACCCACATTAATAGCAGACACAGTCTGAATAAAATAAAAAAAAAGAAAATTTCCGAAATAAAAAATAGTATTTTAGACTGTCAGGTGTGCTTGGAAGTTCGACGGACATAAAAGGCATAGTCTTTGGTGCCAACCAAAGATAAAAGGCTGAAAAGGTGAGAAGGGTCTGCTAGACCATATTGTCAGGAAAAGGAAGTAGGTGTGTCTTGTGTAACTATTACATTACTTTAAAAACGGTTTGGAGGTGATGTGAAATGTGAGTTGCCTGATCATCAGTGGGAAAAACAACATAAGCAGGAATCAAATGAATCTCCAAGTGAAAAATAAAAGTTAAAAGCAGCAGATATTTTAGATTGAATTCTGACTCTTTAGATTGCCAATCTAACAGTGGAAGAGAATTTGGGCGAGAGAATAAAACAACAGTTAGAAGACTTTTAGAAACCATGTCAAGAAAGATTAAAGGACTGGGGCTGCTTTAGTTAAAAAAAAAGGAAAACTGGTCAGGATGACATAACCATGTTTCAACACAAAAGTTGCTACATGAATGCAAGAGATTAATCATTGTATCTTCAAGCAATAATCTGTTCTAGCTTTAGAGCATAAAGGAAGAATAGCTATACTGGGTCAAACTGAAGGTTCATTTAGCCTGTTATCTGGATTTTGACAGTGATCAAAAATATATGCCTAGGGAAAAACATAAGATTATAAAATACGCAAAGTAATACTTACCCAAGTATGCTAAACCTTCAACGATTTTTAGGGGAGAATGCCAAAGTGGGTATTTAATAGTGTGAAATAGTCTTATTCAAGAGCTCTGCAACGTGTTCTTTCAACTCTCGTAAATTTTGAACAGTGACACATTCCTGTGTGACATGGAGTTCTTTGAATTAATGACACACTGTCTGAAGAACCATTTGTTTGTTGTGAACTTTCCTAACCTAATTTAATTCTCTGCAATGGTTTTCCTGAAAGAGACATTAACTGATCAATCCCCATTCATGTTCTCTGTGCCACTCATATCCTTACGTAACATCAGGAGTTGTGCCATAGACATTTGAGGCTTGTACACTTTTGCTGTTTGATCATTTATATGTCATCAAGGTATGCCAAAACAAATATGTAGGTCTGAGCATGTCTCATGCTTCCTTTCTCTCGATATCTTGGGAAGAGGATTTTTCTCTTAGGCAATTTGTTTTTTCAATCTGTCTCCTTTTGCAGCTATTTGCTATAGCGAGTCACCTGCAGGATACACCTGTTCTGTACAAGATCAAAGTTTGAGAAAAGTTTGTGTGTCAAGCTTCTAATGCACTAAATATCCAGCTGAATAGAACCTTGCKAAGCCCTGTTTATTCACAGATGTGATCATCTGATTCACAGGTGATCTTGTCAGTTCTCTGGCCAGTGAACAAGAGAGTTTAAAACCTTAAGGATATGATATATAGTTGTTCATTAGTTTCAACTTAAAGACCATGTACTTGCATGATAAGYATTTTTGCCTACAAATACAGATAGCTGTCCAGAAATCTGGAACAGGGTGAATGTATTGCCTTTAGTTCAAAAGTTCTTTCTAGTCTGGTTTGCAATCAAACACTATTTTCTCCTGAACTGTTTCTGCTGATTCATTATTAACTTACTTTGTATTGCAGTGTTAAAGTGAAACATGCTGCTTTAACCATCTTTAAATGAACTACCTTTGTGGCAGTATTTTTAGATGGGTCTTTTGATGCCTTTTTAATGGTACATTAAAACTTAATGAATGCTGAGTAACAGTAGAATCCCTATGGAAGCACATATGGTATCTACATTAATACTGAATGAATGCATAATGATCAGTGAAATTTCAGTGATTTCCACATGAATCAACAGTGATGAGCCACTTATTGTTACACTCAATTACATCATGTTTAATTTATGTAGCATCGTTTGGACATTATGTTTAAAATGTCTTTAGTAAATCATTGAGACTCTAATTGAGCCTCCATTTCAGTGACAAATTGCACTGTAAACATAAAATTCTTTTTTTTTACACAACAATTAATTTATGTTGAAGCCCGTTTGCACAGGGTCAACAATTTGATATATTCTCACTATTACTCCYTGAAAAATGGAATCCTAGTACGGAAACAAATTGCAGTAGCTATGAAATTGTTTCTGTTCCCTTAGTTATGCAGCTGCTGGACACTGGCAGTGCATAAATTCCCTGAACTCTGGAAGCAGTGGCAATACCTCACCTGCTCTGCATGACTGCTGCCGAGCAGCTCAGAAGACCTTTTCAGATCGGAGTGTCTTGTGCACATCTACGCAGCAGACTCAGAAGAGGTGTCCGCAATGCCTGACTTGCTGCGGTGTAACCTCACACCACCTCTCTCTTGCGTGTTTGGGAGGCACTTCTGGCACATCCATGACTCCCTTGCAGTGCATATGTAGCGCAGCAAGGTGTACCAAGAGCTTTTGCAGAGTGACCATGCCACCGATCTGCCAGAGGTAGACGAAGAGATGGTGAGGGACCCTACACCAAATGCAGACAGTCTTTCAGCTGTTCTCCCGTGCTGTGCAGGACCAGGAAGCAAACATGGTGTTGATTGCCTGTGCAGAGGAATATAATCTTGCCTCACTTCCAAAGCATTGCAAAGGTATGAGGACCTCCTGCCGTACTTCATCTCCCGTGTTCTACATTGTAGCACACTGAACACGGGCTGTTGGTTGTCCTGAGGGGAAGGCTGGAACAGCTGCAGGCGGCAGCCCTCCACTGAATTTTCCACAGTAACTGCTGCAGCAACAGTATTTAAACAGGGCCCAGACTGATCAGAGGATGCTATGCTGGACTCCACATGGAAACTAGAGATACACACGTATCTGACCATAGTAAAAAATAATACAAGTAAAGGTGCTTTGTAAGAGAAAATGGAAGTAAAATATGCATGCTTCAAACCTCCCTAGGAACAGTAAACTTCTTGGCTTTCACTTTTTGTGATATCTCATAGCAGTTAACCTCCTGACACACTGTTTCGGTGGGTGTCTGCTTGAGCTGGTTTTGGACATGTTCTATAGCAGGTCTGTAAAGATTCATTCACGGAATAAAGCTGAGGTTGCCTATTTTACTCAATCAGCTCAATTACCCAAAGAGCCGTCTAAACTGGTCTGACTTGTGGCAGAGAAGACACCGCCTTCCACTACTCCAGAAGGGATCTTGCACTCTCTGTTCTTTCAATCCTTCTCACCGGTAGCTCAAGCCAGCAGGGTCTTATCAAGGGTCATTTTAACTTTAATATTCATCCTGAAATAGCAGTTCAAAATACAGTCAGCTGGAGAGGTCTTGGGTTAGGGGAGTTTAGTTTTGTGAGGTTGTCCAGTCCAGCTGTCTTAAGAAGAAGGACTAGAGGGAAAGAGGACTGTGTTTGGAGACAAAACCAGCTATTTACATATAAATCTATTAATTTATTTTTAGCTTTTGCAAGTTTCCTGCATTAACTTCTAGTACCAGGCACCGCATCCAGTTACTTTAGTTTATAGAGGATTTAACAGCTATGAGTATATAAAGCTATAATTTGAATTTGCTGTTCTTTTTGATCTACTGTTAGATTATCTGATGACTGGCACGGCATCTAACAAACAGCTGACCAGCAACTTTGTTAGAATATCCATAGACAAGGAACTCGATAATGATAATGATGATAACAATACCTGCTCTCATTTCTCTGGATTGCTGAAAAATGCAAATTCAGACCTTTAATAATTGCAGCTCAGGCTTTCATTTCTGACAGCAAAGGGAGAGAGAAAAAAATGGTTCCATCCTAAGAAGCTGTAAAAGAGGCTATCAGCTTTTTTTTGAAATTATTATTCACTTCATTCTTGTTAGAAGAATTTAATAAATGAAGTATAAGAGAGAAAAGATATTTATGGAAAACCTTATCATTTTGCTTTAGAAAGTTCTTTTTTGGTATATGTTGATCATTTTAATGATTGTATTCTCACGATTCAGGAATTCTATGCCATGTTAACTTAATTCAGTTTTAATTTCAGTTGAATAAAATATATGCTAGCTCGCTGGCTGTGATGATAAAATGCATGTACTGCTTAAAGAGAAAGTGCTTGAAATATACGAAATAATCTGAAATGCACTTCTCTTCAATGTAAGCCTAATAGATTTTAATGATGTAATTATTTCTAATTTGTTATGTTGCCATATATTTTTAGAACTTGCCATGTAAGAATATTTTTTAGAATTAGATGTAATGAGGTTATAATATTACTATAGCCTTTGGAATAATACCAATATAAGAAACAACAGAAGAAAATAATTGAATGTATGCCTTGAGCTACATGATGACTGTACAAACAGACTTCACAGAAAATTATATTTCCTTGACTAGTGTTGTGGTTACAGTGGTATAATTCATGTTTCATAACTCTGAAGAAATAATGAAGACATTATAACCAGAAATGTGTCAATTTGAATAAATTTATTATGAATTGCTTTGGTTTAAAAGCTCCCAATATGTTATAATAGAAGCCTACGTTCTTGCTTGAGAGCCAGCCAAACTGGGGTTTTAATATTTTAACAAATCACTTAATGGTAGATTTTCTCTTCAAATAAACAAAAGGAGAAACGTTCTGAAGGGACTGTGATAATAAAAGATATTAGAATACACCTTTCTTTTAAAGACACTTTTAAAGTAAAATGTTTGGAAGTCTTGTATTAGATGGTGGCATCTTTCTCCCCATGGAAACTCAAACAGCTTTTGCCTGAATCCAACTTGCAATTAAGCAAAACTCAGCCCGTGCAAGAATTAACTCCCTTCACCCATTGTTGAACTGCAATTACACTTGGATCAAATATTCAGCAGGCTACCTCCAGCTACACTGCAAAGTACCTTCTCTAAATAAAACTGTGCAGGCTGAGGAATGTTAATTGGACATTAGTTAAGGGACTCGCAAAATGTCCAATATATCAGTTAGTAAGTTTCATGTATCACCCTCAATGACACATATTGGCTTTAATATGATTAATAGGTGGTATTGGCTCTGTGGCCAGGGTTTGACAACACACTAAAATGGGCTTGAGGCCTTGAAGAGCTGCCACAGGAAGAAGATTCCTCAAACTCACTTTGTTAGTTCCAATTCCTTAAGAGACTTTCAGTGCTTTGAACTTTTATGAGTAGGCTTTTTGCCAGATTAGTTACTGTCTGTCCTCCCACAGCCCATAATGAGAACACAAAAACCATAAAGCCGCTACAGATTCTTTGTCATGTGCTGTGGCAAATTTGACAGAAATGTGCCTGTCTGCTTAGTCCATCTGTGGGATGGGTATGTCATCTTGAGTGATCCAGTAGCACAGAAATCCAGTCAGAAGAAAGTATACCAAATTTATGTCTAGTGTGGATGTATAAAGACCTGGACATTATAGACAGGGGATATTAGTCCAGTAGGTCTTCTTAATGAATAGGATGGAAGCTCAAGTGGGTTTGAAGTCTGCAAACTTCACTGTCACTCTCTTATAAAATAAGTTCAAATAGTGTTAAAAAACCCCCAGCGTTCTGCTTTCTCATATTTCAATACTGAGACAAGTGTAATGGATTGGGATATATTTATGGAAGTGAAGGAGAACACTGAAGGTTGAATTTAAAAGGACTGAGTGGCTATAAAAATTTTCTTAATTTTAGATATGATCTCAGTTTGTACTCCTGCTTCCCAAATGCTTTAGATACATCAAATGTTAAATTTCTTTGAAGTCAGGTGCAAATTATTTATGAACTTGTTCAGTAGCCAGCATTTTTCCCATTCTCCCCCCACCTCCCCACCCCAAGGGAAATTTAGTAAGACTTTTTGACTGTTAAATAGAATTTATAGGGTCACTGTGTAACACAATTGTCTGGAATTATCTTGTATGTTATTATTCATGTATTGTGTAATATCTCCTTCATAAATACACAAAAGTGAACTACATGGTTGCTTAGTGTTATGAAATTGTTCTCTTTGTCATGGTAAAATTACAACTATTACAAAAACCCCACTTTTTAATTGAAGTAGATTAGCTACTAAACAACTTCAGAGCATGGCTTCAATAAACACGAAATCAAAGGAAAAGGTACTTTTTTCTCCAGCTCAAAGGAACATTGCCTTTTGGACCAGATTTAAAGCTGATTTATTGTTTGGAGTACCAAAGTATCAATGCATTTTACCTTTTTTTTATTTTTAGGAACAAGAAACCTTCATTATACAAAGAAGGATGGCCTGATTGTTATAGTAGTAATTTTGGACTCAGGGTTTGTATTTCTTACTGAGCCACAAATTCCATTAGATTTTGAGACAATCACTTAGCAAATTAATTGCATTGTCTAATTTTCAACAGCAAACTGAGATGCTTAAGCCAGAAGATAGGTTTTCTCCTTAGGTTTTCCACACATTCAGGGGAAACACAAAGTTGTTCTGAGATGGTTGTTAGCACTAAACCCCCTATTTTTTTAGTTGATCTCTGGAGTCTTCTGTTTCTCTCCTTAGTGATGGCCGACCTAACATGGTATAGTTGTCTAAAGTGAGGTACTCTGAATACCCACTTAGGGTTAATTTTTAAATTTGTTCAGGCACATAAAGATGCAAACATTTACTCATCCGTGTGAAGGGAATAAATACATTAAAATGTTAGGTGCACTGATGTTGTGATAATTATAATGGTCCATAATAAGTGCAGAGATTGGCGTTGTTAGATAGGGTTCCTGAATTACAGAGATTTGCATTAATAACCTTTTAATATAATAACTTCCAAGTAGTCAGCACAATGCTTTTAAAATATGAACAGTAGGTTGGTTTTTCAAAGCTTTCTTGAATACCTCATTTCCTGAATATGTATTTCGTGGAATAACTCTTGAGACAGAGCAAATGACCTTCTCTGTGTGATTAATTCATTCCAAAGAGTACTAAATGTCCTACCAGGTGATGTATTAAAATGGTGGCAGGTATGTTATCATACAGTGGCATTGCCTTAGGAATTCCATCTGGACTGATAAGCATTTGTTTGGTTTCTGTCATTTGGCAGAAACATAATGACTCCATCATCAGGGTTCAGCAGAGCTTTCCGTTTCAGAGCCCATTTTCAAGGCAATTCTAAATTGCACATACACAGGTAGATTGATTTGGAAATTGCTTTGCTCAGCCAGGGCTGGTGCAAATTTGGGGATCCAAATCTGGACTAGATTATTCCAGTGATTCTGGAAGGGAAAAATTCCTCCTTGACAGGTATGCAGATATGCATAAGAACACATTTCAAATTTTGTACTGTTCCCAGAATTAGAGAAAAGTCTCCTTAGATCTGATGAGAGCTTCCAAAATCCGGTTTCACACTGCAGTATGCCTGATGTTCCTAGATTTTCACTTTGTTTCTTAAAGTCATGGATAGTTTATCGTGAGCTGCTTGTTATAGAAGCAGGAAAGAAACAATATGAGTGAAATTTGGGCACCTAAACACAAGTAACTGGTGAGATATTTAATGCCCACTGATATGTGAAACATCCACACTGGACAGACCTGTGTGACGTAGGCTGAACAGGAAATCTATGCCCTCTTAGGACATGGTAGAATAGGTGTCTAAATTGGTATGAAATGTGTGCATTTAGGCAAACAAATCTCTTTACATCAGTTCTTAAAAAAACAGAATTCATTTTAAGTTTCAAACATTAGCCTTGTACTCTGATAACAAAAATGGAATGCTGCCTGCCTTGAGTCTGACTGGGTATGTTGTTTCTTTAAGTCCAAAAGAAGTTTACATTTGTCTTCCTCTTTGCAGGTATCTGGAGACTCTTACTGTGCTTTGTCTGGTTCTACTGTTTCAGTGTCCTTGGCCGCAGCTCAAATGGCTGAGACTTATGAGTGGTGTGGCTGTTTGTGAAAAGTCATTTTAGCTCTACATTTCTTGTTGTTGTTGTTGTTGTTGTTTTTTTGTGGTTGGTTTGAGTTTGTTTGGGGGTTTGGGTTTTTTGGTTCGGTTGGTTTTGTTTTTTTTTTAATGCTTGTATTTTGTTTCCCACTCTACCAAATGACTAGTGTTGAAGGATCTTGAATCTGATTTCCCAACAACTCCGTTTATGGAAACTGATCTTCTATGTGCTGGATAAACACATGGAGTATCAGATAGCACAGTCACCTGCAGCCTTCCCTCCATAATAATTACATGTTTTTGTGCAGTATTCTGAAGGCATGAGAGGTCAGCAATTATGTCCTTTGTGTAAGGTAGAGTTCCAGAAATAGGGCTGTAAAAAGTATCAGCAGTACTCTGCTGTTGTGAAACATCACCTGTTTAATTTATCTAAATGGTTAATAATTTATGTGATGTTTAAAGTCATCCACTTGTCAATTCACTTCCAGAAGATTACGTCTAGTCCAGTAGATGTTGTGGTACTAAGGGTAGTTATGGACAAATGAATCACATAATATACTGCTGCAGTTACTTCTGGAAGTGAACGGACAACCTTCAACTACCATTAGATGCGGACGTAGCCACTGTAACCCTACATATGTAACATTCACCCTGGGCCGTGGCAGTTCTCTCTAGGAAGGAGCTTTAGGCCTTAGTTCAAGGTTGGCCGGCGCAGATTGCGTCACCTAATGCATGGTTTATTACAGACGTTCGGTGTGGCTGATTTCATGCAGCCTTAGTGCGAGGGAGCAGAAGCCAGCGTGCCGCATTGGCTGACCCGCAGCTCCCAAGCCCTGTGTGCCCCGCAGTCAACCCTGTGCTGAACCCAATTATTTGTTCCTGGATACAACAGCATTTCAGAAATCATAAGCCCTTGATTTGATTTGATTTAATTTGATCGATTTGAAAGGTATCAATCTTATTCTAAAAAACCGTGCACAGGATTTAATTCCGATCTTGTGTTACAGTTCAAGGCAAAATTCCATCAGGGGGATGTTCTGGCTCAGGACAGAAATATCACAGGGAATCACAGAACTTGCTATTGAAATAGCAAACACTGTTGTCAAAGTTGGCAATAAAATCCATCTCTCTACTCAAGTTTCTTCCAAAAGTATGCTAAAGTATCCATGGTTTCCAATTGATAAAAAAAATCCCAAGCCAAACAACAACAGAAAACACAAGTGCAAATCTGCTTCTTGATAGTTAGTGCAGAAAAAGAGAATTTAGTCAGGGGAAACACCAGTGTGTTACTGTGCTGCAGTTTGTGTAGCTGTTCACAGAGTAAGTTTGAGATTAGGTTGAAAAGCAGCTTGTGGAAATGACTGAGACTGGTGGTACTGATTTAATGCCTTGGAACCTTTTCCTTATCTGCAATAAAAGACACATTTTAATAATTCTAAACTTAAAATTCAATATGAGCTGTAATAATGGGGAAGACTTCTCACAAAACATTCAACCACAGATACTTTTCAAAGACTTTTGCACTACTGCCAGGAAGTTAGCTAGGGGTACCATTTATGCTCACCAGATAAACTTGGTTTTCATGAAGTACTTGGGCCCATTTTCGAAGTTGAAAATGGGCTTTTGAAATGCTCACGAAGGAGCAAGAATGCACAACTCATTGTGTGAGGATCATATTATATGTACAACATATTTTAAGTCCACTGAGATAATAAATACACATAAATGGGGCATGTCTCTTTTACTGAACCAATGACTTTTTTCTTAGGATGGTCTTCTGTATCATTACTGCTGATGCAATTTATTTTGGGGGRCTTTTTGAGAAAACATGGGGAGACAAGACTTATGCCTAGTTATAGCCTTGCACTGTAAAAAGTAGCTATTTCTGTGGCTTCAATCTAGCACTTAAGTAGAGAGAACTCCTTTCTCTACTACTGCAGCTATGACAAAAGATGGTGTAAAGGTATGATATTCATTCTCTTAGGGCAGTGAAGGTTTTTATGGTAAAACCATTATACATACATTGCAAGTATTTTGATAAAAGCAAGGGGGGATGTGTGGAAGGAAAAAAAACCCAACAAAAATCCTCTACAGTTTTCAAAGATAATCAGAGATAGTTTGGATTTTTTTAAACCTCCACTTTGTCAGTAATAATTGTGAGTTTACTCTAATTAAAGGCATAATTTTGTCACATTAATCAAGTGTTGTGGTTCTAAATAGCATACAGGCTTTAGAGAACTGGAGAGCTTGATTTTCTGGAAGTGGGGTGCATACTGAACAGCTTGAATCCATTGGGATTTTTCTCAATATATACTTCAATTTTACTTGATAAACACCTGGACCTGATTAAGACTAAGAAGGATAAAAGAGGGGGGGAAGGCCTACTGAGTTGAGTATTGAAGAATACACAGAAATTTAGTTTTATGGAAATGGTAAATCTTAGAACAAGAACCACTGTCCTGCACAAGCATAGCAATTTTCAAAAACCACACTAGGCAGCTTAAGTGTATTTATGATGAAAAGGAAACCAAGACACACAGCTCTACAAATGCTTTGGTGTCGGGACTTAGCAGAAATCTGCCAGCCGCTTAATATCAACTCTATTAATTGTTCAGAGGTTACTGGGTTTGTACTTGTTCAAAGAAGGAGCTAAAAAAGGTTACACTTGAGCAGATTCTAGGTCAAATGCTCTCAGATATCTTTAGTCAAGCTCAGGAAACCTTTTTTATTCTTACAGTTGTTTGCAAAGAGAAACAGTAAGTCAGGAGAACCTTTAGTTTCACATTCTCACCCGTGCAATGTTTCCAATGCTACAGTGGAACAATCATGTAGGTCCTCTGTGCCTCAGTATTCCACTGACTGTATTTCCCTCATACAATGCTATTCCCACAGAAAGCACTGACAGCAGCAAGGATCAGGACAGACTATGAGATACAGAAAAAAAAATTAAGTGCATTTGTTTCTTACTACATGCAAGTGAAATTATAATAGCATTACATTTTTATTGATTTTTCCTAGAAGTGACATTGTTGCTGTCATGACTAATTAGATTATCACCAAAGTTATTTTGAAAAACAGAAGTACTTAATTTATTTGCTATATTCATTCCAATGTGTTTTTTATTTGCCTGGCATTTTAAAACAATTACATGACTAAACCAAAGACACAAAACGTGCCATGTATGTCAGGTTGCAGTTACGTAACAAGTTGCACAGAACAGGTGAAACTGTTTCTTTTTGTGGCTGAACTTTTTAAATGCTGATGAATATCAGCATACAATTGCCTCTTGCAGGTTTTTATCTCTTCCTGATCTCAGTTTTCTACCTAGAGCACTTATGCCAGTTGTTTTGCCTTCTATTCTTCTGAAGACAATGAGGTTTAACATGCCAAATTTATGCCTGTGAATGACTTAGGCAAAAAACCCCAGTGGTCTGGTCTCTGCAGTTTTGTAAAAAGATAGCTGTTCATAAGCACCGAGCAAATCCAGTCAATTATCTGACACTGTAAAATTCCTGATATATTTGCCAGACTCTGTATATAAGAACTGTTAATCAACTCAGACTTCTACTTCTGCTGTCAGCATTACAGAATGAGCTGTTCAGGGGACAAGGAATCCTTCATCCCATTGAAAATGAATGTCCTGCAAAATCATCTGTGACTCAGCCAAAATGAAAACCGTGAGTATTGCTTCTACGACAGAAAAATCTTTCTCCAGGATTGAAATCTTGGCTTGTGTGTGATGATTTTTTCAGCGGATTCAGAAAAACAGCAAAACACTTGCTTCAAAACATTCTGTATTTTCACCAGTCTGACATCTCAGTTACTGCCCCTGACCATGCCAAGGACAGTCAGAAGGTTTCTACATGCAGCTGTCTTTACCAGGGGCTTTCAGGGTTTGACTAGCAAATTGACTGACTTACACAATTTTACCCACTCTGCTTGGTGCCATCAAACTGTTCTTCATCCAGCAAGGGGTATTTTTTATTTTGAAATAGGATGAACACTGATAAGGATGGCCATGGAATTGCCACAGAGGGTTTTGTGTACATAAAGCAGAGCAAGAGCAGGCTGCTGTGGATCAGCCCCGAGCACGAGGGAAAACCTTTTCACATTCTGCCGTCCTCCAGGCTGTGGCTGGACGTGGCTGATGGGCCCAGCCGGGAGCCCAGCCTCCTCAGGAGCCGCTCTTCTGGCACAAGGTAACGGGTCTGGCACAAGGTAACGGTCGGCCTCGGCCTCGGTCATTCCCTGTTTCTCCAAGGCATAACCATAAATTCCCGAAGCACACAGGGATGTGTCAGTTTAGTTAATGATTTGTCAGGCGCCGACTCGAGTGTCAGGCCCGTCCGGCGGTGCGTGGCCGGAGCCCGCTGCCCAGCGCGGGGCAGGAGGTCGGGGGTCGGGCCGGGCAGCGCCGGCTTCGGTGCCCCCGCTCGGGCCGAGGCGCAGGGCGGGCAGCGCCCGGGGCCGGGCCCGCTCAGCGGGGCGCCCGCTGCCCTCGGCCCCGCCGGGTCACGCCGCGGCCTCGGGTCCCGGGGCCGCGCACCTGCCGAGCCCGCCCCGCCCCGCTCCCCCGCCCGGCCTGGCGGAGCGGCCGAAGGGCACCGCTCGGCCCCCGCCCGCCCCGCGCTGCCTCCCCGTCGCAGCGCGGAGCCGGCGGCCGCCCGCCCCCGCCGCCGCCGCCGCCCTCGCACGTGTGCCGGGGAAGGCGCTCGGTGCCGCCCGGGCGGCGCTTCCCCCCGCTCCCCGTCGCCTCCCCCTCCTCCGCAGCGGGAGCGAGAGCAGCCTCCGCCCGGCAGCGCCGGGGCCGCTCGCCGCCGTGCCGCCCCGCCAGGACGTCGCCGCCGCCGATGGCCGCCCCGCTGCCCGATGCGCCCGGCGCAGGGCGGGCGGCGGAGCCCGCTGGCGGCGGCCCCCGCGGCTCACCCCGCCCGCCTCCCCGGCCCCCCGGGAGGGACCCGCCGCCCTCGCCCCCCGACAGGTAAGGCCGGAGCCCGGGCGGGCGCCGCCGCCCTCCCGCTCCCTCGAGGGCCGCCCGCTGCCGTCGGGGGGGCGGGCTGCGCCCTGCGGGCGGGACGCGGGGCCGGCGGGGCCGGGATGCGGTGGCCTGGGGAGGGGGCGAAGCGCGGGAGGGGGCGGCCTGGCTCTGGACCGGCCCGCGCCTCCCTGGAGCTCAAAAGTTGTTTCCCGGCCCTGCAGACACTTTCCTCCGCTGCGGATGCGTGTGTGTGTCCCACCCCCCACCCCCTTTTTATTTTTGAGGTTTCCCAGTCTGAGGTGAAAGGAGCCGGCGGTGCCGAGCCTGCCTTGTCAGGCTGAGCCAGCCGCTACTTTATCCTTGCAGTGTCTTTCTCAGAATGTTGGTGAGATAACACCGCTTCACCGGGAGCGGTGCCGCTGTCAGCGGTGAGCACCTCGTTTGTTACCTCTCGGGCCGTTCTTAAAGGCACTGGTCTCTAAGTAAAGGAGGCTGTGAGTTGGGTTTTTCATGAAGCATCTGATGAGTTTTGGTAGACTGAAGTTTACAAAATCTTAAAATACTGCATACAGGATTTTTTGCTCCTTCTAAAGCAAAATATCACTTAAAATGATTGTTCGGTGAGGATTTTCAGTAAGTAAAGCATCTTCATTCTGTATTGTTACCTTATTCTGATGGTTTTCCCTACTTTGTACCAAGTACTATATGAAATCTGGAGTGATAATAAAGAAAGTAATAAAGTAATATATTAAGCCGGGAGGCATCAACTCACACATGTAGAAAAATCTTATTATGTGTTGTCAGATGCAAATACTTCAGGTGCTTTGGGTGCAGGTCTTCAAATGAAATCAAGTAGACAAAGTGCTCTTCAATATTTTATGTGAGAAAACCATGCACTGTAATGTACACAGCAGTCAAAACGACCACATTATTAATGTGATACTTTAAACCAGTGCATAACTGAGCTCTTCAGCAAGTACAGTAGTGATTATCTTCACTAGTCCTGAAAATGCTGCTTGGTGATACTTCTAACACAATCCTGTTTAAGTAGCCAGCAACAACTGAGACATTTATTTTATGATGGAGTTGTGGAGATTGAAATACAAAACTAACTGAAAACAGAAGTTAATGTATTGCTTAGCACTGTTTTGTCTTGTCAGTCACTTTGATTCGATTCTGGTGAAAAAAGTTTCCATTTGTTTAAAATACTGTTGTGATGTTCTTGGAAGTTTTGCTGAGAAGTTACATGCATCCACTGTTGTAATATGGGTACATAGGGAATGGCATAAACACAGGGACAACAAAATATTTACTAATGTCCTTAGAAGCCAATATAAATATAACTGTGCTCTTACTCTGCAAAGACTTACGCATATTCAAACAACTTTATATTCAGAGCTGAATACTTGGATTGCTTTCAAGTAGTGTTAGGCACTGTATGTTAATATATTCAGCCTACTGATTAAATAAAATAACTGCAAAAAAAAAGCTAATTACTGCAACCAGGAAGCGTCGTGGTATTAGTGCCTTAGTATTTCATGTATTGTGATTGGATATTGCAATTTTAACAGCAGTTGTTACAATTATTGCTTGATATTATGTATTCTTTTGAAACAGGAGAAAAAAGAAAGGTGACAGTATTTCGGAGAACCCATCGATTCCAAATCCTTTTCCCGAGCTGTGTTGCTCGCCGTTTGCATCAGTTTTGTCAGCCAGTCTGTTGCCCAAGGCAACTTCAAGAAAAAAGCAGGTAAGATTTATAAATTATTATTTGACAGTTTCTAAATTGGTTTAATGAAAGCTTGAGGAAAATCTCGGTTACCTATTAAGTTATTTTTCTAATAGAGGTGTTCCATATTTCTGTAATTTGGTGAAATTTTCTCTGTAGGTCATTGATGATTGTAGAAAATGAGGTTTTGGAATCTGTGACTTAAGACATGACCGTTCTTTCGCAGAGTCTACGTGTAGCTCTGCAGATTTTTCGGTTTAAGGGGAACCAGGGGCAGGCAGGCAGTACTTTATGTCCTTAAATGAGAAGTTAATTTCTTTCTTCCCTTCCTCCCCACCTCCAATTACTGTCATCAATGTTATAGAACAGAGGGTTTTAACAGTCACTGAGCAGCTTTCTGAAGTTCTAATTTTGCCAGGATAATGGAAAAAACCTAAATTGATGAGGAAGGAACAAATGCTGTGTACCTGGCTGTATTTTACATGCAGTGTGTTTATCTGTGTATGGCTGATGTTACTATATATTTCCATAAAGACCTTAAACTGTAAGCCAAGGGAAGATCTGAGTGGGCAGACAGACCTGGCAGTGCCCTGGCAGTACTGTTCACGCACGGTGTATTTGTTATCCTGAGCAGAGGTAGAGTAGGAAGAGCTTCCAGTTAAAGGAGATTACTGGTGTCGAAGATCTGTTTCACTCTTAGAAAACTTACCTGTCTCATTTCTCTTTTCTCTTCTTGAGACTGGGAGGAGTTCTGACAAGGAACTTGTCATACAAAGTCACACAAACATCTACAGTTTCTTGTAGATGTTTTAACTTTCCTGAAGCTGACCCACCACAGCTGTTTCTGTGCACCTGCCAGAGAACTTTGTGAGCAAAGTTGTGGCTAACACCTTAAGGAGGAACCTTCTCCCCCCTTCTCCAGTGAAAAACATGTATGTGTCTGGGAAACCATATTGATTCTATCTTGCCATATTTTGCGTGTACTCTGTGGTGTCTCTCTATAAGCTATGTTGTCTTTCTGGACTACTTCTATTGCTTTTAGTTCTTCTTCTACAATAGCAATACTAATCTGAAGCATTTCTGGTCAGTGTGCATCTGAACATTGTTAATGCAGTGGGATAATATTGTGCTAGTTTTGTCTTTGGGCAAGGTGGAAGCACTGACTGTCTCTGCAGAGACAGGAAAAACACTGAATTGGTAACATCTTTCAGAACAAAAGGACTAAAAGTCACATTAAAAAAAACAGTTTAAATTACTCATGTTGCATGCTTAAATTGCAGTCATTGTGGTAATCTTTGTACTTGCAACTAGAAAGCATGATTTAACACACAACGGTCAACTGCTTTTGTGGCTGGTCATGTTTAACATTACCGACAGACTTGATCAGTTAAGCCAGCTAAGTGTTAACTTCAGTCTCCCAGAAGCTGAAGTTCATAGCTTCAGTGACTTTACTTCTGCTTCTTCATAAGGGTTCATGCCATACTTTTTTGTGATCATTTCTGCTCACAATCCCTCCTCGTTTTCCATTTAAGAATGTAGTGCTCTCTCTGCTAAAAGCAGGAACAAGAACTAACATAATGCTGGTGTCTGTGGAGGGCCTGACCCGTTTTTCCGCCACCGGAAAAATGGACAAAAATCTTCCTGTTATTTTTATGGAAGCATTTTAACAAGACCATGGTTTCTGTCAAAAAGCCTTTCACCTGGGTGTCTGTTTATGGCCACTGCAGGAGAAATGATAGTAGGCCAAGCAGACGATTTGTGAGACTCAGCATGACTGTTCTTACATTCTTCATCTAAAGTTATTAAAGGTTAAGGCCAAATGAAAACTGTCAAATTAAACTTTTATCTTTGAAATTCAAGTTGAAGTCTTCTAATAGGTTAATAAAATTACTCAGGTTTAAAAAGAGAGAGAATGCTAAGCAGGTGTGTGAAGAGAAGTGAACTGGCTGTGACTTTGACTTCTCACAGGTGGCTGTAGAACTGTGCTTGGAAATGTCGTGTTTCCACCCCCTGTTCTTATTTTGTCAACTTTGTAGCAGCTCTGTGTGCAAATACATATCCGTATACAAAAATTTCATGAATATTACTGTTACAGTTGGATAGGTTACTAACTCTTAAGAGAAACCAGCTACACTTAAAAACTTTTTTTTTTGTACATGGCGTTGACAGCTGCCAGAATTTTTTCTGTTGCCTCTCTGATGATCTACATATGTTTTCAGCGATTCTGCTTTTAGATTGCTTGCTTTTGATTTAGTTTCTTTTTCTGCTGTGCTTTTAATTTCAAGCATAGTAAAGAGAAATTGCAGAGTGAATTTCTACTTATGTCTTGTAGGTAACTATTATCAAAATGGGTGTTTCTAAAAGAGAAAAAAAAAAGATGCCTCTTCTGTCTTGTTTTTCTCTCCAGAAAAGATTTTCTGCTTCCAGAGAAGAAAGAAGTTGTCATGAATATCTGCTCTTTTATTCATAGCACCTGTGACATCTGAAATCTTTCTACTTCAAAATAGATTATTAACATTATTTTGAATTCTTGTTTTTCTAAGCTGAAATTCGTACTGTCTTCTGATGATCTTTCATCATAAGCCTCTCAAAACGTTGAACATGCTGCTTGAACAGCATGTTTGTGGGGTTGACTCACTGAAAATTAGTTTATAAAAGCAAATTGGTGAAAGCCATGTAGCAGAGTAGTGAGTTGCCTCTGTGCTTGGGAAGTAGGATGTCGGATGTCTGTGCCTCTGAATGTTATTCAGTCTGCCTCATCAACACAGCTGTCCTTGTCTTTTCTCCCCTTGCAGTTCGGAAGAGTTTTGTGTTATATCTTTGAATCATTAAGTTTGGAAAAGACCTCCAAGATCATTGTATTCAACCCTTGACCGCAGACCACCACAGCAATTAACCACAGCAGACCACCACCAGCCCAATTAACACAGCACTAAGTGCCACATCCGGTCATTTCTTGAACACTCTACCACCTCCCTGGACAGTCCATCCCAGTGCTTAACCCCACTTTCACCGAAGAAATTCAGAAAAGCTGGCAGCCCACGGCTTGGACAGGTGCACTCTTGCCTGTGTTGAGAACTGGTTGGATGGCTGGGCCTGGAGTGTGGTGGTGCATGGAGCTGCATCCAGTGGGTGTCCGGTCACCAGTGGTGTCCCCCTGGCATCGGTGTTGGGCCTAGTCCTGTTTACTGCCTTTACTGATGATCTGAATGGGGGGATTGAGTCTACCGTTAGCAGATTCGCAGATGATGGGGAGTTGGGCCAGACTGTTGATCTGCTGGAGGGTAGGAAGGCCCTGCAGAGGGACCTGGACAGGCTGGATTTATGGGCTGAGACTGACGGCATGAGGTGCAACATGACCAACTGCCAGGTCCTACACATTGGCCACGACAACCCCAGGCAGCGCCACAGGCTGGAGGGAGAGTGGCTGGAAAGTGGCCAAATGGAAAAGGTCCTGAGGGTGCTGGTCAACAGCAGCTGAACATGAGCCAGTGTGTGCCCAGGCGGCCAAGAAGGCCAGTGGCATCCTGC
Source organism: Amblyornis subalaris (assembly GCA_018881555.1). Classification (NCBI taxonomy): domain Eukaryota; kingdom Metazoa; phylum Chordata; class Aves; order Passeriformes; family Ptilonorhynchidae; genus Amblyornis; species Amblyornis subalaris. Next base: position 328,024 of record JACAXG010000025.1, read on the forward strand.
CATGTATCAGGAGTAGTGTGGCCAGCAGGACCAGGGCAGTGACTGCTCCTCTGTACTCGGCACTGGTGAGGCCACACCTCGAGTTGTGTCCGGTTCTGGGCCCCTCACTTTAAAAAAGGACATGGAGATACTGGAGAGTGTCCAGCGAACGGCAACAAGGCTCGTGAAAGGACTAGAGAACATGCCTTGTGAGGAGTGGCTAAGGGAGCTGGGTTTGTTTAGTCTTGAGGAGGCTCAGGAGGGACCTCATTGCTCTGTACAGCTCCCTGAAGAGAGGTTGTAGTGAGGTGGGGGCCGGTCTCTTCTATGGTGCYTGCAGCGAGAGGAGCTGAGGAAGTGGCCTTAAGGTGAGACAGGGGAGATTCAGAGTAGATACTAGAAAAAAATTTTCACTGTTAGGGTAGTCAGGCTTTGGAGTAGGTTGCCCAGGGAGGTGGTGCAGTCACCATCCCTGGAGATGTTTAAGAGGCATCTGGATATGGCTCTGGGTGATGGTTTAGTGGTTTAGGGGTTACAGTGGTGGTGCGGGGTTGACGATTGGACTGGATGATTTTAAAGGTCTTTCAACTTTGATGATTCTATGATTCTATAAAATGTGTTCAGATAAATTGAATTTTATGTTTCAGGGTGGAAGACTTTCATCTGAACAGGCCAAAAAAACCAGCTTTCCCCTCATGTCCAACACAGCATGGTCAGCTTGATGGATGGTGGGAAATGTTGCCTTCCTCTGAGGAATCAAGCATTTGCTGTTATTAGGTGGAATTTGTGACCTTGTATGGAAAATCTAATTGTGTCTCAGAGCCTGTGTTCTCTAAGAACAAGGAACTGAAAATATAAAACGCTGTACTTTTGTCTTTAATTATGATCCACATAGATATTAGTAGGGAGAAATAGGAACTGTAAGAAAACTTTTTCTGTTCTTCAGTATACTTTTGTTGTCTTTGGTCTAATGAACTAAGAAAAGGTTATTGGAGTTTTATGGAAGCTTAGTTTTTAATGCTTTCTGAAAACAAAACCTGAATCATTTGCACTGTGGTGACAGTTCTTGCCCTGCTCAAGGATAAGCCAAAAAGTGTTCCATGACAAAAGTAGTTCAAGGTAATTAGTGCCTTGTTTCTTTAAATTAAATTAGAAGTGCAAAAATAAAACTCAAGTAAATCTCAAGGTGAAGAACACTCAAATCTTTGAAATTTTACCTTGCCTCTTTTGTCTTTCTTGATGTTCTAAACAAGTAGATATTTTTATCATGTAGAATCCAAATATACTCCCACAATGTTCTTTTCAGGAAATCAGTTGTATAGAGACCTCAAATACACGTGATTGTAGTGGAACATCACTTTGCTTTTTGTATTCACAAAGATTTTCATGTAAAGCTCTTTGACAAAGAAGAGCTAACAGGAACTTTATGTTAAAGAGCAGATTTTTTTAAAATGTGTGCTATTTTAAGTTTATGAATAATATTGACTGTTGACTGTTGTAGTCAGAGTACCATTTATTTTTTTACTGGTGTAGTTCAGGGTCTTCTAAAGTATCTGCTTGAATCCTCATTCTTCAAAACTTTGCGTATAATTCTACCAGCAGACATAAATGGCTAAGTCTTTGGTACTTAGATGTTCTCATGATGGATTTTTTGGCTGAAATATCTGTTTTCTCTTGACTTTTAAACAATGCAAAAACAAAAGAGGTTTTGTTGAAATTTAATGAAACATAAATTTCTCATCAATTTCCAAGGGTTGAGACTACTTTTCCAAACAAAAGATGCATTACTTAAATTTGCTTTGTAATTCCAGTCTGTTTCTTACCAGATTTCCTTCCAAGCTGGAGACAATTGCACATATCCTCCTTCATCAGTTCTCAAGTCTTTTCTTCTTTACATCCTCTAGATGTATATCAGTTTTTCCCACGTCTTCCCCTTAAATGATACAAAAAAAGACTTAAGAGTTTGCAAGTCAGAAGGGAAGGAAAAAGTCCTTTCAACCGGTTTATAGATTAACAGTAGAAACGTTGTGTACAGAACCAACTTAAAGAGCACAATGAAGTCTCTAATATCAGGATTGCAAAAAGGATTTGGTTAGATTCCTTTTTTTGGTGTTTCATCTGGTGGTCTGCTCCAGTTTCTGTGCTCTGTTCTTCGTGTATATGGTTGTACCTGCCCAACAAGGAAAGATTTATCAATATTATGGTAAATTAGAATTATTTAGAGTCCTATTAAAACTTGCTATTTTAATGCAAGTACCTTTCTACTTTGACCAGCCATCTTAACACCATGACAGAAAGTCACTTGTCTATATAGGTAAAAATCAGGAGGCAAGGTTGAACAATTTCTCATTTTAGCAATCAGAAATATTGCCTGGTTTATACTGGAGGTGCCCTAGCACAAGCTGTCTGATACATCAGCATGGGGAAACTTCAGAATAATCACCTGTTTGTTTCTTTTCTTTTTGTTTTGTATTTTACATTTCATTCTTTACATTGCTTCATTCATTAGTGTATCTTTCTCACAGAGATGAGACATTAGTTACTTTCTGTGAAACTTCACATCAACCCTCAATGTTTTCACATATTAACCTCGTACTTTGTTACTGTCCAAAAACAACCCAAAGACTGTAAACTTTCTAACTTCACAAAAATAGCATGGCTTTTTTTTTGCTTTCTAATGAGCAAGAAAACAAGGTCACTCTAACTTTTGTGGTTACTAAGATATTGCCTCTGCAAGCTGGTTTCTTAATTTGCTTACATCAGGACAATGTTAGGCTTAAATTTTTACAGTTTGTACTTACATAAAATAAAAAAATCATCAGTACTGTCAAAGATTTTGGTAGGTATTTTGCCAGTGTTTGTCAGATTGGAATGATTTTAGTAATCGTTTGGATTTTGATTATTTTGGATTCATCAACCTAAAAGTCAAAACTGAAGTTTCTTATCTTTTCTGTTAGGCCCGTTTTCTCGGTACAAGAAACTGCCTCTTATGTGCCATTTGAGAAGTTCTATTTTGAACAAGAAACCCCTGAGCAGTAGATCTAATTACTTGTCTAGAAAAACCCCTGTAAATTTGGAAACCTTGATTTCTGAGTTGACTGTCTGGTATTTTGGTCCTGTGATGTCTCTCTGTCGTAGATGTCTCAAGCTGGCTAGGGCAGATGATGATACAAACAGTATCGACTTCTTTGAATGTACAAGAGACTTGACAGTTGAAGCCAAGTGAAACTGCAGGGAACTTCTTCTCTAGTGCTGCTGAGTCACTTTTGATAACTCAGTTTTATTGAATTTGACATTAAAAGATTAATCTCTCATGAATGGAGCTTGAATCCTTGTAATTTTCAGAAGGGAATGGGATGTGATAGATAATAACATTGTTCTTATTCATAATTGTTCTTAGGGATGGGTGCTTTTATTTAGGGTTACACTGGAGAACTGAAAAGTTTGCGTCATTTTGTTCCTGCCATAGACAGGCAAACAAAGTTTGGCTCATCCATACCTACAATAGACAGATGCATGATTAAATAAATACTTTATTGTCAGATCTTTTTCGATGTGGCTTCTCATGGGTGACATTGTCAGTAAGTGCTACTGTGGTAAGGGGAGGATACAAGAGGTCAGTAGTGTAACAACAGAACACTATTGGCATCTTCCTTTTACAGACCATTGTCTGAACTGTCTTAATTGGAACAGATACACGTTCCCCTCTGACTTCTTGGAACACAGTCTAGATTATTCAGAATAGTGTTTAGTAACATTCATAAAATTAGATCAAGCCTTAAGTATTTTTGTATTTTTGTGTGGTTTTTGTCTCCACTTCGATTTTCCTCAATGTTCTTTTCTGGTCTTATAAAACCTCTGTAGTTCTGTTCTGGTCTACTTCTGTTGTTTCATTGCCCAGTATTGTAAACACCTGCTTTATATCAGGTACTGCTGTTTTTATAGCATAAACAGTTTTGTAGTTGCACTGAATGAGATGAGGGTAGTCAATGATTAATAATTAAATTACCTTAAATGCTACAGGTTGGTAAAGTTGACAATTTACATTTCTTAATAAAGGTTTACAACCCCTTCTGAATGAAAAGGTGTGCAACAGAAGGATAAAATACGAAGTAGTTTACCATACGTTTTACAGTACTTAAACTCATGTAAGATGGTTGAATTTTTATGTTTTTATCATCATAAAACTTTGTTATTCTAGAGTTGGGGCATTAACTGGAGAATGGAGCTCAAACTGATCATTTTTTGCTAGGAGTTTTGGTGCAGTTTTTAGCATATGCTTGGATTGCTGCATTTCTGATGTTCTAAGAGTTATTATCTTTTCAAATAAGAACTTGAAAACTATAGAGACAAGCAGAGGAATATTCCCATCCTACTTCTGTGCATAAATGCTGACCCAATAAGTATAATTTAGATTTTACATAAGAAAACCAAACATGCCTCCGTATAAACATCACCATTGAACCTGGTTAGCTTTCAACAGGTGAAATTAACTTGATCATACATATAGAATAGTATTGAATATTTGTGATTGATAAAATATTTTTATATTCTTTATACATTCATATTTTCTTGTATCTATTTATAATAGATAACTGAGGACTTATTTGTTCTTTCACATGATAATTCCAGAGCCACTAATACAGTATGGTTGTTTCCCCCATGATTTTTGCTTCGTGATCTTTTTAACTCTTTGCAGTGGTAATATTTATGCTGTGCAGTGTAATTAAGAGATCAAGCTAGAATTGTAATGAAAATTGGATCAATTTGATATGTCACTGTTAGCACAGGAAAAGGACTCCTCATTTTTTAAGATGCCTCCTTGTATCATGCTTTACTCTCCTTTCAGTTTCCCTTGTGTAAGAAAAAGTATAGAAAGTGACAATAAACCTGAGACCTCTCACTGTTCTCACCACTCTGTGTAGTAGAGGACGACTGATACCTGTGTCTTAACATCTGCAGATCATTTAGATGATGAATATCTTTAGGATAAGTTTTCTCTTTGGTATTTGTATAGCAGGAACCACGATGGCCTGGCACTGGAAGGGCATCCTGTTATGGACAATTCATGTTAATCTCGTTTGTGTATGTGCAGAGGCAGTAACTGATACAGCTTCCAGTTGGGGATTTCATGGCTCAGGGTCTCCAAACTTCTCTAGCAGTTGGTTATTCCTGTTAACAAGATGGCATATGTATCTCTAGCAAGTGGTGAAATTCAGCAGTGGTAAGTGGGAGATAACAGTTGACAATGGCCATATTCTCCTCGTTTGTCTTCAACATATTTAAAGCTGCTGCTTCTAAAGGCATTCACACCTTTATGACTGCTTTTAATTTGGGAATGAAGAGAAAGGGAAACCTTCAAGACAGTGTATTTAAGCGTGTCTCTCATGTTATAGTCCTGATGGGAGTCACCTCAAATGGGAAGATTTTTAAAAAAATGCTAATCAGGCCAACAGAAATTTTTCGAGAAGGGCAGTTGTGGGAGGAGAAATTAAGAGGGAGAAGAAATTAGACCTCTGCTCTAGTAACAACGTGAACTTGCTTTTCTCCTGTTTCAGTCACAGCACATTCATTTGCAGCTAATCAGCTCATATTTTAGCCCAATAGTGTACATGATATTTAATACTTAAATCTCAAGAGAGAAATGCATATCGGTTATCTTAGAGGTGTGCTTGTGCTTCTAATTAGGATACTGATGAGTTGTTCCTGCCTGTTTCTGGTATGTATGCTTATACTGCATACTGGTATGTCTGTCTTTTAGCTTCTTAACTTGATATTTTATCCACAGGAAAACAAGATACACTAGATTGCCCTGTGATCAGAATGGGATTTTTCAATTACTGCATATTTAGGCTATAAATAGCCTTTTTATATTAGTTATGTTATGATAACTCCTGTTACAGATTACATTAAGGCTTGGTGTTTATGAACAGCTGCAAGCTCTTGATAATGGCACAGAAATGGTATCAGCTGTTGAGAAACAGGCTGGAAGTTTGCAAGAGTTTAGTCTCATAATCACTAGAATGTACTGCTATGCAGTGAGAGGGAAGCCCGTGCAGTCCAAAGGTTTTCTTATATAACTCAGTGGACAGAACTTCATCAGCATGCTTTTCTATCAGGCTTGAACCTATTGATTGCAAAAATAGGCAGCTGAAAAGCTTTGCAAGGAGCATGTGTAGCAAGGCTTTAAGATCCCCCACGTTTATGAGGAGAATTGGTGAGGATGGAAAACTGCATTATGTTTCTTGTGGCTTGAAATTCTTTGTGAAGTTGCTAGGTACATTATAGTGTCTGTGTTGCTTTACAGGTAGTACAGTCTGTTTCAGTGCAACTGAAACTCCATCAGTCCTTATTGACCCTCTAAGAGGGTGTAATGTATGTTCTGTGTGAAGACCCTGTTACATTTCGTTGTGTAAGGGACTATATGAGTAGAATGACTTGTATCAATCACACAATCACTTTGAAGCAACTCAATCACTTTGAAACCTTTCTTTTGTGGGGTGTTTTAAAAGAAAACAGTTGTTTGTCAAGCATAGGTAAATGTACCTATGTAAAAAATACCCTCTGTGTGTTCCTGTGGTGACATATTAATGGGCTCTTCTTTCAGTAAAGAGACAAAGTGACTGTCTGTGCCAGGCAGACAGCAGCACTCTCACAAAGAAGTGCAGATAGCACCACGAATAACTTATGTTGGTCTTGTGTAATAAACTTCTGCCTTAGCTCAAAGACACAACAAGTACAAAAAATAGCATCAAATGTTTTTATAAACCTTACTGGCTTTATATTATCTAGATTTTTTTTTCATCTACAGAAGAAAAAGCTGAGTCTGATTTGCTCTTGATACCTATAAATGCTCACATTCCTGCATTATATCTGGCAGAGCTAGGAATAGATCAGCTCTTGTGACTCCATGTTCAGTGCCTTAAGGACATCACTGACCTTCCTCTTCTAGCAGGATATCTCTATTCCATATGTTGTTACAAAACCCTTACTTGGAGTTACTAATTTACTAAGGGCATTTCAATTCTTGCCTACTCCATTTAGACACGCTTTCTTAAGTGGCAAGAAGTAGAAGTGGTTCATATTTTGAAGTATCTAAAAAGTATCTGCACAATGTTTTCACAACTGTATCTGGTAGCTTAGTGACAAAAATAGGAGTGAAAGGCTGCATAAACATAGTCATTTCACAGAGCTCTCAAGCAAGTGAGCTGGATCTGATTTCCTTCCTGTTCACCACCACCAGCAAAATTCTTTGCAAACCTGCCATGGACAAGTGAAATCTTTTATCTATAGAAAAAAAAAAAGTGATTATATATGTTTCCCTGAAGGCATAATTGGCTTTCAAAGCCTTTCTTTATCTCACATTTATCAACAGAACTCCTCTTGACTTTCAGATGGTGGAGTGATTCTGCAAGGCTTGCACTTAAAAGTTAAAATGTGTTTTATTCAATTTATTTTCCTAAATAGGTGTTTTTGTAGTTTAAGGAAAGAAAATATTCCTTAATGTTACTTTTAGTACTCTTGGGTGCAACTGTGTTTACTTTCACTGGTATTCATTAATTACTGTAATATTTTTATTTAAAACCTAGTAGTTATTTGAATATTGAATTTTTATTACCAAGTCAAATACAGCACTTAAGTTTTTGGTTACCTTCTGAATAGTTCTGGTATGTATATCTGATTGGAAAAGATAAAATACAGATAATGTCACTGAGAGAAATAAGCCTTTGCTTCACCTTGCAGACAAATAGGTCAATTTTATTCATAGACCAAAAAGCTGCACATGCTTTCAAGAGCCAAGGACCTTCGATACCCAGGGGTAAGGAAAAATGGCTTGGGTTATTTTTGTTGCTTTCCCGATAAAGTCGCTAATGCAATGCTGCAAGTTCTACAGTCACTATTACCGAAACATTTTTTCATAAGATCCAAGGAAAAAAGATTGTAGAGGGAGTTTTTTGTCCTGGTGCTGCAAACATATGCATGTCTAATATTCCTGTGAGTAAAATGCCTAAGGGATCAGGCTCTGGTACCAGAAGTTGTTTTCTGAATCTTACAGCAAAAATTTTGAGCTRTATTATAGAATTTTGAAATCATGCTCCCACAGGAAATAAAAAATATGTGCCTGAAAGGTAAAACCTAATTGCAAACACTTGACATTTATCATAGCTATCACTAGTAGAAAAGGATGTTAATTCCAAATGTTACAGAATTAACACTTTAAAATTGATCTCAGATATACTTTTTTCTTTTATCAAAACAGTCATAAGGATTTTCGACTGGGGTTTGAGACAAAAATAAAACTAAATAAATACCTTAAACCTAAAAGATTAGTTGCTATGGATCTCTTGCCACTATAGACAATGTAAAAGGAGTCAAAGTTAAAACTGAATCGTTATTATGAGGCAAAGAAATGGGTAATATCTGCTGTATTTTAACTGGTTTTATGGCTTTATTAGAAGTTCTTGTTTTAAAGCTAACAATGAGGATCAAATGTCTGTCTCTAAAGAAATTATCTTTGTGACTTTGTTTCTTATCAGTTTTTTTTCCATCCTGTGTGTCTCAATCAAGGACAACAGGTTTTGAAAGTTTAGGAAAATATTTGTCTTTACTTCCTATTCCTTGGCAGTATTTTATTACTATTTGAGAGCTGCTGGTAAAATGCCAGTGCAATGCAGGTTTTAGTGTTTGGGAAGGAGCTGTATTTTTTTGTATTTATGGTGTTTGAGCCTCTGGTTCATCAACAGAACTTACTTAAGCCCTACTGATTTTAGGATTTCAGGAAGGTGATTTAGCATGAAACTAGATGCTTTGAATCCATAGATTCTGAAGTATCTTACTGGTGCCAGTGACTTGCTAAGTTTTTGCCACTGGAAACCTCTCAAAACAGAAGATTACATGAAATAAAATTTTTTATTTTTAACTTGTCATTGTACAGTTTCCTATGTCTTGAAGATGAGATTCTTGCCTGGATATTTTGGGATTACTACAGTGTGTGCTCATTTCCAGCTACTGAGAGAAAAACGCTATAAATGTGATCTAGTGAAATTTAGTATGGATCACTGTGATATTTACCAAGTCAGTTCTGAATACTTCTAGGACCTAGGATCAGATGTTGCTCAATAATAGACTTGCAGTGACTGCCCATGAAGTACAACAGCCTGCGTATCTGACACGTTATGGTTTGAGATGCTGTGAATACCTAATACAAATAATTTCGTCAGAATGTCTGCAATCTTCAGCTACAATGAGCAATGTTTCTGATGAGGACTGCTTGTTCAAGAGTTATAAAAGAAATAGCCAATATCACTGTTCTAACATCTGTTTAATAATTTCGTTTACAACAGGAATATTGCTTAGTCATGCTGCATAAAAGCAGAAAAAAATTTTCTGCTATTAAGCTCATTATGAGATCTTTAAAAAAAGATTATAGCTTGCCTTATCTTGTAAGCAATACAAAATGTTACCCTTTTTGACAAAGAAGGAAAGAAAAAAACCTTGATTTCCTTAGTCAAACCATGTTAATGAAAACAGATTTGTTATGCAGATATTTGATACATAAAGTAATTATGTGAGTGGGGCTGATAAAAAACTTGAGTTCATAAAACAGTCTTAAATTTCACTCCTTGAAACATTTTATATGCTACTTTTTCAGGCCATGGTTGCATTGAAAAGGTAGTAATTGCATTACTTAAAGTAAAAGGGGTGTTTTTCGTCTGCTTTGAATAAAGGTAGTTAAGAATCATATAATTAAACTGCCTGAATTCACTACATCTATTCTTACACTCAGTTACTTTCCTGAAACCCTAAGATCAGAAGTGCTGAAGAATATTTTGTTTGCCGGAAGAAGCCAGGAAAAAAACCCAAGACTGTAACCACTCAGTGTGAAGTATTAGAATGCAGTCTTTAACGATTTATTTTTTGTTTTGACAGTAAAGACAAAGCTCTGAGTGATAGAAATCCATGTTGTTCTGCTTATTTTTATAGCCAGAGATAGTCAGTGTGGGCCTTTCCAAGGACAGAACACAAGTTTTCAAGCTCTTTGGTTGGTTGATTTCTAGTTTGTCCTACCCCGGTGCCTTCTGTCATTGGCTTTGAGTAGGACTGAATTCGCATAAATGGAGTGATATTTACTAGAGCCTTAGTCTTTTCTTTATGCTGACTCTCCAATATTTGGGTTTGAGGAATTAGGTTTCAAGAAATATTGCTAACTGCTTTGTTCTGGTTTGTGTTATCACCTGGATGAAGTTTGGCAAGTTCTGTGAAAAGCAGACATGAGTTTGTCTTCCAGAAGACTAACACTGCCTGCACTTATGCCAATAACTCTGCAGAAAAGGGTATGGCATTTAAATCAGTCTTTTAATTCTGACGTTAGTATGGGTTGGTAACAATGGCTATATTTATTTTTTCACTTTTGTTTTTATTTCTATAGTGTAATAATAATGTTTCTTTTCTGATAAATGTAGATTTTAAAAAATTCATTATGTGAAATATGTTTGCTTAATATGCATAAATACATATGTGTCCATAATTGAAATTTTTTTACTGGTACTTTTTTCTCTGTTACTATAATTTTGTACTTTGTGCAGGATGATTTTTCTTATAGATTAATGTAGTTTTTAAAGTGTCATAATTGCATTAAAATATCCTCTGTTGAAGGCTATGGTACTATTCCTAACAGAGGACTAYTGGAGGCTGCTTGCACAGGTTTTGCATCAGTCTTAAACACAACGTACTTTTTCCTCACCTTTTCTGGCTAGCACCTTAATAGTGGATGGCCCATCATGTATTTTGGGAATCAGGGTGACACTGTACAGTGTTTTTCCATAGCCACTGTAGCTTGTCTTTTTTTTTGTTATCTCAATAAAAAGTGTAAGCAATGCAAAATGATTACATCTATGTGCACGAGGATTGCTGAGTGTAACTCTATGCGTTGGGGGCTATCTGTGAAGTTAAAAATACACACGGAAATGAAGTATGGAAATACGACTCTGCTGAGCCAGATATATTAACTTATGATAAGTTATTTCAAACAAGCTGTAAGTTATTAATTAGTTCGATTTATTTTGTAAGTGTGTGGATATTTTTCAAAACCTTATTGCTGCATAATGTGCTTGACTCATTGTTAATAGACTCTTCTGTTACTCAGTGGCTTTTAATGTACCAGCATTGTGAAAAATGAAAGTTCACTGAAATATTACTACAGTATTAAATGGTTCTCATGAGCAATTTACATGGAATGCAGCATATACTTACGGCATAAGTCCAGTGGGTCTAAAGTAGTATATAAACATATAACTTTTATTGATTTGGGATATATGGTGTTCGTTTCTATTACTTCGTTGTTTGAGTTGGAGGAGGAGCCTGTGAACATACAGTTTTATTGGGATTGATTGGTACAGATTAGATTATACTACTGTCTCAATAGCATGATAATACACTACTTTTCTGGTATAGTAACTTTAAGATTTAGATACGTGCAAGATGTGCTCTTACACAATGTTATCTAACAATTGGCTGTATCGCTGTTACACTCCTCAGAAATACTCCTTTAAAAATTGTGGTTTAACTTCTCAGCTCTCCTCCTCTCAATCTTGTGGTTCCCTCCTTGTCCTCTCTTCCTCCCCTCAACACCCCTTCAGACCTCAAATCTTCAGTTGTCATAGTTATTTTATTTTTGTCTGGGTTTTCTTAATTGTATGTTAGGAGAGGAAAATCTTTGTTCTTGCAGTGTGTAGTTGTGTTAGACTCCTCTGGTGTGCACACAGCAGTACTTGGTACTGTGTGGGAGGAGAGAGGTGTAACTTTCCTCAATCTAGCATTCAGAAGGCTAGGAAACTCAGTTTTAACTGTAGTGTATATTTCAATGGATTGCTTTTCTTTTTTTGATGTTGAGAGGTAAGAATCATTCTCTGAGGAGATATAAGAGTTTTTCTCTTTTGACAAATTCACAGTAAGATAATTTTCTGCATATATTCTCTTTTTTTTTTTTCACGCTGCTATCAAATTAGCTGCCAACAGTTATTGGCTTTACTTCTCTTTATCTATGTACTTTGTAAGCCCAAAATAAAATTAATGGGAGTAGTAGGAGGATACAGCATAGGGTGTCGCCTTAGGTAGGCAGCTATTGGGTTACAAACTGTTGCAAAAAATTCTTGAGGGCATATGTCCTCACTGAGGTCTCACTGTGTGCCAGATTTAATAGGCTTGTGATGATTGTATCTATGCATGTAGAATTCTTCCTGAAAGTATCTTTTCTCTCTATTCAGAAGGTGCTTCATTATTTCTGTAGCAATACCTTAATTTCTAGAACTGGAATACTGCAGGAAGTGAAGGCAGGAAGGTAGGCAAGAAAGTGCCAAGGGTTGACATATGTACATGTGAAAATTTGTTCGTTTTTCATGGACATTAGAAACTTAGACATAATCTTTGACTTAAAGTGGTGCAATTTCTACTTTTTGTTGCACAAGGACCTGGAAAAGTAGGATTGTTACATTAACACTGCATAGTCAAGAGAAGCTTAAACATTAGCACATGAAGTATTGTTTTAGAATATCAATCATGCCAAATCATTATTTCTTAAATTCAAGGAAGGGGTGATTGTGTAAGAAGTCTAGCTTAATTATGGTACTGCAAAAAAATCACAAGTCTTTCTTTCTCCATCTCACAAAAGGTAAAATTTTGCATTGTCAATGTGCTAATCTGAGTGTTCTGCTGATGCCTTAAGGATTAGCTTTTGGATTTTTCTAACCCTCCACTGTACTAGTGTGTAATTCTGAACTCCATATTATGTGCTTCACATTCTTGTTAGACAAAACATTCTCTCTAAGCCTGGAAAACAAGGTCACTAATCTAGGCCTAAGTATAAACAAAAGTGAATTGTGAGGGGGGTGAATGGGGGAATATTACTTCATTACCTGGAGCTGTAATTGGACAATTAACTTCTGATAAGCAAATGTACCAAACCTATATGTGGGGGGCAAAACTTGTGATTGGGGTCCATCTTGGTCTAGCCATCGGCAAGGCTCTGTACCAGAGGTGTACCACTTGAAGACCTTCAATAAATTCATACTTTTATTCACTAACTTTGTTCAGTCTCTGTTTCAGGTACTCCCAATTTTAGGCATCACTCCCAACTTCTTGAACACATGGGTTTTTCACATTTTCATTCCAAAGGTCTAATATACTTTGTCCACAATTATTTTATACTTTCTGTTTTAAAATCTGATGTGAAGTACTTCTCACAGTTGATGTGTTTTATTCTTAATATATTTTTAACTAAAGCTACCAGGCTTTGTTTAGGTTCCAAGGGGTCTTTTAGCATAGGTGGGAAAATTACACACTTAATGAGCATGGGGAATTATCTATATTGACTGCTATCCCAACCAAATTTATAGTATGTGTAGACTGGACATATAGTTAATCCAACACAAAGTAAATGTCTTTGTCTTTTGTATGAATGATGATGTACTCCTCTAAAAGTGCTTTTAAAAAATTAGATTCAAAAGGTCATAATGCATTCAAGACATTGTTTTACAGCCAAAGACCAACCATTTATTCAATATAAACACTCACAAGTCTTTTACACTTGTTATGTGGTAACGAGAATACTTAGGTACCTGATGTTGGATGCAAGGTGTATAAACAGAGAGACTTGTGGGTTTTTCCCACAGCAGCTGGGGACTCCATAACACACTGGGTCAGATGCTGTTAAAAAGCACTGTGTACACAGGCAGTATGTGTGGCAGCTGAATAATTTCCAGTGATTCTTGAAGAGTTTGGATAGTGTCTTTTAAATGGAAGAAATATTGTTCAGAAAATGAAGATGCGATTTAGATCGCTCAAATCTAGGACTGGTGTAAGCACGCAAATTTCGAAATTCTCTTGCATCTTTATTCCATCTATTTCTCTGCCCTGAAATCACATGCTGCTTTAATCAACACTTATCCCTCCCCCAAGGAAAAATGGTCACTTAAGCCAAATTGTACTGAGAATTAGTAATGTCTGTCTGCAAGGCTAAGAGCATGAAAGTAATTTTTCAGTTTTGCATTTGGATTCCCTGGGATGAAAGGCCAATGTGCTAATCCAGGAATTTTACATAAGGCACTTTAAGTGACATGATAATGGTGTCATTAAATGGATACTTTTTATAAAATAACTGGAGGCAGATCAAGCATTCATGTATGAAACATCTCTTCATAAGGACAGTTTGGAAAATACTAATTTAAAGATGCAAAACCAACACCATTGCCCTTTTTGTCTCTTGTACAGTAATGGAAATAAAAGAAATACAATAATGAATAATAAAATCCAAGACCGGGTTAGATAGGGCTTTGAGCAATTTGGTCTAGTGGAAGGTGTCCCTGGCCATGGCAGGGGGATCGGAACTAGATGATCTTTTAGGTCCCTTCCAACCCAAGCCTGTCTAGGATTCTTGATTGTATAATACAGTAGTAAAATGTTTCTATAATACAATAACAAAAGGGCAGCATCCTGCAAATTTTTGAAGACAGATGAGAGGTTTCTGGGAGATGGAGAGAGTGGGAGATGGAGTTCAGTGGGCTTTAAAGGCTTTAGGAACAGTGCTCAGAAAAACCRTAGTGGTTGAGATGAAATATTTGGAGTCATTATTCAAAATGGGATATTTTCTTCAATGAATTATTGAGGGGTCTGAGAGAAGGTAATGGCGATAACCAGGTAAAGCAGTAGGATGGGCATGACTGGAAATTCAGTATAGAATTAGGTTTTAGATATAAGTTACTATGATAAAACATCAGGATATGCTGTTGCTGTATCTGCAGAGTTTGATGCAAACACAGTAAAGGTCTTGAGCCAGAAAAAGAGTTGAGGAAGGTTGAGAAGTAGGAATATATGTGGGAATGGGCGGAGACCCGAACTGAATTCGGAAGAATGGTAGTGTGCTTTTTGAAAGAAGTTTGTGTTTAAAATTGTGGGAAGACCAAGCTAGTATGTAAGCTCATGGAAAGGTCTTGCCTCCTCTGTGTACCTAACGTGCTAGCATAGCTGCAGCTTGCTTGGGGAGATCTGGAATTCCTGCTTTCTCCTAATACATAAAAACTTTGTGAAACTAGTTTTACAGGTATCTACCTCACATATTTGTTTGAGGGATCATACACGTTAGGTATGAAAGGATTAAAAAACTTCCTAAAATTCAGTATTCTGTTGTTACTAAGTTACCTACTTATGACAGAGGATGAGGTGAGGCTAGAGATTCAATTATGGACGATAAGGAAGAAGGAGAGTGACAGACTAGCATTTTCTGTTGCTGTGCAAGAGCTCTGGTGAGGTCCAGGGACTGTTTAGGAGAGAGCTACTGACAGGGCCTCCTCAAGGGAAGGTATTGTGGCACTTTTCCCCTTCCTTATGATTTCGGCCAAATAAATCTAGATCTCATATTATTCTTGGGAAGTGTTTTAGACTAATTTTTGCATTGAATATATACTCCTTATACTCAAGCAGGCACCTAAAAGTGGATTCTGGTACAGCAGTCATATGCTGGTTGACCAGTCATATTTCCTGCTTTGACTAACATGAAACCAGTAAAGCTTCCTGCTGTTTTTATTGTGTATAAAAATGATCCCACATGTATAAATKAAATCAAATGGGACTAACTTTTGCAGTCCTTATGGTTCAGGTGCAGGTGGGGAGAGGGAGGTTTTTTCTATCCTTTGACATTCCAGTCTCTACAAGCAATCAAATTTTCCAGAATATTTTGTACACAAAATTGTCAATGATCTTGAAATTTAAAATGTATGCTGCATAGTTGCCATGAAAGGTAGATAGATATGTATGTACGTGTGTGCACATGAGAGGGTGAGTAGTAAGTGCACAAAGCTTTTTAAAAAGTCTTTTAAAATCTCAGTGGTTTAATACACTTGGTCATTACTTGTCCTTTGTATAGTTTGACAAGGTTTAGTGGTACAATTAACGTTGTACTTTGTCTCCTCTCTGTCTTCTGTTCTTGAACAGATCTTTGATATGTTTTTCAGTTTCTTCTTGCCTTCTTTGAACATCTAACATTCTTCATACAGTAACCAAGGAAATTGGCAGTGCTCAGTGCCCTACTCTGCTCATAATCCTTTTCTGTGGGCAGAAATCCTTTGGAAAAAAACCCAGCTTTTTCAACAATTGAAGAAAGTGCTTGGCCATTTTCTAGCTCTAGTACTTTAGTCTCCTCTTGAATAAATTAGGCTTCAAGAAGTCAGAACTTGACCTTCACACTGTGTTATCTAGCCTTGAAGTATATCAAGAGCTGTTGCTGAATAGCTATTTTTGCTAAAGTAAACCCCGTACTGATTATGCTGCATTGCTGCATATGAAGGGAGAAACTCAGCAAACAGCACACAAGGTGTTGGCATCAGTCTTATGCGAAAAATCAAATTTCCCTTTCTTATATGTCTGCTACGTGTTACTTTCAACACGCTATAATACATAAGCAAGTACTTGAAAAATTAGAAAATTTGCTTTACACTTGATAAACTGAAGCTACATCAATGATTGCAAAGAAAACTCATCACATTGTACCAAGGAATTATTCATATTTAAACTCGTTTTCTTCCTCGTTTTCATGCAGTTGCTATAGGTACTGCCCATGCCCCATGCTTCCCCACTCCATGTTTTTCTGCCTGTTGGTCAGGAACAGAGGCAAGACCAGCCCAACAAAACAACAGCTGCCTTAAGGATCTAAAGAAGTTATGACTGTATGATCATGTTTTGGGTTTGCATGGCAAGATTTTGGTAGCAGGGGGGCTCTGACTTCTGTGAGAAGGCGCAAGAAAATTTCCTCTATGTCTAATTGAGCCAATGGCAGCTGCCTCCAAGGCAGACCTTCACATCCCAAAGGCTGAGCCCATCATCAACGGTGGTATTGCCTCTGGGATAACATATTTAAGAAAAAGGGGGAAAAGGTTGCTGTGCAACAGCAGCTGGAGAGAGAATATATGAGTGGAACAGCCCTGCAGACACCAAGGTCAGTGGAGAAGGGGGAGGAGGTGCTCCAGGCACTGGAGCAGAAGTTCCCCCACAGTCCATGGTGCAGACCTTGGTGAGGCAGCTGTGCTCCCGCAGTCCATGGAGGTCCATGGGGGTGCAGAGATCCACCTGCAGCCCCTTGGAGGCCCCCACACCAGAGCAGGGGGATGTCTGAGGAAAGCTCTGACCCCTGTGGAAAGCCTACACTGGAGCAGGCTCCTGGCAGGCCCTGTGAGAAGAGCCCACACTGGACCAGGTGCAGAGTGTGAGGAGTCCTCCCCCTGAGGAGGAAGGAGCGGCAGAGACAACGTGTGATGTACTGACTGCAACCTGTGCTCCCTGTCCCACTGTGCCACTGGTGGGGAGGAGGTAGAGAAAATTGCGAATGAAGTTGAACTTTGGAAGAACTGAGCAGTGGGGAAAGGTGTTTTAAGTTTTGGTTTTATTTCTTGTTGCCTTTCTCTGGTTTGATTGGTAATAAAACTGGTTTCCCCAAGTTGAGTGTGTTTTGCCTGTGACTGTAGTGAGTGAGAGATCTATCCCCATCCTTATCTCAACCCACAAGCTTTTAGTTATATTTTCTCTCCTCTGTCCAGCTGAGGAGGGAAGTGGTAGAGTGGCTTTGGTGGGCACCTGGTGTCTAGACAATGTCAACCCACCACAGATCAAAACTCCTGAACCAATATAAATCTGTTGTAACACTGGACATTTTAGCCTGGTTCCAGCCCGTCTAAGTCTCATACACTGGTAGTGACTTCCCAAAATTTCTGTTTTGAAGCTGTCCTTGTTCAGTTGCTTTCAACCCTTTATTTATGTTTACATTATTTCAAGGCAACCAGTTTTTCACAGTTTAAAGTAGTTATATAAGAACACATTTACTCTGCCACAATACAGTTTATAATGGGTGCCTTGGGAACAGTACAAAGCAAGGCGAGTCAAACTTCAAGTTCCACTTTCCAAGAATACACATCCACCTTCTTGACCCAGAGTTGACAGGCTCTTGGAATGTATCTCATATTTCATCACAGTTCTGGTATTTCATCTCCTTTTGCTGGCAGATCCTAATGGCTGTCTTGGACTACTGACCAATATCTTCACCAAAACTCATGCTTGTTAACACATGTTAGCTTGGAGAGACATCTTTGGTTCCTTTCTTTCCCATGCCTTGCATATCCCTGTGGTTACAAGTTCTTGCAATTTGTGTTTTTGCTGATACCCTTTCTGTTTAGCACCACAAAAATTCATATGAAGGACTGAGATCTGGGAAGAAGTGTTCTATTGACACCCTTAATTCTTTTCCTTTGTTGTCTACTAGAATCCTGGAATCCCCCCCCCCCCCCCCCCCCCCGCTATTTTTCAGTGTATTCTGATTTCCTCACAGTGTTTTTCATCGGTCTTATTGCATATTGTATCATTTCTACTGACAACCTTTGCCCCAACAGGACATTGTGCTTTTTTCTTAGACCACTTAGACTGCTTTTCTGAACTAGTTAATTCCCTTCTCCAAGAGGTTAGCAATTAAGTGGTATCTAGACTGAAAACCAATTAGAACCCTCAGCTTGTCTTGTATTAGACTGACAGCCAGACTTCAACAGCTCATCATAATATCCATCAGCTGCATATGCAAGCCCTCAATGATGTCGTTTTTCCTTTGGTCCTGTTGATTGTAACTTGTTGGATTGGTGTCTGTCACCATCTTTTTGGGCATCCTGTTTGACAAGACTTGTACGATGATCATAACAGAAATAAAATGCATACATTTATGGTAATATGAACATGGCTTGTGTGTGGGAAAGAGAAGCAGCAGCCAGACAACCCAGCAGACCTCTGAATGTAGGGTATCACAGCATGTGTAGAGATGGGAAATGTGCTATTGGCTTCTCAGTTTTCCTGTATGACTGAAGACTGCTCAATCTACACATCTCAGTTTCATTTTAGAACAAATGATTAGAGGTAAACATTGTTAAAATAGACTAAATTTCTGAAATGATTACTTGCTTTTTACTACATCACCCACTTCTTATCTTCCTGTTTCACTTTGTTCACTTGTTTTAGTCTCCTGCGTCTGGTGACTATTACATTTTTACCAAAAATTACAGGGCCTGATTTGCATGCCCAGATGCTCCTCATCTTTTTTCTGTTCCTTTAGGGGTTTGGATTTGGCAAAATATGCTGACAAATCTGTAATAACACAACAGTGTATAGTTGAAGGTTTAACATGGTTTGATTTGGATTTTATGCTTTGGCCAGAGGGAACAATGCTATGTGAATAAAATAAAAGACAGGTTCAGAAGTGCTGAGCGATAAAACATTCTCTCAGAATAGCTGTCCTACAACAGTTAAACCTTTAGTTTAACCTAAACAGTTAAACAGTGCAACCTCTTATATTCCACCGGTGACTAGAAACAGATACCCAGAAATGACAGTACTGGGCTGGAAGGCTGTTGTAGTCTAACCCAGCAAAACCAGTTTTTTTGTCTTATACCAAATGGCAAAGTCTTTCAGCATTGTAAAACAACCATTTATTACAGTGGGTTACTCTACATGGTCATATGTGGTCTGGACATTCCTTGTACCACTCCAGAAATTCAGAGAAAATTTCTAAACTGTATCTTCTTTAGCTAATAATCTAAACTTTGCTTAGTCTTACAGTCTACATTCTTTTCTCCTGTAGTGACCTTCATGGGAATACACAGCTGATATAGTTGAAGACAAAGGCATTCTTGTCTTTAAAGCTGTGTTGCAGTTCAAGCCAAAACTTTTGCATAAAATGGCCAAAGTGAGAGTTTTAAGAAAAAAATCTGTTCTCCTTTTCTTTTTTTCCTTATTCAAAAAATCTATTTCAGGACTGCTGCAAAGGAGATAGGAAGCTAATTGGTCTCTTAGCAGTGTTATTCAGAGACTTGGTCTTTCTCAACTTCAGCAAGAGATCTGCTCTTCTGAGAAACCAGCAACATGGTGTGAAAAACCTGGTAGAGACAATAGGTACTTCTTTTTATAGCTGGTATCTCTTCAGAAATGTAGTCTGCAGCCAGAACGCGGCAGTAACAGATTTGCTTTCTCTTGTGCTGGAACACAGCATTCTATTTATCTCTGACAAGCGAAGGATATGTTGGACAAACTGCACTATTAAATACGGAAAGCCTCATTTAAATAATGTTAGTGCTTTGACATAAATAGGGACAAGCTATTCAAACATGAGGCTGACAACATTTTGCCCTCAACTTTGTTGTACACAGAAAACAAAAACCAGTGCATTTTAGTGTATTTGTATTTAAATTTCTTTCTCCATCTTCATACATGAATTCTTTAAAAAGTAGAGTAGTATGTGGGTAATTCCTACCATATTTCTAGGTTGTGGGATAAAAACACAGGTACACTGGTAATTTTTCTCATTTTCTGTTAATTTTCTATTTGACAAACTTTGTTGGTTTTTTTAAATGAAATACTGAAGTGCTTTCTAAAGTCAGATTCTTTGAATCCTGTAGTATGATTTTTCCACACCTTCCCTGTTTTTTAAGTCCAGTTAGTCTAATTGGATATTTTTCCATTCATCTAATGTAAGTACATTCTAAATATTGCTATTATATATAGTAAAATGTAAACCTGTGTATTACTATTAAATATATAAAAGCTATTCAAAGTTAAGACTTAGCAGGCAGTGTGGAAACAAAGGAGTGAAGATAGTAATAGCATAAGTTTACTAACAAGGCTAATAAGCTGATCACCTCCACTAAATTAACTTTTCTTGAAAGAAAGTTCATGTGAAAGTACACTTTTATTAGCCTGAATAATTGAGTTTGGTTTGAATATCAGTCTCTTTAAGTCAAGCAATAAGGCTTTTGAAATTTTATCATAAAAGTTTGGGGCAAAATATGAAGCTCTTAGCCACCACCAAGATGATTTTTGTACCTTGCTGGTTGTTTTAGCAATCTTCTGTGTATTTATAGGAAGTAATAAGGTAGCTGTGAGTGAAGATAAGGAGTCATGAAGCATGCATGTTTATCCTAAACAACTGAGCTGTATTGGGTGGACTGGATGAGCTGAACTGCATGACAGAGCAATGTGATTCCAGCATTAAGAAGTGGTGATGCTTGACTAAAGGGAGAATAGCTTGTGTACAAATACACTTATTCAGTAGTTGGATTACGCTATGGTCTCAATTGAGTTTTGAAATTACTTTACCATGTATAAAGAATTTTTCCTACATTTCACTGAAATTTCACCATTAGTTAATTTATGTTTAGTGGCTAGGATGGTGTAAAACTCTCTTGCCTTCCTAATCATCCACATATTTGGTGTAGATTAACTGAAAAGCCATGTGTACTGTGCACTGGAGTTGAGAAGAGACCTGTGTTGGATTAGCTTTCTATAAGTGGTATATAGAAGACAGGGAACAGGGAACCATTTACCTTTCCCAGGGCCAAGAAATTTTGCAAATAGCTTTGTGTCAGGTGTTAATGTACATAGTTAGCATGAATAATGTAATGAAAAATAACTAAAAGTTATTTTTATCATGGCTTGTAAGATATGGGTCTTCCACTCTAATTTAAGGGTTAATATGAGTAAGAGTCTGAAATTACTTGGCTATAGACAGCTGTTCTAAAAACGAGCTGTTCATTCCAAGTTCATCTTTATCTTGTAGTCTCTTTCTCAATAACTGTTTAATTTTCATAATAGCTCTTCTTTTTGAAGGACTTGGGGAAAGTTGTTGATACCAATCAATGTGAACTGCATTACCACACTGAGATTTTTCAAAATTATGACGATTACTCTAAATCACTCTAGGAACTACTATGAACAAGATGGAGAAAAGTTTTCATAAATTTAAGAGTAGATTTTCTTCTAGAAAGAGACAGATTCAGGTCATGTTAGTAGATTCTTTCTTATCTGTGTGATGATAGGCACTGGTGACTCACAAGTTTATACAAAGCGATACTCCAAGTTAATCTGCTGCAATAGCCCTTGGGCTTTTCCACTTTCTCTGGTCTAAAGAGGCGTTTATCTTCTGTGCACATCAGATGAAGTAAGAGATGGAGCCTAAGCCTCCATTTCTCTTGGTGCTGGGATAGGCTGACATTTGCCATTTAAGTTTCTCTAAGTGTTAGACTGTATAGCCTCAGTTAATTATTTGCCTTTTCATTTCCAGGGTTCCCTCTATTTAAACTGACAATTTTGTTTCACCTGTGAAGACTAGATCTGAGAACCTGTTCTTCCATATCCGTTGTGAATAATTAATGCAAATAAATGATTTAGCTGCTCTGCAGTGTGTTTGTCTTGTATAAGTGCTCCTTTGACAGCTTAATCATTTGGCAAGTCTGCTAATTTTCTTTCATTTCTGCTGTTCCATGGAAGTGTATTATTTGAAATTTTTGCTGATAATATTTAAATTTCCTCACAACTTTCTAGTTATTCACGCATATCTTAACAGTTTTATTTGAAATATCTCCTTCACTGCTTTTGTTTGGAATCTCCACAGAAAAAAATTTTTGCTAAGGTGGAATAACTTGAGACTCTCTATTTAAATAAATTGTTTGATCCATCCTCACCTTTCCTTATAAGTAATGTGCATTCTTTTTAAGGAGTTTATGGTGGGTTTTACTTCTTTAGATCCCTTTGTATTTCCCACTCCTTTGTGGCCTTACTTTGAGGTAATGGCTATTGATGGTAATAAATCTTTCACTTTTAATCTATTTATTACTGCTGTTCTTTCTTACAGTATGTTGAACTTCACGATATTGCTCTTGTTATTTAATTCTTCAATTACTGCAATTTTTTGGGCCAAGTGTCATATAGACAACCGTAACACTATCATATAGTTTACAATAATCTCACTTTCTGCTGTAAAAGTAGTTGTATTATGAGTTAATTGCCCAAAGCGTGGCAGCGGCTTTCTCTAGACTTTGCCTTTTGTTCAGTTTTATACAGGGAAATGAAATCTTCTCTAACTATTTTATTACTATTTATAGCTATATTTTGTTTCCGTTGACCAATATTATAAAATTGAATGTATCAAATTCAGGATTAAATAATGATATTTATATTTTAACTTTCCTGTTATGTCTTTCAAACCTTGTTTCTCTTCAGTTTTACTGACGTTGTCTTTGCCATGATTACATGTCAGTATTGTCCTCATTCTGCCATTTTCTCCAGTATCATGATGTGATTGTCATAACCTTTGTTTGAAAGATGTATTTTTGCACATAGCTTATTACAATTTGGAGATCTGCATAATTTAACCTCCCTTTTTATAATACAGCATATTTACACATCTAAAGCAGTAGTCATATGAGGAAGTCTAAGTGCTTTACAAATCTTAATGAGTTCAATCTGTTACCTTGCTGTACAGAAACAAATTTCACTTTCCCTGCCTCATTTTGCAAAAAGGAAGCTGAGGGACTAATACTGACTTGCCCTAAGTCAGGTGGCAAGTACGTATTTTAAAACTAAGAATTGAACCTTTTTGCCTCTAGGTAATATAAAGTAGTTTTTGTTACTTTTTCACATTGCTATTCGGTTTCTATTTTTGGTGGGATTTTTTCATTCATGAGATGGTCATGGATGGTTGGATGAGGTAGGGCAAGGAGTTTGTACCGAGAGTCTGAGGGAGGGGAGCGATTGTGTGGGCTACATAGTATGGACAGTTGCCACAGTGCCATAGTAAACAGTGCCACAGAATACTATTGCAGAAAATAAGTAGAAATTGTTTTAACTGATATGTGCATACATTACCGTGAAATTTAACAAATTTTTTAACACCTTCTAAAAAAAATTTATATCTAAAAAAATTCTTTGTGTTTTGAAGTGCCAAATTTATTAATTGCTAGAAAAACTGACCTTGTCTGTGGTCTTATATTGGAATAAAGGCTGGAAATTACCATTATTTTTGCTCTTTGAAATGTCACTTTAAAAATGGTTAGATTATGGAAAAACTATGAGATTTTTCTAGGTTGTGGTAGGAAAGGTAGGCAATTTCCCTAGACTTCGCTCTTCCTTTCTTGGCACTTTGGTTTCGTTGTAAGACAGAATAAAAGAGCGGTGTTCCTTCTGCCTCTTGAAGCTGTACTCTGTTCCAAATAAGAAGTCAGGACTTCTGTGATTAAACATCGTGTGCACCTTGTTTTAATGACAGATGTAGATTTCTGCAAACTGTGTGAATCCTTTTGACATGGAAATCTTCCTTTTGGAGGAAATATTGGAAGCTGACATTTTAACTGTACACAGGGATATTTAAAGGGAAAGTCTTGCATTCACAGCTGATAAAGAAGACCGTAAACTTCATTAACATGCTAACATTTCTAACAACAGTCATGAGTTAATTTCTTAAATATTCTTGTGAATGAGGAATTTTGCTGATTCTCACTAAAACCAAGACAGACTATTGCTAGAAGTCATAAACCAGTTCAAAATGCCAGAAATTTCCAAGCGCCTCCATTGTAGTTCAAATACACTCCAAATTCCCCTACCCTTTGCCAATATCAATAAGCAAAAAACTTTGTCTAGCAGGCAGCAGGGTTGGGAGTTGGAGAACAAATGCTGCAGGCAAATAGCCTGATTGTTAACACTAAAGAGAGGGGTTAGCACAGTATCAGGCAGCATTTCAGGGGAAGTATGACACCCTGGAGTGTAAGACTTTTAAAGGCCTGGTTTTGCATACAATAACTCTGCATTTAACAAAAAATGTGACGGAAATTATAATGTAAGTACAAAAATGTGCAGTGTTTTATTTGGGGGGAGGGGGGAATAATTTCAGAAATCATAAGCTAAAGTTAGGTGCTTTTATCTTTATAAATAAAAGTGGCTTGCTTTTTTTTTAAAGGTGCTGACTACCCATTGTGTCAGTGGCTATACAGGAGCATTAAGARTCATATAAATGTCAGGTCATATTGGTGTAGGCACCTAAATATGGAATCCATGTGCTTGTGGTTCTTTTTCTGTTGGTTCTACCTGGCTTTTTTCACACGTTAGGACTTCGGTTTGAAATTTGAAATTCCTCAGTGTAGGGCATATGTTTGTGCTGTTTCTGCAGATTGGAACTTCCGAAACAGATGGCATGAAGATTCTGAAGAATCAGACTTGGACACCCTCTCTTAGAAGTCTGTGAGCACATTATTTAATTATTGTAGTGGAGATGACGGTTGAGTGTGGAAGAAGACTCGGGGGAGTAGAGTCCGGCCTCGGTTCTCTTGCTCCTCCCTCCTCCCACACTGCTTACCTTATGTGCTCTTTTAAACACTTTCTGGTTTTTTGCTTCGTCTGATTATTTTTTAGTATTAAAACTAGAGTCTTCTTTTCCTTTTCCTTTGTTAAATACTAGATTATATCTGTCAACATTTATTTTACATTCTGAGTTCATTCGATTAGTGAAATATAAACAATAATATATTTTATTTTGAAGCAACATTTCATACAAAAACAATTTTTTGAGGAATAAAGATGCATTGCACGTACTTCTGGGATCTTGGCTGATTTTTAGTATATTGAAAAACTGAAGAAGGGCATGTAGGAATGCTGTACCTCCTTGCCTGCTCCCATAGGCAGTGAAAATGATTAATGCTTCTCATGCTGAGCTTGGTGCTTTCCTCTTAGAGGAAGATCTTGGAGCTGTTTATTTCTTACTTCCAGTGACTTAAATAGAAGCTATTGAGGTGGTTTTTTTTCTGGCCTTGGGAAGAACTAAAATCTCCTTGTATTTATAAACTAGACAGGAAAGAAGAAGATTTCAGTGCTGCTGAGGTAACTTTTTCTGTCTACTAATAGGTATGGTCAAGGGAAGTAAAACAGCTTGCTTTGGAACAAAGTTTGAGAGTGTATGGCAATGAAAACTGTAATGAGAGCTTGTTCTCAATTAGCAGCTCTTTTCTTCTTCTGCTCTTTTCTTAGCAGCTTCTTTTCTGTACTACTTCTCAGACAAATTTTTCAGGGAAAAAAAATGGAAGAAAGTGGAGATGACTGGCCAGCCAAATGCATGGTGATAACCACGAATAAAAATAAAGTGATCACTCAAGCTTCCTCATCTCTATAGGAGGGTCAGCATAGCTGCATCTTTAGCATAGTCCTGCCACCCTTTAATTCTTAGAGAATCCTCTACTTCAAAAAGAGAAGTATTGCAACATATTTCCAAGGAAAAATGGGATTTTGAATTTATCGATTTTCATCTCATCCACTCCCCTTGGAATAACTACATTCCCAGCAAATCTTCCAAGAGACTTTGCTTCAAACACAGCAGAAAGTGCAGACTGAGCAGCTTCTAATTAAGAAAAAAACCCTCAAAAATCACTCTAACTGATGAGATTTACACCATCATGTTCAATTTGTTAAACTAGAAGTGTGACAGAAGTTGATGAGAGTCTCTTAGGTCTGTTGTCTCCTGCTGCATTTGAATCCCTTGCAAGAAAGAGAAAAAGTGCCCAGCATTTGTGTTTTATAAGGTACCACATCATAGCTGTGAGCTGGGGTGATCTGTTGTCCTAGACTTGCCCAGGATTCATTTCCCTATACTGAAAAAGCTGAGTGAGAATACTCAGAGAATATAAACTGGATTTTTTCTCCTTTTTTTTGTTGTGTTGTTTTGTTTTGCTTTAGCTGTGCTCCAGTAGTGCAAGGCCACCTCCAAGGCTTCCCGCTCCCCGAGCTGAATGGCCGCAGGCAGCTCATTATCATGGCTTGCATTGCTGTCTTCAGCATTTTAAAAAGTCTTTTTCTATTTCTTTAGCAATAAGAGTGAAGTCATCTGCACTGCGACTCTTAACCCTTTTAAAAAGAATTTCTGTTAAAATGTCTGTCAGGAGCCTCAGCATGGGCTGTACGTGCTCTTGCTGTAAAACAAGCATATCACTGAACTTGATGAGTGCCTGGGGAAAACTGTAGTTGCTGCTACGTGCCATAGAGTCCCTAGCCAGGGTGCTCACATGGATTCCCACCCTGGCTTTATTACGAAAATATTGGGAAACAGAACAGAATATTTCAATTGGAAGGGACTTACAACGATCGTCAATACTTGGAAAGTTGCTTTAATTCTTTCCTTTGCTTTCCCCCTTCCCTACTGTCTCTCTCCTTTCTGGCACTTCAGCCTGTAAAATCCTTTAGGTTCAGCCTGACAACAGACATGCTGGAGACTAATGGAGATGACCTTTAGTGCTGCCCAGAGTAGGACCTATTTCAAGGTGATGGGATGCTTTTGTCTAGTCACCTCTACAGCCCTCCATCCCATTCACAGTGCACTCTGCTAGACACCTCTCCTAATTTCATCTTTGAATTCTTGTAAATACTGCAGGAATTTTAATAATTCGTGCTGGTTTATCCTGAATGGCCAAACATCATTTCTGTGTGACTGGAGCAGGACTTTAAGTTGTGTGTGTGGAACCAGACTCTGCTGCAAGCAGGCTGCATTGCTACCGGTCTCTCTTACTTAGCCCGGGGAACACTGCCAAAGTATAGACATCTTCTAAAACCAACCATAGCCATCCACCATGGCTCCTTTGGCAGTATTGAATTCAATAACAATGTGGTCTTTTTGCCTTTTGTATTAAATGGAAGTACTGGGCTGCAGCTTAGGCCCGTGGAAACATTGGATCTACTTTCTCTGGTCTGCCCATTTTCCCCTGAAAGACTCACCTTTGAGCAGGGAGAGATTTTTCCGCACTTTAGGAGCAGGAATTTAATTTTTGCCTTATCCTGAAGATTGGTGTCATGGCAAGGGTGGCTGAATATCGTGTGGAACTTTTGAACAGTCAGCATTTATTAGGTGCAATATTAAAGCAAATTATGATGGACTTCATTCTCATTTAATGTGCAGGGCCAAATTTTGTAACAAAACTGCTATATCTGTTTAGTTCCACTGAGAAAAACAGATTTTTGGAGAGGAGTAAGGCCACCAGTGTGCTTTAAAATCTCAGTATGGTTTTCAAATGGAGTCCTTTTTTCCTTGATCTGATGTTTGGAAAGCATGAGTGAGCTGACCAGATTTTTTTTTTTATTATTTTTGGATTTTTTCTGTTGGTGGGAGAGAAGCAGGTGGCAGAGATATAGTTGCAGTTCCTTGCTTACTTTCCTACCAACTTCAGCACAAACCAGAGAAGGAGCTCCCTTGTCAAGTTAGGGCAACAATACATTGCTGGTTGTTTATTAGATGCTTGAAATGAACATGTATTCAGTTAGGCAGCTGTTAAGGATGACTGACAATAACAGGCTTGTTTGTCTTTAAAGTAAGAACTCGTATCTTGCTGTTTAATGAAGGGTTTACAATGGTATTTAGGGTTTGTGCATAAATTTCAGGTGAGGTGTGTCTTGCATTCTCATGAAAAAGGATAAATTCAATAAACTGAGAGGAGTATTTTGAAGACAAATTAACAGCATCTTGGACATCCTTTATATGTGTGTGCAGGAACTCCAGTTCTTGCTTGTCAAAATTTGAATCCACTCTGAAACATCTCCTGTTTTTATTGTCTGCGGAACTGTGAGCATCTTGAGTCTGATTGCCATTCTACAAACTAACTCCTTTATCAAATCTTTGTACAGTTCTGCAGTCATAGAGTTCTTCATTTCACTGTTTTTGCTCTCTGGTTTCTTTTTCAGCTTACTTAAGAATGTATAGTTTCATCGCATTTATTTACCGCTCCATTAACATTGTTTTAAAAGCTAATGCACCAATCTGTCCTGTGTCCTGTGGCAAGGAATGTCCAGCAGCCAAATTTAGAAGTGGAATATGCATTGCTTGACTCTTTTATTCTCAATTATGCCATTGCACTAGAGAGGAATGGCTRTCTTTCACGTTGCATTCTGTGTGTGTGTGTTCTTGTCTCAGTCATGAAGCTGAGAGAGGAACATATTTGGAGTAACCAAAGCAAAGATTAAATGTGTGGATATTTTAGAGTTTTTATTTATTGCAGGTAATCAAAGTGTATAGTGAAGATGATACTAGCAGAGCTTTGGAAGTACCAAGTGATATAACAGCCAGGGATGTGTGTCAGCTCCTGATATTGAAGAACCACTATATTGATGACCACAGCTGGACTCTCTTTGAACAACTTACCCACACAGGTTTAGGTAAGACTAATATTATAAAATGGTGTGGTGGTAAATAAGGTGTTTGGTTTTCATTTTCACATGGCAGTACAATTCCAATAGAAAGGCTTGGAAGCAAAATAATGGGAAGTCTTGCATGAATTTGTTCTTTTGTGGGGTTGTAGCTTCTAATTCTCTTTTTTTTAAAAGCATGGGTATAAAGTAGATTTTTTCATGGTACATTTGCTTCACACTGCTTGATCTGCATCTGTAAGAGTGATTTGGAACACACTGACAGTTAAAGTTCTCATTGCAAATTCTTCCTTGCTTTTCTTTGGCAGTTCTTCCTTTCTTATTGGTATTTCTTGCTTATCTCTAAAAAGACTTGGGTTATTTTCATTGCAAATAAAATCCTGTTTGTTCCCAGCACACCTGAGTGAAATCGCTGACATCAGGCGCAGACGGAGGTTACACAGTACTATTTTATCTTTACTATAGGACTCAGTCTTCAGAAATAACATCAGAGTGGGCTGTCGGTATTTTTCTTCACGACAATCAGTTTGGTTAGGTTGATGGTGAACTGTGGGACAGGGCTACTTAAAAAGGAAAATAAAACCTTTCCTCTAAACTTCCAGATATAACCAATGAACTTTTTTGAAGTGACGCCCTGTGTAGTATTTCAAGTTGCTGGTAACAAAATGTTCTGAACTCCTTTCACATCATCAGTGTTCCCCTAGTGTATTAAAACTCCTCTTTTTCTATTATACAGTTTAAAATGTGTAATCTGTGGTTTCAAAATATAGCTTCTGATCTCTGTTCCTTTTGGAAGTGTATAGGTGTACTTTTGTGGTATAAAAACACATAAGGCAAATTAACTGTAGGGAGAAAGGGGATGTTTGCAGAGATGTAAAAAATGCAGAACACAGGAAAGACTTCACTCAGCAAGAGATGAGTTTAGAAGCCCACTGCTGGGATGTAATATTGAACCGAAACTCTACTTAGACAATCTTACTTCCTTTTACAGCACTGTTTCAGTACTGTATTGTGGACGGTTTTAATAGGAAAATCTGTTAGAAAAAATCTGCTAGAAGAAAAATGCCATAAAAAATATGGTTTTAATTTCACATCACTCAAAATTTCCATATTATTCTTGGACTTTGGCACTGTACTAGAGCTAAAAAAGGTAGTACTTCTGCAACTTCAAGGGCAGTTCCATCTGCTAGTGCAAAGTGTGGCTTGAAAAAGAAGATGTTCTGGAGGCTGTCCTGCATTCTAAAATACATAGAAAATTCCATGGAATTCTTAATTCTCAGAAGAGACTGCACTGGTACCTGGTAACTCCAGTACCGTTGATTTTAAAAAAAAAGTACACACCATGAACAAAAACCAAACACCCCCCATACATTTCCCCCACCTGCTCTCTTCCTCCCCTCCCAGATATTTAAGTATGGCTAAAAGCTATTTTAGAGTTCCTTTCTCTGCATGTATCTAGGGAATCCGGCCTTGTGCATTTGTGGAAAATAAACTTGACTGTACATCTCTGACTCAATTACGTTTAACAGCTGTATTTTAAGGATGAACTACAAAAGCTAAAACTATTTTCTGCCCTTTTATGCTGCTTTATGCTATGAAGGCAGCCACAAACGTTTCTCAAATTTCTTTTCTTGCTTTGTAACATTTCAAAGATATTTGTAACCTTTTGGACTGAATGTATCAGCTGTAAGATGCTTCCAACTCAGAGTAAGGTCAGAGTTAAATTTGGGTCGAGGCTGTAAATGACTCCTATAGAAGAAGAGGTAGCAAAATGGCTTTAGAAAACACTACTACATAAATAGCAGACGCGTTTTGTGTATTTTATACTGTAGCTGTAGGTGTTTAAGTAGTGTAGTAACTATTGAAGAAGACGCCTTTGACACACCATGCCAGAACAGAACACTGTTTCTCCAGCTTTCTGTATTTGCACAGTACCAAATAGTGTGGGGTTTTTTCAATCTGAAGGATTTCTTAGAAGATTTCAATATAAAATAATTATTGAAATTTCTTTTCCTAAGATTCTGATATTCTCAAAATCGCTGAAGACCTTCATTGACCATGCAGTCTTCTAATTGCTCCAGCTGCTTTTGCCATAGTTCTAGAAAGAGGTGAATGGTTCATTCAAAAAGTAAAATTACTTCCTAGATGATGAGGTTGGCAATTCAACATTACCAGCCAAGGAAAGGAACAACATGAGATATTCTCTATATTTTTTTTATAGTACTGAATAATAATGGAGTTATTTTTATGATACTGTTAGATCTGATTTTGGTGAAAAGGATTAACATATTGATCTAGACTTCCATTAAGTGTATTCTTAAGCACTGGATGAGGAGCTTGAACAAATATTTTTCAAATGATGAGTTAGTTTTGGATTGTTTGCTGTTTGTTATCATTGTATGTTTTACCCATGTAAATTTGGACAGTCTTTTTCATCTCATAAGTTAAGTGAATTGGTATTGAAAGGAGAAGTGCTGTGAGCAAATGTGTGTGTCTATGTAAATTCCAGTATGATGTGGATTAATAATTCATCCATCAATTAGTGAACATTTTCTTTAAAATCCAACAGCTGTCTGAATACTCCTGAATTAGATATAATTGCATGAATCTTAGTGAGCTGAGCACAATGTTCTACTTTTAATCAAGACAGACATTAATTACTTCACTGGATTGTTCCTTCATTGCTGTGTGGAGGTATCTGCTGTGAAAATTTTAAAAGGAAAAAACACCCAACAAAACTCCCACCTAAGCCGCAACATGAACCCACAGTCTCTATATTTCAGTTTTCACAAACATATGCCCTTTGGTGTGGATCTATCGTTGAACGTGAGGGATGGTCACGTCCTCACTGCACCCAGCCCACTGCTGCTGCCTTGTCAGCCAGGATGCTCAGCCTTCCTCCTCACTTCCAAAGTTTTGCAGTAGCAGGGGCTCTATTTCAAATATCTGAAGTAGAACAATTATTGCAGCTCTATAAATCACAATGTAAATCAGAACTGTGTGTTTCTGGTATGTGTCCTCTATCTTAACATATTGAATTCAAATACATTTTTGAATGGTTTTCACCATGTCTAAGATCATTGAAAGCAGCTGAAGTGTGCGTAGATTTGGATGATGCTGTGTCATCCCTACCGCTGGTACCTTGATGCTGGGAGTCCCATAATTCCACTTCAATTCCCCTGTGCAGGGCAGGTTCTGAAAACAGAACAGTTTTCCATAACTGTTCTCCTYTGCAAGGGAAGTACTGTCTTCATCCTGAAATTTCTCCTTTTCTACTGAGAAATTTTTGTGCTGACGGTAAACAGTTTTCTGTTTGCTTCTGCAGCTGAACACACGTGTTCTAGGGCTCCTCCTTGAGCAGACTACAGTGCCTTGGCCAGGCACATCATTAGTGACTTTCAGTCTCGTTTTGATTTCACACTCTGCATTCTTTTAGGTGGTCTGTGGGAAGGCTCATAAAACACTACCTGTGCAATAGTACTGAGCAATGTCTTTCTATTTTTTATTTAGTTTAATTTTTTTCCCCGCTGGGTGGCTAGAGAAGAGGCTATTTGAAATGTGTTCTGTCATGCACTTCGATAAGAAATCTTTTATGTGCATTAGTTACTTTCCATAGTTAAGGAGACTGTTCTGGACTGTAGCAGGTGCTTCTCATTTATTATTACTACTCATATTATTATTACTACTATCTCTACTACTTACAGATAGTAGTAATAAAGACATGATAGAAAGGAAGGTAGAAACTCACCAGTCTAGCTGGAAGACAAAAATGATCTACCTAAACTGAAGAGCAGCTTTTTCATGTCAACATTTAGAGATTTGATTACAGGGCTGTTTTTTGGAGGGCACTAACTCAGTGTTTCAGTTCCTTCAAGAAAGTAAGTTTACTCAGTTGTAAAATGTTCTCTGATGTGACACCTTAAAAATAAAGAAATACCAGCATCCTTACCCATCCACTGGGGTGATGCACAATGTCTTATTTTTCTACCTGGAAGTAAGTCTTGAGGAAATGGTGTTTTCTGAAATGTCACAATGCCAAGCATTTAAGAGTTTTAAATGTCATCCCAGAGGAGCACTTTCTCTCTGTAAAACTGAAAGGAAAAAAAAAATGCCGTTTTTAACAAAGAGCTTCAGTTCTTTAGTGTCTCTTTGTCCTTGCATCTGAAGAATGTGTTTTGGAGTAGAGCAGCCTGTACCATGTTTTAAAATGCTTAATTTTCTTTCAGTATTTTTGGGGTATTTTTTTGTTTTCTGAATTTCTTTGTGGTTTTACTTGCTTCATTTAACCTGGTTACAAAATGTGATTTTCATATAGCGTCCTTACTCTCTGTTTTTATGGACTCAAGAATTAGTTAAATTCAGTGAAAAATGAATTAAATTCAATGGAAGTTTAACTTTACTCCACTTGATCTGTAGATCATGAGAGTTCTTTGTCTTCTGCTAGTCATGAGCTTGATATTTGCTTTTGCTTTTTTTAAAAATTTGTTCGTTTTTCTTATAGGAAGGGCTATAGAAGACCATGAATTAGTGATGGAAGTCCAGTCAAATTGGGTAATGGAAGAGGAAACCAAACTGTATTTTAGAAAAAATTATGCAAAGTATGAGTTTTTTAAAAATCCACTGGTAAGTCCTAACATTATATCTGTGGTGGTACAATTGCTGTTGCTAAAAAATAATCTTTTCTGTTGCACATAAGTAGTCAGACTGCAAATTTTTTAGTGTAATGTGAGTCAAAACACATAATTGAGAGGGAATATATTGTAGTGCATTTAACTGTTGCCTTGTTCCTTTGTTACAATTGCAAAACATCGATGTTCATTTTTCACTTTGGAGGGTGATGGGAGCAGCAATGAGTTTAGCTTTATTGAAATTTGCACATGGACCTGCAACAAAAGAAAATTTTTGCAATTGTGTGAACTTTTCATCCAGTGACAACAAAATATAAAATGAAGCGGTGTGAGGAGGCACCTGTAGCAAAGATTATTTTATTGTTGAAGTGAAAATTGAATGTTCTGGCCCAGCTTCTCACAGCTGTAGCTAAATGACAACTGACACAAAAGGCCATGAGCAGCCATAACCTTGGCTGATGGCAAACGCCATGGAAGCAGTCCTGGCTCAGCAGAAGGAACTTACCATCTGGTTGCTCCAATGCATGGTGGTTTTGGACCACTCCCAGTGCTGTTTCTTATAAAGCCAGCTTGTTTAAGATGTAAAAGGGAGAAAAAGCAGAAATGTGTGAGGGCTTAAAAGTTAAAAAGTGGAAGGGAACTCAAATTATCTACCTGTGAAAAGGATAAAAAGGTAAAGATACCAAAAAATATGAGAGATTTGGGAGTTTTTTGTTTGATTCACGTGTATGTCTCTGGACAAATCATGTGCTCCCCAGATAAGGGCATATCACCAMCCCAGTGAAAAATTTTTAAGTTTGTAAAGAGGCTTTCACAGAATCACAGAATGGGTCAGGTTGGAAGGGATCATGGGTCATGTGGTCCAACCTCCCTGCTCAAGCAGGTTCATCCTAGAGCAATGGCACAGGATTGCATCCAGAGGGTTCTTGAATATCTCTGGTGAGGGACACTCCACAACCTTTCTTGGCTGTCTGTTCCAGTGTGAGGTCACCGACACAGTAAAGAAGTTCTTCTTCATGTTCAGGTGGAACTTCCTGTTCATCAGTTTCTGTCTGTTGCCTCCAAAGATTATGTATTGGTTAACCAGTGAGTGGAACCAGCTGTGGAGTGCAGCAGACCTGCAGCTACACTGGCTTCAGCAGCTATAGCTAATCAGACTAGCACCACCAGTTCTGGGTGCTGTGGTCCCAGCTGTTGCAAGAATGCTTTATTAGAATGAATTAGTATGAATTAACCCCACCAGCAGTTCAGTTTCATTAAAAATGGAAATTGCTGGACATTGGGTGGCTGAGGGAATATTAGCTTCAAACTTGTCCAGGCCTTGAGAAAACATTATTTATGATGGTCAAACCCTTGTCTGGTTCATATCTGCATAACTATGTTGAACACCCCAGCTGTAGGTCTGTCTCATAAATTATCCCTTGAGCTTTCCTTGATAACGAAATTGGCATTTTAAATGTAGACATTTTAACCCCACCATGTTGATGTAGTCAGATTTTTTTGTTAACTTGTATCATACAAAAAATGGAAGATTAAAAAAAAAAAACCTGAGAGGACTTATTCTGTGTTAGTGGAAGTTATTCCAAAATATTTCAGTGCGTTTCTAGTGTAATGAAAACAATAGAAAACAATACACTTTTCAGCGTGTTGGTGTATATCCTCCCTACTTTGTAGCACATTCAATCCCCAGGCAAGCCTTCTATGTTGACAACAATAGAAATTACTACTAGAAAAACAAYGCTAAGGGCCAAATATTGCAGAATGATTTGCACTGGTGTCTGAAACCCTCTTCCAGAGACTACTTCTCAAATTTCTAAGTTTTTCAGCAAATAATATATAGCATATGACAAATTTTGGGATGTTATCCAGGTAAGCTTAAATTACTGGATCAGGGAATCTGCAGTGTCCTGCCCTGCATCGAAAACTGAAATTGTACTTCCGAAAGAGAGAGAAAGTTTTATATTTATTTCTACAGGACTTTGATACAAATTCTTGTTGTTACAGAATTTTTTTCCAGATCATATGATATCTTTTCCAAGTGAGATCAATGCAGCTCTAAGCCACCCTGGGATATTACAGGTATGTAATCTTTGAATGAAAATGAGCCAGCACAGCTCAGAATTTCGCCTTGTCTGTGTTGTGTGAGCATAGTTCCTTATTGCTGTTGGATCTATTGCTAGGTTTTGAATAACTCAAAACATGCTTAATAACTTTTTTCTTCATGAGATATGAAATGATGCATCCCTTCCAGGCAGTTATTATATGTCCACACTTGCACATCCTTTCAGAATCAAGAAGCACCAAAACAGACAAAATGCAGGAAAACATTAAATACCTTTATTGGGTATTTCAGGTGAAAGAGCATTTTTCCTTAAAAAGGTGGAGTGCTGCACAAACTTATCAGCAGGCTATGGTGGGATACTGAACTGGTAATGTGAGACAAATGGATATAAAAAAAGGGTTAAATGGTTAAACTTATAGACTGACTAGTATGATTTGTTAGCTTGAAGGCTGCTGTAGCCTTTGGAAAAAAATTATGGTAGGTCACTCAGTGTTAGTCATCTTTTAAGCAGACACAAGATTCTAATTTACAGTGGGAATAATGAAATGATAATACAGAATGACCATATCAGGGATCATCGTCTTACTTTCAAAGAGGGGAAAAATGAGTAATAAAGGTGGAAGCATACACATCACTCTTGTTTGCTTGTCATTAGAAAAATTAAATAATAGAAGAAGAACTTTCACTGCTCTTAAGACAGCAACACTATGTGTGAGTTTTGGGGATAAAGAATGATTGGAAAGGTAACATAGTAACACATGATATTTAGGGTGGAAGTAAAAGAAATATAGAAAGTAAAATTTTTTTTAAATCTTTGTGATAAAGTCTACCTTAGCATCCACCAGTAAATGAAAAACACTTAAAATAACTAATTCTCAAAGTACTCCTCCATATTAAATAGTTATATTCTTATAAAAGTGGATGTTAATCAAGAGGTTAAGATGATCCCAAATATAATAAAAAATGTTGCAAATAGAATTTGACACACACTAGATTCTGTAAGTAATTTTTACAAACCTAAATAAAATTTTTGTGATTTCAAAAGTGATGCATATGTAACAAAAATTGTTTCACTTTTGCTATCTAGATAGCACAGATTTTGCAGTCTAACGTAAACATTTAATTTAGAAAATCCTGTCCCCTGTGTTAATATAACTTTATAATTTTTGCTCACAACTGTGATTTAGTAGCTCAAAAAGTAATAAAGACTTTTATAAGGGAACCGTTTGCCATATACTGTTGTGCAGAACTTCTTTAAGTCCATATTGTGAGATTTAGAGTATGTTCAGATCTGGTAGGTAAGATTAAGAATCATTCTAAATATATCTATTTACTTGCCATTTTGGTAGCTTGAAAAATGTGTTGCAAACTCTCCTCTGTTGCTATTTCATGTTGCATTGTATGTTTAATTGTTTTTCATCAAATAAAACATAATAGGCACAAAGTAGAGAATACCTTGGTGGATTGTGCAGCTATTGTGCACATTTCAGCAGAAGCTGTTGGGTAAATTGTTTACAGTGAGTCACTATTTCCTTGGAAACTTTCATTATGACAAGTTAATGGGCTTGCATTATTATTTGTGATGTGCTTGGTCAAGTATCAAGAGAGACATTAGTTTGACAATTCAATGCTTACAGGTGATTAAACAATCACTTCTGATACTTTTACAGCCTTTTGTGGATTGAGCTGTAAGCAGGTAAAATGTTTTCCAGGTATGTTTTTCTTGATTTTCTTTGAAAGTGGAAGAGTGAGTATTTTGGCTGATGACTTTAAATCAGAGCATCTTTGTAGAACAGAACCACAAAAACAAAAGACAAGTTCACCTGTCTCCAGTACATTTAGCATGTGCTAAGTAAAATGACTAGATCTAGGATATACAGAATATCTATGTATGCCAAAGAGAGAGGTTTAATCGCTGCCTTGGAGATCTTTAGCCTAAAAAAGAAGAGTGTCTGTATTAATTACAGTACAGCTGCTCTGACRCACAACACTGTATTACATGTAGGCAGCACGGGTCATTTGGAACTTGTTTTAGGCTATTTTTTCAAATTGGATGTTTTAAAAGATGTCAAAAATGAACATAGTATGAAGATTTTAAGATTATTAGTAAGGGCCAAGCTTTCATTTCTTTAATCGCTCTGCCGTAGCAAGTCCCTCTTTGCCTAACCAGTTTCTCACCTGACTGCCATTCCAGACTTCAGACTGAAACAGCCATGCACTGAATTTCAGTCTCTTGTCAATCTCCTGGATGCTGTTTTAATCTCCCTGTTGCTTTTCTCTGTCTTCCACTCTAGGCATTGTTGGCCTCCCAGTCTAAACCTCTCAGGCTGACTGAAGTCTATAGGAGACAGTAATGAGATTCAGGATCAATTCTTCACTAGAATTACTTGGTGCCCCCAAAATTTGTCAGCAGGTTCAGGGTAAAAATCCAGCTCATTCCCAGTAGCATTGGTCTGGATCATGGATAGCCATCATCACATCTTTGAAGAAATCAGTCATCAAATTCAACTTGATTCAGAAAGCCTTAGTGTAGTGGTGTCTTCTTCAAGTCCCCAGAAAAACTGTGTAAATGCTCAAGAAACATCCACCTTTGCAGATGTTGTTTCTGCCACTGCAGCCATTCTTTCATTGAAAATGTTGAAGATGTAGACAAATAAGTTTTATAGTTAGGAGTGCAGCTCTCAATCTTTATTGTATTCAGTGACATCTAGGATTTGTGCAATTTTATTATCATGTTAATCCGAGACAGTGCAATGTTTTTCCCGTTCTGCTGTTTTTTCATTTTCTGATTGATTTGATAGTTTGTTTGTTTGTTTAGAACTCTTTTTTTGAAACAAAAGACTTTTATTTGCTTTGTTTCATGTTCAGATTGGTTTTAAATTAGTTGGTTTACAGCTAATCAAATGGTAATCAAGTCCTTGGTACTGTGTTATATCAATATCTGAAAAATGTGGTGGCATTTGGCAGCACTCTACATATCATGGTATGTAACGATAGAGCCACACAGAGTTCCCAGGCAGGTGCAAAGGAGAGCCTGTTTATTGCA
Organism: Amblyornis subalaris; assembly: GCA_018881555.1. Taxonomy (NCBI): domain Eukaryota; kingdom Metazoa; phylum Chordata; class Aves; order Passeriformes; family Ptilonorhynchidae; genus Amblyornis; species Amblyornis subalaris. The sequence goes on from JACAXG010000025.1 coordinate 366,767, forward strand.
AAAAACAGGCCTTTTCAAGCAGTTAGGCCGTTACCAAATACCTACCATTGAAACACAACAAACAATAATTCGACCAGTCACCATAAGCCACGAGGTGATCACGCGAAGGTTATGGAACTAGTTTTTTCTACCTCTAAGTCAGCTGAGCTCGTTCCCAGAGGCCCTCTGTCCTTAGCTGAAGTAACAGGAGTGAGCCATGATTTTACAAGAATAACAAGGCCTACATTTTGTAAGGTTTTCGCTATCTGCAACAATGGTATGTATTTCACTGTGTGGAGAAGAGGGTGCAGGTTTATTTCTGTGTATTGTGTGACTAGTATTCCCTGTCTGCAGCAGGCTATCATTTAGCTCTTCTCTCTTCCAGTATTAAGGATTTTTCTTATTTTTGTCCTATTATGATTACCTCTTATCTGCATAAACAGGGATCCATTCCCTCCCATAATAAACTTGCATGTACCTCCATTAAAAAAACCCCAACGAAACAGCAACAAAAGACCCCTGACCAAAACCAACCTGCAACAAAAACAACCCAAGGAAATTATCTTTTGTACTATCATTCATTTTTGGCATTTATTACAGACATTCAGTTCTCACTCTGAAATATTTTTACTGCTCATCCTTCTGACAGTTAATGGTTTTGACTACAGCTTGTTCATGTTCTATTTTCTCACAGTCCTCAGCTGTCTTAGAAAGGAAAAGATGGATTTAGGATTGCCTTTTTCCTAGCATTATTGCTTCTTTATTTTAATTGATAGCATGGGTACAACAGTGACTGCTGAAGCTGAGCATTGTGTTGCTCCTTCAGTTTGGTCTGCTGAGTAAGAAAAGTGTTTTTCATGACAGCATTTCTGGTTTGAAGCTCTTATGGCAGAAATCCTGGGGAAGACACTTGTGCAGGCAGGAAGCCAACGACTCCTTTCAGCTTCAGCAGCGACATTAAAGCCTAAAAAGATGCTCTTTTGTTTTTGCATACATTGACTCGTTTAGATTTTCCTAAGGCTTTCATTTGACTTTGTTTATGGATTTTATACTTTTTCAGTTCAGCCTTTATGTTTCTCACCAGTGAACCTGTTAATACGTGGCAAATGGGAAGATGAACAGCTGGAACGCATACCAAGACCTACCCGTCTGCCTCAATGTGACTAAAATAGCTTAAACTACATTTGCACACAGCTGTATGCCAGCAGCACATGTAGATAGATGTACCTAGTCTTACTGTAATTTAACTGTTCAGGTGAATAGCAGTGAAGTTGCTCATGATGCAGTCCTGGTTGTGGGCTGGGGCACTCCCCCGGCCTGTGGAGCCTGCCTGTGTTACTGCATTCCCAGCAGCTGAGGTTGGTCTGCAGGTGGTACAGTCATGCACCTCACTGCTATGTAGGAAAACAATAAAAGTGAAAGAAACCTTGTAAATCTTGGTTGGACTGCATTATTTAGTGGCCAGAGAACTTGGTGTACTTCCAAAATCACATTCACTTTTTCATTCTGCTGGAGTCCAGTACTGGCCGGTCTGTCTCTTGCCTTGTAATCTATTGCTTTACTCCTCAAATAAGATTTTCTGGAAATGGCCGTGGACAGGAGGAAAATTCAGCAATGAAAACTATCCATCAGAAAATCCTTTGTTCCCTACATCTATATAAGCCTTGACAGAATTTATGATCCCACAGACCAGTCCTAGGGCAAGGTTCCTTGAAGAGCTTAGTAATAACATAGATTCCTTTGCACATATGGAAATAGAAGAATTCTGGGTTAATATGTTTAGAGTCATAGTTCTGAGTAGTGTTATTGGAAGAAGAATGATAAAAATGAATGCATTACATGGAATTAGTTAAAGTTAACATGGTTGCTCACTTTTAGTGGGTACTTTTGCAGACTGAATAAAACTGTGTCTAAGCCTCAGCGAGATAAGAGCTGTGTTGCACTCTCACAATGTCTGGTTGAAATGGCTGAAGAGAAGCCACTCAGTATCTTGAGTAATTGCAGGAGTTGTCTTGGGGACTGGACCAGTCTCTCTGGTTTTGGTTCAGCTAAAGCTCCTACTTAAGCACTTTTCAGGTGCTGAGACCTTTATTCCCTCCTTTTAAAAATGCTGATATCTGCCTGACCTGCATGGTTTGGTGATCCAGAGTTTGTGGTTTGTTTGCTGAATTAATTTTAACTCAGATCAGTTCTCATCTCTGGTTTGTAGCATAGTGGGTGAGTGGAGGGATGTAATTTTTTTCTTCTGTTGGTAGCACTGATTAGCAGTTTTATATAAATAGGGTCTGAGGCATGGGATCTGTACTTCTTATACTGGTTTTGTTGCTGAAGTTCACATATTGCAGAAGTAATGCTCTCATTTCAAACCATATGGTTCCATATAAATATGTAACTTGCTTAGCATACCTTGGAGTTATGTAACATTCTACATGCCTTAAATCAGAAGTACTGTTGGTGGGATTAGATGCAATCATAACTGAATTACTGTGGTGTGATAGTCTATTTAGGAGTTATTCCCCTTAGTCCTGTCTGAGTATGTTAATGAAACAGAAAGGTGGTTTCAGAGGAAAAGAAAAATGCATGTCTGATACTTTCTTTCAGATGTTCCTAAGCTCCAGCACATATCCTGAGATTCATGGTTATTTGCATGCAAAGGAACAGGGAAAAAAATCATGGAAGAAACTGTACTTTCTTTTGAGAAGATCTGGCCTTTACTTTTCCACTAAAGGTACATCTAAGGTAAGGGAGGAAAAAAAAGGAGAGAGCAAGAACTATGAAGTCAGAGCAAATATGTATGTATTTATCATTTGTTGTAATAATAACCAAAATTTAGAACCAAATAACTAAACTTATAGTGATAAAAATGAAAAAATAAATTATTTATTATAGATAAAATCCAGAGAGATATAAAGATATAAAATTGGGAAGGTGTTGTCTTAGAAACTGTAGTTTCTTTTTGCCTGATAAGTTTGGTTCATTCTGGTTGATATTTCTCAAATCAGGTAACAGAGTACCCTTCTAAAATGAATTTTCAAATACTAGTTAAATTTCTGAAGTATAAGTAGATGTTCTGAAAAGTGGATATAGTAATTCATTATCTAAAATAAGAAATTTTACAGGATAACTTTGGGAGTTCTCAAAATTTGTTATTGGATAGTTTTTCATTTTACTAGTTCAAATTTTTGATGGTGATACTCAAGACTTTATCATATTAAACATTGGAGTTGAGATACCTTTTACATAAACTCCTTAAACCAACATTTTTTCTTGTTTTGGATTTTCTGTACTTAACTGCCAAAGTATTCATTGAGCTGTTTTTCTATCCTTCGACAAATTTCTTTTGTTTGCTTCTTTGACATAATTAACCTTAGCTGGTAGAGATAATGGTTAGAAATAGTACTGGGCAATAATTATTACACTATGTTGTTTTTCAGATTATGAAAGTTTATTTTATTTTGATGTTTGAAAAGCACACTGCTCTCAAAACTTGACTCCTACTCTAATATTATTATGGCTTGAATTTAGTGAAAGTTTTCTCAGAAATTACATAACTTGAAGTTTGGGGGTTTTTTCCCATCTCTGGGAGAATAAATTTTTTAACCAGTTTGAGTTTTCTTCTCCTCTGCCTTACAAAATGAATATTGAGTAGCCTCTTTTTAGATATCATGATGTCACAGTTAAAACTGCAGTATGTAAGACTGTATTTTGGAACAGGATAACTACTGTGCTCTTCCAAGTTTCTTATCTGGAGAGGCTGGCTAAAAGTAGTCTAACTGTATTACATTGCTTTTCTTTTTAGGAGCCAAGGCATCTGCAGTTTTTCTGTGAATTCAGCAATAGTGATATGTACATGTCTTTAACAGGCAAAAAGATTTCTGGAGCACCAACAAACTATGGATTCTGCTTTAAGGTACAAGCTTATTATTCTGATACATGTTAAAGCAAGCCACAGTTTTTAGGTAAGCTTAAGTTTCTTAAAGGTTTTTGAAAGCAATATTAAGCTGTCTATTATAAAATAGGAGAATTAGTGGCTTTTATTTCAACAGGTATTACCTTCAAGATATGCTTTAATGCTAAAAAAATGTGCTGTGGCCTTCTAGCCTAACAAATCAGGAGGAACCAGAGACCTGAAACAGCTCTGTGCAGATGATGAACAAAGTAGGACCTGCTGGATGACAGCAATTAGGTTACTCAAGGTAATTTTTCTGTGTGGAGTTAACTTCCTGCTTGACTATGTGATATTTTGATGCTGTGAGTAGAGAAGTAACATAATTTTAGGTTCCCGTGCAATAACAATATCATTTTGTACTCTGAAAGCTTTTTTTTTTCATCCCAACAAGCAGAGAGAGACCAAATTCCTGGAATCATTGTAGGAGATGAAATGATGTCTCAGTCCTGAAAATATTTAACATTAAGCATATGCTTCTGTGTAACCATGTTGGATTCAGTGAGATTGCTGAGTAATGTTGAATAAAGCGACAAGAATACACAAGAAGGGAACTTTAATGTTTTTAAAATGTGTCTGTGACAAAATAGGAATAGGCCAGTTGGTTTATTAAATGGGTAGAATTTAATGCAGAGTGTACGTTTATAAAGGCAGCAGCAACAATGACGATGTACATTTCCTTAGCCTAGCAGCATTTATCCCTGGTTTTTCATGGTAAAGAAAAGATGTGCTGTCTTTTACATCTGAAAAAAAAACCTTACTTGGCTTAGGTTTATAATTTGAAATGCTAACCATGTTATTTTCTGGTTTTAGTATGGGATGCAGCTGTATCAGAATTACATGCAACCATATCAAGGTAGAAGTGGCTGCAGCCCTTTGAATATAACACCTATGGTATGTCCCACAGTAGCTCCATGAGTAAATACATGTTTCTGCCATCATGCTCTTTTCAAGTAACTTGTGTCAGTTACACTACTGACCTGGTCCTTCAAAACCTTGCATGCGTGAATGCTTGCCGAAATATTTAGGACTGTCAGGGTTGACCAGAGAGGTAATTAATTAATTTCCTTACTTACTACAAATCGTGTTACAGACCAGTTAAAAGGCTTTTTCCTTTTGTAAAATCTCCAGTATTTTGGGAGTTCATTGGCTTATTGTCACTGTCAAATGGAAAGAGGATTTTGAAAACAAAGCAGCAGAACTATAAATGCATTAAAAGAGAAGCAAAAGTGTTGAAGATTACACATACTGTAAATGATGAATAAGAAGGTTGTAACAAATTCTTTTCAGTATACTTCTTCTTTTAATTTTTTTAAAAAAATATAAAATATGAAGTACTTGAGATGAATTTCGGCTGGTGTAATACTGACTGGACTTCAGAGGAAGACCATAATTTGGCAGATGGTCTGTCCTGTTTTGGAGAAAAAACAGCCTGTACTAGATACTGTGTCCATCTTCTCAGTCAGATAGTTGGGATCGGATGAGGTTGTCCTTTTCGTAATATCTTACGTTATCCCAATTCTTTATGAGTCGTTTGATTTCAGACTTTTTCATGGATGATTTATATCCCTTTTGTGGTTTTTGTTGGCTAAATTGGATAAAAATTACTTGTTGCCGGGATCTGTGACAGTGATTTTATGGTGGATTTTTTAGCTTTTATTATAGTTCTTGCTGATAAAACGCCTAAGAAACGCATTTGCTATTACAGGTATTCACAAAAATAGTTTTCAGTGATCTTGCTAATAAGCATGGCTTCAAAATTGTGCTTAATATGCTTCCGTTGTCTTTACTTTGTGTTATGTGAAGCTATTGCAATAGCCAGCTGCTGCTCTTATGATGGATCTGGGAGCCATTACTGATTCTCTTCTCTTTCACTGTTGTGTGCGTTTTAGCTCCCATAGCTTCTAACAGGCAGAATCTACGCCCTGCACTAACAGTGGCACTGTTTGTATACTCATGTATAATTCACGAATTAAACAGCAAATGGAATAAACTGGGGATTAAGTGCACACTGTAATGAACATACTTCATAAGGAAGCCACTTCCACATTTCACATTCCTCAATTTCTCAGCCATGTCAGCTACAAAGAGGTCCCTCCACTCTGCTACGGGCAAACATTTTCTTTTGTTTTGCCCTTGTTTTTTTACTTTTGCAAAGTTCTTTACAGGTTACTGTTATTCAGATAGACTTTAGTCTACAGTGTCAAGAATTACAGTGAACTACAGAATTGCTCGCTTCCACTTCTAGTTATATTCATGCTTGTAACCAAGCAGAAACAAAGCAGAGGTGCTCTGGTTTTGGACTGGGAAGCATTTTCTAACACTACAGAAATCTGGGCCTCTTGTGTCCAGATGTTACTTTAACTTACAGAGTGCTAGAATGTTCTTATATTTATTAGATATTCCAGTGCCTGCCAACATTTGAGCCATTGCAATCCTTATAAAACCTGATTTTGTAAACCTTGGTTTCTGAGAAACATTTTGGTGATTTTTAGGAATGTTTTGTCAAACCTCAGTGTTTTTATTATGTTGTTACAAATTTGATCTTCACTGAGAGAAAAAAACACAAGCATTTTTTTATAACAGATGCTGCAGTTATTGAGTCTGTTATTAGAGTTAGAAGGGATGTATTAAAATAGAAGTTATACTCCACAGATCTTGCTGTTTTCAATGCTTAAATATAGTAAATTGAATGAAAGTTTATATAGCAAATATATAAATTTATGACATATTTCTAATGAAATATTTTGAATCTTTTTAAATTTGATCATTATGTATAATGATTTTGTATTTTATCTTTTTTTCCCCTGTTACTTGGACATCTCATTAACAGTTTCCTGACTTGTTTTGGCATGCAAAGGGCTAGTTATAGTTAAAAATATAAATACAGTTTATGGTAAAGTGATGTATTTATCATCCATTGCAGTAATGCAAAAAGATGATCTGTCCTGCCAGACTGTAAAATTGAGCTTTGCAGCAGCATACTGGAATTACAAATGCTCCCTAGGGTAAAATGAGTTTGGCTCTGATGGGAAACACTGCCGATACTTGAAATATCACTTACAAAACATGTTTTCTCAGAAGCTCTCTTTTAAATGATGAATCTTTTAAAAAATGAGCAAACTAAATTTATTTTTCTTTGTTGCAGAGAAGCGTTTCAGAAAATTCTTTAGTAGCAATGGATTTCTCAGGAAACAGAAGCAGAATTATAGAAAATCCAACAGAAGCCCTTTCAGTTGCTGTTGAAGAAGGCTTAGCATGGCGGGTATAAAGACCTTTGCTTTATCAGAATAGTATTTTTTGGTTTGGTTTKGTTTTGGTTTTGTTTTGGTTTTTTTTTAACAAAAGAGCTTTGAAATAATGTTTTTACTTCTCTCTCGTACAGAGGAGAGGGTGTCTCCGACTCAACTCACATGGTAGCCCTATTGCCATGTCTAACATGGGTATGTGTGAGTCAATTCCTTGCCAGAGAAATGCAATAACTGGTTCTTTTAATAAAGGGAAAATGTTTTCTCACCGATCTTTTTTTCTACAGCTATACACAGATCTCAGTCATGGTTTCATCATAAAATCTCTAGAGAAGAGGCTCAGAGACTTATTTTGCAGCATGGACTTGTAGATGGGTAAGTTAATTCTTTACATAGCTTCTCTGAGACATATTTCTATTCAACAACTCCTATTTTCATGTGCTTCTTATTGGGGGGAGGTGGAGGAAGGAGGAGTTTGCACTTACCTAATAAAAATAAAAATTCTTTTATATAGGGCTATCTGAGGATCAGTTGGTTTATATTTTATATCATTTGGAAGTAATAAAGTGGTGATCAAAGACTGCGATTCTGTCACTGACCAATTACTTACATCTGTTCAGAGCCAAGCACTTGAGCTGTCTTTGCACAGTATTCTCAGTTCTCTGGGAACTGTCAAGCTTGGCACCACTGTCTTGCGTATCTCTATTAGTGATGAAAGAATGAAATAAAACCTGAAAACATTATTCTAAGATGAACTGTGCTGGGGCAGACATTGAAAAAATGTAGGCTTTTTCTCATGAAATGACTAAAAATTTGTATCATCCTTTAGTAGTAAACAATAAATGCTACGATAAGGCTTTTATTTTTCTCTGATTTAAATATTAATTAAAAAAATGACAAAGCAAGTAGGTATTTTATGTTCAAATCCTCCTGCTTTTCATTCCTGCATTTTTGTCCTTACTCCTGTATTAAATGTAAACTTGGGCCTCCTTCATTCAATGAGTAATTCCATAAAAATCTCAGTTTCTTTGAATCTGTTTCCAGTTAGATACCTGGAACGTCAGATTGCTGGTTAAATTCCTTCAGTTTTAGATTAACTATGCTGTAGTATTGTTTTCTACATCTACAGAAATGGCTCCAGGAAACAAAAATGTGAAAGGAAGGAAAGGGAGACAAACCCAGTCATACTCAGTGCAAGGATAATTAATTGGACTTCCACTTTTGTATTTTTAATTTTTTTTTTAATTTCAGGGGTCTTGTTTTTAAGGCTGGCTAATCATCTGGAAGCTGGTTCTGTGTTCTGCATTTATTTTTGCATTTGTTACAAGAGAGGGACAGGACATGGGGATAAATCCAACATATATTTCTGAGCAGGATGTCATTCTAGGCCTGATACATATTCCAGTGTATTTCTTACACACACATACTGTTAAATGAAACCCAGTAGATTTGGCAAGTAAAGAGTCAGTGGTGTTTGAAATGAGAAAGTAAATACCTTGCTAGCATTGGTTTACTACAGTGTTTATGTGACATTCTTGGATCCATTCATAGCTGTGCGCTGTGGTTTTGAGTAGGATGATACTCTTGTGTAGACTGCCTAGAATTGATTAAAACATTAGTAGTATGAGTGCTCATATGCTGTCAGATACATATTCAGGAGTTACAGTGAAGTAATGAACACATAACATCACGTGGCTAATGCTCTGCTTTTTGATGGGCTGAAAGAATGCATTATCACTAGAAATACAGGCATATTTAATGGGAATAATAAGACTTTAGTTTCAGGGGTGGAGGGGAGCAGAGAAAATAATCCATATCGAGCCTTTTAAAGTGAACCTGAGCAAGGACTTCTCATGCATACATGACAAGGGAGTAGGGTCTCTGTAATACTGTATGTTGCACCAAATATGTTGTTCAGAATGGTTTTTAGAAGACAAGGAATCCATTATATAAAGTATCTACAGTAGTTTCAGTATTTGGATAATCAAATAACAGAATTAGGGACAGCAACAGTCGTAAGGCATGCTATGAAGTAATAAGGTTTTTGGATCTACAGTTCTGGTGTAAAACCAACTTTCTTAAAAAAGTTTACATGGCAGTATTGTAGACTTTATATTTTACCCCCTAAAGTATGTTTGAAGACTTTTCAGTGATAAATGGTTGACAGGGTTGCAAACTGATCAGCATCTCTTTGATGAATGGGATAAGAGCATTACCAAAAGCCCAATGAAAAAGTGCAACTGGTCATTCAGAGAAGTTTATGAACGAGAAGTTGACTGTTGTCGTCCAGCATGTCTAAAAAGCTCCTTCCAGCCAACGTTTCTAGGATTCTGTGAGCTACAACCCTTTCTTCATAATAAAGTTTTTAAGGGTTCTTTGACAGCTAAAGTAGGTCTACTGTGATAAGGTTAGAAAAGAATAAAGATCTTTTTATTTGAAGGAGAAGAAATGTTGCTTGTATTTGTGTTAGAACAAGGAAAAAATTAAGAAAGTGTACTTTAAAAGAACTGATGAGTGGGAACATAAATCCTAATCAAAGTGATTACATTGTGTATCATTTAATGTGGATTCCAGTAATTGGGTGTAGAGACCCCATTTTGGATATCTGCAAAGTGACACATTCTTACGGCGTCATTTTTCTGGATAAAATGAAGTGCCAGTCATTAATGGCAAACATGTAAAATATTGAAGTTAATGCACAGGATCGCTGGTGGCTGTTCCGAACAATGTCGTTCGCGTCCCGGAGAGGGTGAGAGCCCGCTAGGTGGTGGGAGCGAGCCGGTTTGAGCGGAGCCCGCGCTGCCGGCCGTCGGACCCGTGCCTGTCCGTGCCGGGCGCTGAGCTGGCAGTCAGCCCTCGGTAGTAACTGCTTTAGTACCAGGGCTCCGAACTAGACTGCGCAGGGATTTTGATAGAAATGTTAATGATTATGGACTCCAAATTTCTTAATTCCAGAAATTTTCTTACTCTGTAAAAATAGAACTCTTAAAAACTTTGAGAATGAAATTAGTACTTTGAATCCGTGCTGGTAGTCAGTGCAAATCCACTGCAAACCTTTGGCTGTTGTTTGTTTTTTTTTTTTTCCCCTTGAAATTCTTTGTTTTCATGTTGTAGCTGGGCTCTTGTTTCTGGTGTGTGATGGGGCAAACAGTTACGATTAGGTGGTCACTAATGCTCATTTGATTGATACCTGCAAGTTCATTTTGCCCATTTCTTTGGTGTCCTGAAAGAGAAGCATGCTTGCCAATGGCTGTCCCTCCATTTCCGTTCTTTGGTACATTGGTGAGCTATGTCTGTTCCAGACCCGTGCAGACCCACCCCCAATACAAGCAGTTCAGACTCTCTTCACTGCAAAGCCAACTTCAGCTACTTCCCTGTCCTCCAAAGTGTTCTCTGCTGATATTCCTCACCAGGTGATTCAGTGAAAACTGTCTCATGCTGGTAATCATCCATTGCCTGTGCCAAATTATTCTACCAGGATTATGGTAAAGTTATGTTTGTCCATGTTCTGGTTGGAATAAGTTATCAGTGAACTAGTTGCAGTGGCATTGTTGGCCATTGAGAATGTTGTGATTTGAATAATGATTCCACAAAGCAAGCAGAGTACAGCTCTGTCTCTGTTGGGAATGTTGCTCTGTGCAGAAGTGAGAGTGCATTTATGAGGATTGGCCAGATGTGAAAAACCTTCTGGTATGTCTTGCATTACCTTTTCTGTAAAATTCCTGTTTAACTACCTTTTGAATTTTCCCTATAACGTTTGTGATTTAGATAACTGTCAGAGTCCAAAGAAAAATTTTGTTCAAAGTACAAACTTTGAGGATGCTTTTCTGTCTGAAGAGATGCATTGTAATTCTATGCAGTGTAAAAACTAACGCCTACAGTGTCATTTATTCTGAGAATGCATGTTTTTCACATAATAGACAAGGTGAAGAAGAATTTAAGAGAAAGTATTCCCAGTGACACATTTGCAAAGAAATACTGATTAAAAGCCTAACTTACATGATTGATATTATTTTTGCTTTTCACTAATATTTACTGTAATGAATTTAAAACAGTTTTAACTGGATGTTTACAAAAGGATTTCAAATGGTCTTACTGTGAAAATTTTCAATCTCTTCTAGGGTATTCCTGGTACGTGATAGCCAAAGTAACCCCAAAACATTTGTATTGTCACTGAGTCATGGATTAAAAATAAAACATTTTCAAATTGTACCAGTAAGTAAGTTTTTTTCAATTTATATATGGACTTGTAAACCCAAAGAGTTGAATAACTGTGATGGAAGATTAATGGATTTTTTCTTCTTTTGCTGTTATATGGAAGATGTAAACATCATACCTGTATCACTAAATATAATTAGTATTCTTTAGCAGACTTGGACATTTTTGAGCTTTGCTGTTTGATTTGTTCTAAAGCTTGACTAGTATTATGAAATTCTAAAAAGTTTCTTGAAAAACTAAACAAATCTATTTCAATTGAAATAGGAGCAACCCTGATGGCATAAAAAGCATGTATTAATAGAGTTCATGTTCCCTTTTAATTTTTCAGTATGTACACAATTTCTTAGTCATCCGTTTTGGATTCCCTATGATGTGTGTCCCTATCTTGCTGACTCATCTGTTCAGGATAGTTCCAATATTTGTAATCAAACATATTTTGTTGACCTTTCTTCTTGACTCATATTATTCGTGGTATATTCATGTCCAGGTCTCCTTCAGGGGGACAACTTTAGCAAAAAAAAAACCTTATTTAGTCCGGCTGCTTTATAAGTAAGCTGAAATTTCCTAAACTGAAATCATATTTTTATCGATGTTCATTGAACATAGTGTCCACGTTTCCTGCCAGATTGGCCAGCCATCCCCATTGCTTCCACTCTCTCATGAGGTGGCTTATGTGGGTTTCTTTATGTGCTGCTTCTCTTCAGGCGAGAAACACTTGAGCATTATGTGTTTCAGCCACAGATACTGGACATAACTGAGCAGACCCAGAGCTTTTTCATCTCTCTTCACAAGAGCCTTTTTTCCCAACCACATAATACTCTATTCTCCATGGATCTTCCTGCTGAAGCTTCTAGGAGATTCTGCTGTTTCTCAGTAGAAATTAGTCAAGTGGACTTTTTTTTTGTTTTTGATCTGTTGATTCCCTATGTTCATTCACCAAATTTCTGTATTCCTTACCTAGAGAGGAGGAAAGAAGCGAATCAATGTTAGCTAGAAGAATTGTCCAGGATTTTGTTGTGTTTAGGTATAGACAAGGGAGGAGTCCTTCATCCAAAAGTGGTAGCTGTGCCCTGGATCCCATGTGCACATCAACATATGATCCATGATAAGAATCCCAGGTGTAAGATCTCTATGCATCTATTGACTGTAGTCACTTCTAGTATTTACTTTGGTAGGCCTGTTGTGTGGCTTAGAAAACCTTCCAAAGTCCATACAAATAGTGTATGGCTCTACTTTGTTGGGATGTCCTTGGACTCTCAGATTTAAGAGACCACTCTTTCTTTCCTTGTCAGGCAACAGACCCTCTCTTCTCTAAGCACAGATGCAGCAGGAAGCTGCAGTTACCTTTGGTTTCCTCTGAGATGGATGATTCTCTTCTTCACTTCAAAAAATTATGCTAAAACCTTGCTCTCCTGTTGTGGGATCTTTGGAAGAACCAGGAATTCTTTGTTTTGATATAATTGTCTACAGACTTGGGTCACATTTTCCATGCTGTTCATCAAGAAGACCTGTACCACTTCATTGCGAAACCTGACTTACTTGAAGGAAATGTTTTTCAATTGTTTTTTAAGTAAAGCAATTTCTCCTATCCTAGTAACCACAAAAAAAATCTGTGATGAGAACAGCTTAATCCAGAGAGAGTACGTCAGTGTGGAAGCTGTTTGTCCCCCAAACATTGGCATATTTCAGTTCCTTTCTGTCAGTTTCTGGTTGCATTCAGTACCCTCATGCCATTCTCTATACCCTGACTTAAACATGCTCTGGTTTTGCTAGAACAGTGCTCTTTAAGGAGTTCAGAAAATTGTTGTTTGAGGCAGGAAGGGTTTTGGTTCCAGTTGCTGCTGATCTAAAAGAACCAGCTAGTTGGAGATCAGGGTTACCACTTTGAATTTCAAATTCTACTGTTCTTCTAAACTCTTGCCTGTTTCCAGCCATTGAGAAGACAAACTTTCCTACTAAATGTGAATAAATAAATGGCATTTAGAAAGCTTTTTTACAGGGTAAAAACAATTCAATCTCTAAATGAATTATTTTTCTCTTGTATTTTAAGTTGCTTCAGGTTATACTGCACTTAAAAATGTCTCCTTTTAGATTGGGCATGCAGCCTGCTAGTTCAAGTTTCGCCCATGTTAACAGATGCTTCATGTTAACATTGGTAACCTGTGCAACAGGTATGGCAGGTGGATAGTAGGGGATTGATTGTAAAAAGTTCAAAAGGAAACCTTTGGGATACATTTGGGATCCTGTACTGTGAAAGTTGGAGAGCTTGATAATTTAAAGGTATTTTTCAGCCTTAATACCCAGAGCTGATACAGGTTCACTTTGGTGTATTCTATCCCGAAACTTTGTGCAAATGAAAGATGAAGAGTTGATACGCAGTTCTGGGACTATCTTTTTCCAATAAATATTCTCTCACCACAGCCTTCTTAGCTTGCAGAAGGTGCTAGGTTCTTGGGCAACAGAACTTTAGTATGAGTTTTTATACTTTGCAAAATATTGATAGCTTTAGAATTAGCAATCTGTATGGTATTCATTTCAAAGTTTGGAATTAACTTGTTAGGAGGATAACAGATATTTGAATTTTTAACTCTTCCTTGTCTTCAGTGTGTTGGCAGGAAAATTGCATGCATAAAGAAAATCCAATGAATGATAATCCATTTTCAGGTTCTTGGCTGGAGCACAGGAATTTACACATTCACACATTGGTAATTCCTTAACTAGCAGTGTTTGACCTGGTTTGACCAAAGTCTGAGAATAAAGAAATTACAAACTACTTCCAGACATGGTAGAAAGGGGTAGAATAACCAGGAGTCATAAGCAGTTCAACAGCTGCTTCAGATAAGACATCTTAATTACAGGTAAGAGAGCTAATTATATCTTCTCCCTTCCCCTGTATTCAAGTAGGGTAGTTGCATCTTTCCCTAGCACACCATCTGCTGCTCTATGCTAGCCCTACTTCAGGATCTTCTGTTCACTACTCTTTCAATCTTGCAAAGTATCTTTTTTTCCCCTTTTCTTTTTAAAAATAGTTTAAATAGGTTTTTTCACCCTCTGTTTACATGAATATGAATTAGTCTCTATTGCACTAATCCTCTTGATATTAGACATATCAGCAGTAGAGAAACTAAACCAAGAAATTATATAGTCAGTAGTGCAATACAAATTGTGCAAGAGCTAACATTCAGTAACTTAGAATAGGGAAATACTGATTGTAAACTTTAAGCATCCAAAAGTCGAAAGGAATCTTTCAAGGTATCTTTGGAAGTTTCTTCTTTCTCTTCTGTATCTGTGCTAATACGTGCATTTGGAGCTGCAGCAATTCTTCCTCCTACAACAAAGAACATATCAGTAGAGCAAGCATGTTACTCTTGTGATGGGCAGTGTCTTGTGTGGCTAATACCACCCAGCACACCACTGCACTGGTGTGTAGCCTCATCACACCTTACAAAAGTGATAGAAAATCATGGAAGTGAAGGGAGCAAAGGTTGAAATCTATGAATAACTTCAAACTTGGTTGTTTTGTGTCACTCTGTAAAAACTCAGGGTTCATATTAACTCCAGCTATCATTCCCAAGCAAAGGCATGAAGTAGTATTGTTAGTGCAGAAAGAATATTCCTATACTTATTTAACTGTTCTTTCCTTTTAGGTGTGTACTTGAAGTTAAAGAATATATTGTTTTTCTGTTGTTTATTTTTGATGTTGGTGTGAATGATCACTGTATTTTTCCTGCTCACAGTAGTAATAAGATTATGAATATATTGGTCTGTAAGAACACTTCTCAAAGAAATATTCCAATCAGGAAGAAATACCATAGCAAAAGAGGATTTTATTGAATCTTGTTTTTCCATTTTTACAGTTGGAAGATGATGGGAAGCTATTCTATACCCTTGATGATGGTCATACCAGATTTACTGATCTCATCCAGCTAGTGGAATTCTACCAACTTAATAAAGGAGTACTACCTTGCAAGTTAAAACACTACTGTGCACGAATTGCTCTTTAACCAAAGCATTTGTTGTTTCACCAGAGGGAAAGGAAGATACTAGAATACTTTTTCCCCCAAGGCAATTTGTATAGCAAAAAGGGGAAAAAAACCATTACATTGTAAAGATTCTGTTTAAGCTGCAAAAAAAAGTTTATATTCTATGTAGATAAGAACTTTGCTTTGTGATTGTCACAGCAAAATTAATTTTATGGTTTTGAAAAACCATTAATTCCAATGTAATTCTTTAGTGTTGTCTTGGGCTTTTTTGTTTTTTTTTTTTTCAACTGAAAACAGTTTTCAAAAATATTGTGTAACTCCTACAAAAATATAACTGAAGGAAGATCTTTGTTCTTAGGTTTAAAATTAACTGTTTTCTCTATAAATGTTTCTCATCATTTCTGTTCATCACATAAAAGAACAACATTTACTGTGGAGAGGATGAGAGGCTGAACTGCACATTTTATTTGTAAATAAAATGAATAAATATTTTGCACTATATTTTTGAATGCTACTTTGAGGATTATCATATCCAAAAAGTGAAGAATCATTAAAACCACTTATAACTGCTCAGTTGTATCGAGTTGTGCTATTCTTGTTGTAATATTTTAAAGGATTTTTTTCTSTAATCTAATGACTAAATCTAAATCTTTATACAGAGCCGGAGTGTCATTTACTTGTCTGTGATATGTATAAACATGCATAAATTTTTAGGTAGTGCATAATGTGGTTTAGTGTATACCTACAATCTCTGACACAAAGAGAGGCAGAAAGACCTGTTAAGCACTGTAGATCTTTGCACACTTGAGGAGGGAATCAATTTCAATTACCTTTAAAAAATAAAGGTAATGTTATAATATTTTGCAACAATACTTACAAATAAAGGTAAATCCAGTGGACTTTACTCTGCTGAGAACCTCATGAAAGTGTATTTGCAGTGAGTTCCCAGCTTATTTTATTATTTATCACAAAATAAAAATGTCAGTGTGGCTACCAGCCGAGCGGTATTTACAGATTACCGATTATCTAACATTCCAGCTAAAAAGAACTGTGACCGTAGACCAAGTCAAATTTTGGACCTCAACTGTAGAAATAGTTTTGGTATCTGTGTTTTGAAAGAGAGGTGATACTGATGCATCCTTGAACAAAAACTCAAGTGGAATGGGACTTGGACTGAAAGAGGCATCTCTGTCCTGATGTTTTGCTATCCAAGAGATTCGATCTTGTTATGAGGGTTCAGGACATTGTCCTGGGTGTTGGTACATAGGGTAAAGGCTGGAGTAAAAGTGGGGTTTGAAGATGGGCCATCACACTGAATCCAGCTCCCCCTTCCTCTGCTCGCCTGGGTTCCCTGCCTGTCAGACATAGCAGCTGTTCTGCTGCAGGAGTTGGAGGGGAGAGAAGGTGAAGGAGGCCTGGGGGCAAGGGATAGAGTAAGTGGGCCCCGAGGCACAGCAGTGCCAGGACGTGTCAGCTGACAAGGTCACGTAGATGGAAGCATTAGAACAGTATGGTAACTGTAGCCTATGGTTTTGTTATTGTGTGTCTCTGGAAGGCAAGCATAATAACATAATACTGTGATACTTAATTTACCGACTTGATCCACACATCACTGACCTTTTCCTCTGGTATGCAAATGCAGTTTTTAAAGCTCATTAAAAAAGCAACTCTTCCTAATGTGTACCAAAGATGCAACATATGTGGTGCCTAAGCTCATTACATTAAGAAAGCCTTGTAAAAACTCTTTACAGCCTAATCATTTTAACTCTTAAACCTCAAACATAATTTCAAATTGTACTTAAAGATATTTTAAATAAAACCTCTTCAGGTTCAGTTTAATAATGTGATTACTTCTCAGGTACTTTTATTTCATATAGTGTGTAGAATAAGGAGAAATATTCTGTGTATCCCTGTTTTTTTAAGATCTCTTGACAAATGAGTTGTCCACTGTAGTCCATTTCTACTTGGACATGTGAAAGCTTTGCTGTAATTTTTATTTGTATATATGTATGCATGCTTGGTAGCAAAGCTAACTGCTAGGTGAGTGAGTACCTGCCACCTTTGGACCTGTCAGAAAAGAAAAGAGAATGTAGGGATTATGTCACATGGTGGAGAGACATCAACTATCAAGAAGCTTTGCCTGGTTTTTCAGTTTTTGTTTCACGAGTGAAATTGAAAAAAAAAACCAAAAAACCCACCTAAACCAAAATAATAATAATAATAATAAAAACACCCAAATGAAATGAAGTATTGCTTAATGAGCATGAGATGTGGACATTTGAAAGCTTTTAACTGTCAAGTATTCAAAACTTTCTTACACTGCAAAGCATTTCGTCCTGCATTTTGACAGCTCTCTTAATTAAAATCTAAACCGAAATCTTGCTGAGAATACATAATCTCTTTTATATGAATGTTCATACCTTCCCTGAACTCTATGGTTGTTTGTGACTGTGCTGGAAAAAACGAAACCAGTAAAATGAATAAAATCTAGTTTGGGGTTTCAATGACTGCACAGGCTACCTCCTTGTTTAAATATTACTGAAGAAAGAAACATGCAGGAGGCAGTCTTTAAGTGCAAAAGTGAAAAACCAAACACCACCCCTCAAAAGTCCCAATATTCTGATATCCCAGTCTACTTCCAAATGTTCTAAATGGCGCAAGAGGTTGATACGTGACTTGCAAGATCCTTTCTAGCAACCAGTCAGAAAAAACAGGAAGAATTTCTATGAGATTGCCCAGGATGTGCCTGACCGTAAAGTTCTTTGGGGGTGTAGGCAGTGCTATTTAGACAGAATTTCAGTGTGTTAACTGTCACTTCTAATTAGGAATACTACATTTTGGTGCCCACCTTCACAAAGAGAATTGGCTAATCAAGAGTTGTTAACAGCTCAGGAAGAAATCGGTACTATTTTGGGAGAGCCAGTCTATCTGTCTCCAACATTTGTTTCTCTACAGAATGTGGACAGTGTTATATCTACCTCTTAAGAGTGTTTAAGGACTGATTTTTTGTTTAAGGACTGATTTTTTGTTTAAAAAACCCAGGAACAATAGAAACTGGTATTATTCGCGAAAGCTTTTTTTGAATACATAAAGAAGTTATTGTTTTTACTTGATAGAAAGTCAGTGCCAAAACACCTAGGTTTGAAGCTTAGTATTTAAAAAACTCTTCAGGATTTCTTCATATTTAAAATTTTATGCTTCTGTGAATGTTTATGTGTGGTGCACTGCCAGGAAGAGAGAACTGAGCCTGCCATGCAGAGGTACCAGAAGCAGCATAAGTGCACAAGCCTAGCTTGCTGTCTGGGGTAATTAGCCCTGCAGGGGTATGCTCTGCAAGATGTGAGCTAGTGCAGAGATTGTGCTAAAGCTCAGCATTGTATTTGTTGGCATGCCCTTTGTGCCTTAGTTTCCAATCTTAAAATCTTCTTGGCTCAAAGGAGATTAAAAGTTAATTCACTGCTGTTTCATAACGCATATACATACACGGCCGGAATTAAGGTTGCACGGGCAGCATTAAATGACATTTTTAAACTTCTGAGTGTTTTTACTTAACAATCTTATTAAGTTACTTAATGAATTTTTTGAAATGTAGTAAGTCTTCGAGTCATCCAACTAAATGTTTTGAAAGAGAGCTTTAACCTATTAAATAAAAGAGGATTATGTATGCAACTAACTACAAGTGGGATCTTTCAAGGATAATTGAATTTCTGTCAAATGTTGTCTGTTACATCCTGGTTTAAGAATTGTAGCATTTTGTGCTTCCCTGGGGGTAGAATTATTCTATAGTGGGCTTGGAGTATCTTATTTTAAGTTAAAATCAGCTTATTTCAAGAGAATAGCCTTTTTTTGGTTACATTGCTTAAAAGCTACTCATCTTCATCTAAACAGAAGCCACTCAGTCACCAGTTAGTTTTAGCTGTTTAAACCTATTTATCAGCCATAGGTTGCAAATCAATCTAGGATTTGTCTCTAAGAAATCTTATACATAATTTTTGTTACCTTTATTAAATTAGTTTAGAAAAATACAAAGCAATTTACAACTTACACCAGCATTTCTATTTGATTAGAAAAATAATTATTTTTATTACTGTTCTGATATTTCAAACTACTATTCTAGTACTCGCACTGTAATGCATTCCATTTCTAATTTCAACTTTGTAGCTGAAGCTTTCACTGAAATCATCGAAGATGGGACATACCCCATTACTTGAATATACTTGCAAGCTTTCAGAGGTTAAACACTTATGGTCTATGCATAATCAATGTGTATGGTAGTGCAATTAATGTTAACTTTAATGAAATGCATGAATATTTAAAACTTAATGAATCTGACTTTACAGCACGCTTTACAGCCTGGCTCACATATGTGAACACTATTGACTGTTGGCCTCTGGATGTCAGCAGTGTATCACGAAATTCCTGTAATCAGCCGCTGTTTTCATGCTTCCTCCCAGAAATATCTGTGACTTGTGGTCTCTGCACACCTCCAGAACACCCAGTGCTTTTTCCTCTTATAAATTATTCACTCACTCTGTACCAATTAGTTCTACCAGTTGCTAGGTTTGTTATCAAGTTAAGCTTCAAGACAAGAACCTGAACTCAATGAGTGATTAAAAATTTATTAGCAGAGATGATTAAATATGCAGATAGTCTGTGAAGCTTGTTCTTGAAACCATTATATTACCTTTTTAATACTAATGATTTGTATAATTAATTTTATAAAAGCCTGAAAGTCTTTCAAAAAAATTCAGAGCAGGACATAAAAGGGAAGAGATTAAATGCAGAGGAGGCAGTGAACCTGAGCATTAAAACAGCTCGTCCAAATGTATAGGCAATAAAGCGATTTTCTTACAGGAATAGTTTGTGGTTTTTCTTCCCCTCTGCTAAGTTGATTATTTTATTAATCTTTTAAGCAATTTGGGAAAACTCTTATCAGCTAGTGAGTCATATTTTCAAAATAGAACTTGATGTGATTAACACGGATAATACAGATGATTCCCCTAAACTTTACAATTAAAACTCTATCAAGGTGCAATTTCTACAACATTTAAGCACATGCTGGGTTTAGGTGTGCGAAGAGCCCCGGGGCTTCCATGAGAAGGAAGGTACAGGTGCATTAATGCCACAGGGCACCGCTGGGCAGCGCGGCCGACGCCAGGGGAAGTTTCTGCGGGAGCGTTTGTGCCCACGCTGTGTCCCGAGGAGGCGAGCAGGGCTCCTGCCAGCTGTGCCCGCGGCAGCACACAGGCCCATTCGGAGATGCGGGCGGCGGCGACCCGCCAGAGCCCGGCGCGAAAAGGAGCAGCCTGGTGCTCTTGAACCTGCGGGGCTGGCTCGGGAGATGCGCCTGCCCTCTCTTCCGTGGGGGAAAGAAAACAAATGACTTTATGGCCCCTTAAGGGAGTAGCTGGAGCGAGAAGTCAGTCCTGAGGCCAGGCTTCTTGTCTTCCATGCTCCTGAGAGAAGCGAGCCCCCGCGGCGGTGCGGAGAGGAAAGGTGGCGGGCAGCAGCTGTGGCCGCGGGGAGTGCAGGTGGCTGGTGCCAGCCCAGGGTGCCGGCACGGCACAGCTTTTGGCATCTGCTGGTACGTGCGGGGGAGTGTGAGTTGGTTTGTAGGACCTCTGTGAGAGGGCTCGGGAGGTACCGAGAGCTGGCCACGTGCTGGGAGCTGAAGCGGGCCTGGGGGCGAGGGAGGCTTAGGGGTGAGCTGTGGGCTGCCGTCCCTCTGCACCTGTGCCCGGCGGGGCAGGGAGCACTCCCCAGCTCTCTGTTCTCTCCCTCTCCTTCCCGCTCTGCCTGGTGCAGCGCCACCAAAGACCGTGGCTTAATGGCCTCAGGCACACCACAGGAATGAGTTGCTATGGATGAGGCTTGAAGGAGGGTGAGGGCATACCCTGGCTTCTCTTGAGGGCCCTGGACAAGGAGGGTATGAGCAGTCCAGGAGATGCTCTGGTTCCTTGGCCTCCTGGAAAGGAAGGAGTTGCCCCTCAGGTGATGCCGATAAGCCCCACCAGCTGGAAACTGTTGGAGTTAACAAGTTGCCCTTAATAAACAGGTGTGCTCTGGCGTTGAACAGGACGTGTGGGTTGTGAGAAGAAAGCGTGTTATGCGGGGAGGTTAGCACGAACAGTGAGTGAAATTGTTTATTATTTTAAGACTGGGGCTTTGAGGCGGGGAAGGAAAATAATGAGTGGATGTTATCATGTGGATGTTGTGTTGCCCCCGTTTTTTTTTTCCCTCTTCCTTTTATAAATCAGAGTGCCTTTATTCTCAAGTGCTAAGCTCTATGTAGTAGGATTTAGGCCTCAGTTCTGTGAAGTGTGTGTTTGTAGCCCTGGCTGTATAAGGCAACAGAACTATAGCACAGTCTTTACTAGAGTGAGACCCAACAACAGTGTTCGCATTGCCATCCTCGCTGAGCTTGCATGGCTAGGAGTTTGCTGGGGAGGATAAGTCTAAGTAGAAATGGTTGTTCTTTAGCTAAAATAGAGGGTGTGCCTCTGATGGAGAGAAATGATGACTGTGACCTAGGAACTTCCTTAGCAGAGCACAATCTCTGGTAGCATTTCTCCAGTGCTTTCAGAGATGCATTGACTCAGGTGTACAGTATTTCTTGCTCTTCTTTCTTGCTCTGAGCTGACTCAAAACACCACTTTTGACAAAGATACTTCACCTTCCCCTTCTACTGTACCAGTCACCTACTTGGGGACAGGGATATGTTGATAGAAAAAAAGTTGAGAGCACATTGACTGAGGTGCTTCCTGCTTTTCTCCTTGTAGCTGAAGTTGAACAAAGAATGAGTCCTTAGTCTACCCATTCCTGAATATGGCATAGAATATGTTGCTACATGAGATTGTAAGTTTAGACTGTTTTTTAATGTCAGTGAAAACTTTCTAAAATGAAGAAAATCATTAAACTGAGGGAAATGAAATACAGAATTTCAAGTCACTTCACAATGTGAGACAACACATGTGGGAGAGAAAACACACAAAACTTTCACAGGTTGGTTTTTTTTGTTTGGTTAATTTGTAGTTTGATGTGGTATTTTTTTAACAAAAAAAGCTGCTTCTGTTAAATTGTGTGGAACTCTGCAATTGCCAAATCTGCAGCCTATGCTAAATGTTTAAGTTCTGGGAAATAACTCATGGAAAAATATCTTCTGATGATGGATGTGAGGTCAACTATGCAAACTAAAATATTTTCTCCCCAGTTACATGGTATAGGGCTGTGGTGCTCAGACCATATGCATAGCTAGTTATTTTTAGGCATTTAAGGAGAATGTAAAGGAGGTGCTATGTGTAGGAGGGTGGAAGGTTACTGAGAGAATTTTAAGAGATGCTAACACTTGGAACAACAATAGATATGCTATTGAAGTGATTTTTCCTAACCTGTACACATCACGTCTGCAGGGGTTTGCTTCTGTACTGAACAATTAATGAAGTCCTCATTTCTGAAATGATGCATGTACTTCTTTGTGTGCTGTGCATAATGCTATGGATTTCAGTATGCTTAAGATAATGTGTGTAAGTGTTGGCAGGATCAGAGTCAAAGATGTCAAAAATAACTTGGAGGGCTTGTGGAAATTCACAAAGTGTAATAAGGTGATACTTCAATTGGTGCTGAAGTGGAAATTGTAGCTGATATTATGTTTAATGATGGGCTGTGGTCACTGGGTTCACTGTGACTGAACAATATCCATCTCTATTTTTGAAGTAAATGAAGAGCAGTATATGAAGTTGAACTAAAAATTAAGAATGTTTTTCTTTTGTACATTGATATTGCTGTTTATGCTTATTATCCTGTATTGTGTGTATAAGAAAAAAACCCACAAAAAAGCCCTCAACCAAACCTCCCCTATGCTGGCCCTGAGCTTTCCTTAAAGAAAGAATTAGCAGTAGGAATCCATATTTCAAGTGGCCTTGGTTTTGTGAAAGTGTAAGATGTATGACACTTTTAAGGAAAAAGTCCTTCATTCCTCATCGCTGTAGAGTTAGGAACTGGAAAACATTAAAGGAATGATCTAATTGTTTCTGTTTCTTTACTAGAAATAAAACTAACATGCTAATTCAGAGTATCAGCAGTACAGGTGGTGCTTAAAAGGGCCTTCCCATGAAAAGAAGTACAGCTGAATTGTATTACTCCTTTGCTAAAGATAATGGGAGTTGGCAACAAATGAATTCTAGGTTGTTCTGCAAAGTGAAATGCTTGTTTGTCTGCAGGAATATGTGTTCCGCTTCTGCTTCTACTTGAAATAAGGTCATATCACTCAGCATGAATTTAGAAACAAAGGGAAGAATGAATATACTTTTGCCATCATGTTTATCCAAGGAATTGCAAAAATGTTAACTATTGATGTTCTTCTAGACTTCTGATTTTTGTTTCCTTCTGTATGTAATTCTTTCTAGATTATGTTTTTATTAGTTACAGAAATTCATATCTCAAGTATTTTTTTGTCTTTCAAGTTTTTTTCCTATGGAAAAGAGGTTTGTAAGTTGCCTGAGGAAGTTTTTGATGTAATCTGGAAGCAGCATTAGTGCTGTATTTGCAGTTGTTGCATCTAGTGTTGAAAGCATAGTACTTATTCACCCACATGTACTGTTCAGGATGTTTTTGAAGTTGTAACATTAGGAGAAACTTGTATTTGATGTTACACAGACTCTTCACAAATAAATGTGTTAGTGGAGAAATTCTGCTGTATTAGGTTATACAAACAAAAAAAAAAATCCAGTTTKAGGTAACTGACCATCTTTATGGTGGAGTGGTTTGCCCTTATAGTGTATCAGAGTGGTTGTGGGGAGCTCAAGAGAAGAAAAACTAAACAAATAGGGATCTCCTGAAGAAGAGAACGGTGGTGATGAATCTGGAGGAAACAAGCTCCAAGTAAAACCTAGAGAACTATGGCAGTTTAGCCAAGTGATTTGTGGCAGTTTGAACCCTGGAAAGCAGGAAAATGAATTAGAAGATGAAATGGAATACTTTAGAACAGAACAACTACTTCAGCTGCTTGGGGAGGAGTTTTAATCTGTTTGACCCATAACTGAGACATTCTTACAGGGATGTGTATGAATCTGAAAATTCTCACCAACTCTGTAAGTCACCTGTGGAGTCTCATGGAGCAATTCTGAGGTAGTGAAGCACTTGCATCTTTACTGGATAATTCTCAAATTATCATTTGGCAGCCTTATGTTGTAAGGGAGGTTTTTTTCTGAGGGGGTGTGTGTGTTTGTTGTCTGAATCTAAACTTCTTATGCTCTGCCTAACAGAAGCAGTATAAACTGGAGACAGGTGGAAAGATGGTGAGACAAAGAAAGGAGGTGTACACATTGTATGGGTTGCAATTAAGAAGGCTTGAGCAAAGATGAAGAGACTAGTAAGAAGTCTTATTTCCATTTACTAATACGGGCTCATTTGCTGATGGCATGTAATTGGAATTAAAATGCAGTTGTCTTGTGACTCTTCTGGCTTAGGTTTCTTGTGCTGGAGATATGGATCTACACTTTTTAGGAGTTAGCTTTGACAATTGTTACTTGAAAGTTTCATTGGAAGCTCACTTGAAAGTGTTGAAGTAGTAGAATGTACTGTGAAGTTTACTTTTAAACTTTGCTGTGATATCTCTGCTGAAGAGTAGCTTAGATATTTTAGAAAAAAAGTAGAAAGGTGGAAAGCACATATGTAAACATGTTAACTTTTTATTAAAAGAAATCATTCCAGGAGACCTCATTAAGCCAGGACGATATTCTAAAAGTGAATAAACATGTTGACAGCTACACCCATAAATTTGAAAACTGCAAACATGTTCAGCATAAAAGCCATTTTTGAAAAAAGCTGTTGCTCTGCCCTTGTACTAATTTAAGAATTGTTCATTCATTCTGATTTTTATAGTTTCTTTTCACATATATAACTGGGACAGTTTAAAAAGTACTTTATAGAATCTTTAATGATGTTACAAACTTCATAATGCAGATGATTACTTTTAAAAATGCACACTTTACATACAGGCTCAAAGTATCAAATAAGCTCAATAATTCCATTCGTTTATTTTTTAGACAAACAAGATGACCTGTCCATAAACTATATCTCCATACAGTATTCTTTCAAAGAATTTCTGTTGCCCAGGAATTATGATGTGAGTTCAAATTGCTTGGCTCTAGCACTAGATTTGGTGAAGGCTTTCTCTTGTTCTAGTCCTACTCTATCTGGACATATAATAGTCTTCACAGACAGCACAAGATCATCTCAGACAATCTCTTGGTGCCTTTCTGTCAGAGGACATTCGTGGCGCACCCATATTTAAGATGGTTTCTGTAAAGTAGGGACTTCTTATCAGTGCAGTTTGTCGAAGTGTAATTGGTACAGAGGGAAACGAGTATTCTGCCTGGGGATGCAGATTCTGAGGCAAAAGAAACAATCAGTCCTGACCTCAGGTTTGTTTTCTCACTGGTGTGGAAGGAAGTAGGAGGAACGATTCACTTGGTCTGCTCTGTGTGGGTGGAACTAAGATGGTATTTAGAAGATAGAATTATTCTAAGTGAGGATCAGTAATGAGAAATCCCACCACAGAGCACAGGAAGATGGCAAAAAGTCATCAGGTGATGGAGAGGAGCTGAGCAAGGGACAAGACCATGGGTTGAAATGGTTCTTGGGTGTTAAGAAATGCAAAGTATTATTATTTTCTTTTTTTTTTTTTTGAAGGGGGATGGGTCCCTTTTTTGTGTAGGTAGGTGTCTTTGTGGTTACTGTTCATATCTAAAACGTGTGTGTACAATCTAATTACTTGTATTTTGTCATATTTAGCATATAGCTTCCAGGTTCTACATGGTAATACTTTGCTTGGGAAGGAATTGCAATTCATGCTTAAATGTTGGTTATCTTAGATGTTCTGACAAATGGTCAGTGCTGTGTTGTTTTCCCTACTACTTGAATTAAAATATTTTTTGTAGAAAATATACTTCTCTGACTTTCTGTCTGGGTAACAAGGAACAGGAGAGATAAAGAAATGATGCCAAAAATAATTTGATGACATTTGAGATAAATCAGTAGCTTGGCAACAGAAACAGTGTTTGTGAGAGAGATTTTGATACATTGACTGACCTCTGTCGTAGTACAGTCGTTCAAAACTTTTGATAGGGAGATAGTATGTTTACATTGATGATAAGTGAAAGACAGAAGTAGAACTATCCTCAAGGATTCACATTAATACATGCATGTTCATATATTGATAGGACTCCAGTTGAGACTTTGCCTTCACAGCCAAAAAAACCCGGTTTTGCTACAGAAAGGCTGTCAGGTATGTTGCACTGCAGAAAAGAAATCTGCACAGAGTGAAGGAAGTCATAAAATCTACAGAGTTCGTGGACAGTATTGACACAGAATCTTTCTAAGGAAATTAATTACTGACATAGTTGTGCTGCTTCTTGCCTCTTCCAATCTAGCTGAATGCAAGCTCCTCAAACAGGCTTTTTATTAGTGAATGTTAGTGGAAACCATCTGGTAAAGGAGAATTTGTGGAAAGTACTTCTTTATCTCTAATTAGTCACAAACATATTTTCATCTCTCATTATACTATATCTGTATATTATTTGTGGGTAGTGGGAAGAAGAATAAGAGTAAATTGATTATTTCAATCAAGTGTGTCAACTGCAGTTCTTAGTCAATCCCAGGGTATTACTACTTTCCTGTGTATTGAATTAGACTCCTGCCTCAATGTTATGATTTGTAACATATTCTGGTATCTTTCATATGAGCAGGGCGGGGGAACCACCGTCAATCTGAGTGTATAACTTTTTTTTTTTCATTAGGTGTTGAGTAATAAAAAGCCAAAACCAAACCCTATTCATCTAAATTAAGGAGTGTCCAAAGGAGCACCATGAAGATGGTGAAGGGTCTGGAGGTGAAGCCTTATGAGGAGCAGCTGAGGTCGGCCTGGAGAAGGGGAGACCTCATTGCAGTCTTCAACATCCTCATGAGGAGAGGTGGAAGGATGAGTAGTGATCTCTTCACTCTTCTGACCAGTGATAGGATCTGAGGGAATGGCATGAAGCTGAGTCAGGAGACATTTAGGCTGGATATCAGGAGAATGTTCTTCACTCGGGCTGGTTGGCCACTGGAACAGGTTCCCCAGGGAAGTGGTCACACCACCACGCCTGACAGAGTTCAAGAAGTGTTTGGACAATGCCCTTGGGTACGTGATGTGACTCTTGGGGATGTCCTGTGCAGGGCAGGGACTTGATGATCCTAATGGGTCTCTTCCAGCTCAGCGTATTCTGTGATTTTATGCATAGGAGATGCTTGACATAGTAGAAATCCAAGAAAAAGCGAGGTTTCAAATGGCTTTTGCACACTGTCTACAGGTGACACTTCCAAAATCGTATAATGATTATACCATGGGCTTGCAATAGGAAATCTTGAACATAATTGTTCAAGTTCTTGAGCTTGGGATAGAGGCAATGACAGATCTAGACAAGGGCAACTAACAGGTTAGGAAAAACAGTTATGGCAGGGAAAGGTCTAGAGTGATGCTGTATGAGGATAAACAGCACTGGCACTGAAGAAGAGAAATAAAGCACCGTAGCCTGCAGCCAATAATGCATTGGTCTAACCTGAACACTTCTGCATTGCCTGGTGTTTGTGCTGGAAAAAAACCCATCTTTAGAAGGAGGAACAATAATGGCTCATCATGTCAACTTGATGAATGTGGAATAAATATAGTAACTATAATTTTTTGTGTGAGTTTTTTAGTTTTCCCTGCTGACTGAACAAGACTAGAGTTTTCTGCAGAGGTAATAGAGAGCTGGAGTACATGAAACTGTGGAACAGAGTACCAAAGGAGTAGGTGCCTGACACTGAGGCACCTTCCACTTAAAAATTGAGATATCTGCCAGGTCACTCACTGTTGATCCTGGGGATAGATGGAAAGAATCATGCTGGTGTGGTACACTGGGGTCAGAGCAGGTGTGCTTTTGGTTGTTTGCTTTTTACTGAACGTTAGCTAAACTCTTTTTAAGGTGGCAGACTCAAAAGTAATTCCATAAACATGTTCAAGTGTTAGACTATTCGTACCCAGCAGGAAATGTTCTGAAGTATAACCTATGTACTGTGTACATATTAACAGAGCATAGCAGTGTACCAAATATATGTGTGATAATAGTACATTTAATGGCATTAAGCTGTGACTGTTATTGTGTGCAGGCTTTATTATTGTGATGCAAAACATGTTATGTCTTTGAGAAAGCATTCACACTGTCTCTTTTTCTGCCAGGTACAGGAGTTATCAGTCAAATAAGTAAACAGTGATATTTTTCTATAGGCTAACAGGTCTTTAAGTCATGCAGTATCCCTAGACTAATACCTTTTCATGTAATGGTTTTTAGGTTTGGTTTTGGTGTTTTTTTCATTGTGTGGTGGTTTTTTTTTTTTTTTTGGTACAACACAAGCTGCTCTTGTATTGGAGAAGAAAATAGATGGAGCTGGGGAACTGAGCAAATATGACTATATGGCAGAGTATCCAAGCATATTCTTCTAGGTTCTGCTGTGGGAATAAAAGCAGTAAGACTTCTATGTTATAAAATAGCTTCTATATCTAGGCCCATTTTCTTAAGGATAGCTTAACAAAACACAAACCTTGTAGTATTAATTGTATATCTTGTCAAAACTACCTGGATATGTAAAGTTCTTTGTTAAGCTTCCTTTTTCAGTCAGCTTACTTTAACTTTTCAATACTTTAGCTTATAACTGGAGGTTCAGGCCCATGCAGATTAATTAAAAGGCCATTATTTCCTTTGGGTCAAAGAATAATTTTCATGTATCCTCTATCCTCTGAAACCTTCTGCCCCAAACTCCTGCACCTGGAAGACTGTTAGTGATTGTCAGAGATAGAAATGCAAGCTGACTGGTTTTGTATGAGAGATGGAGAGAGCACAATGGAGCACTGAAGAAATGAAATTTAAACAATTTGAAAAGAGTACCCTTTACCTTTAGGAACAGCTACTCTGAGAGTAAGGGTTTCTCCTCACCTCATCCCCAAAATGCTCATTATGATTTTTGGTACTGTCTCCGAATTAACTTAAGTTAAATGGACTCAGTAGTCTCTTCCTACCAGTGGTCAATTTTAAATGCTGTTAGAGGAAATAGGAAATAAGAGCTATGTGGAACAACCTTCTCTTTTGAATATCCTTTTGCAACCATTTTGTCATTAGAGACCTTCTTACAGTGGACTGCATCTTGTCTGTTCTTAATTAGCTATTAGAAAACCATGAACTATTGGCAGCTGTTTGGTCCCATTTATACTCTTGGCTTCTACCCCTGTCTCAGGCAGAGTTGCAGTTCTCATTATGTGGAGAAAGTTCTTTGTGGCCTTGTAAACATGCTGCCTGATAGGTTTATAAGCAACAACTAGTGAACAGGTGATGTTAGCACCTTTACCTCAGCAATTGTTACTTTATAAATGTGGGTGAAACCCCTTTGCTGGGAAAGAGACCAGTTATAGAGTTGAACTGTCTCCCTTTCCAATGTTTTCTATATTCCTGTTGGCTCTTTAATGAGGTAATCAGAGCTGCATCTAAAGCAAAAGGTTTGTGAGTATTTGGATCTACAAAGTCATATAATATTTTTGTGTGTGTGTTTTATTTTCTCTTAGTTTTTTTCTTCAGTTTTTGATACTGTTTATTTTTTCTGACCTCTGAGAATTGAACTGATGTTTTCATAGTGATAATATCTAAGTGCTGACCAGTCATTGCATATGCATGCCTCAGGGTTATTCTTTTCCATTACTTTGAATTTAATGACACTTTTTTATTTTCCCATTTAAAAAAGAAATTTGTTACCGCAGAAGTAGTGTGTGGGTATACACAAGAGAGATGATGTCATCCTGCCTGGTGATTTGTCCAGTGTTATCCTTGGTGTTGTCTGATATAACTCGAATATTTCAGAAGAGAAGACATAAAATTGGGGATTTCAGTGTTCCGAAGTCCAGTGAGGCAGCAAAGACAAGACGCTGTTTGATATCAAGGAAAAGGGAGACAACGGGCTGGGCTGCCTTTCTAARTCAAGAAAGAGTCCTAGATTTGTTGGCCTTTCTTTTCAGGATCAGTACCTAATGAATTGAGTGGCATGAATGAAGCAATATGAACTTTGGCTGGAAGGAAAGTGGAGCAATAGATGGCTTGATTACAGAGAAGTTTGAAAGTAGAAACTTATTTTTCTAATTTGGTTCATTGAATCATTTGTGTACACTTTTACAAATGACCAGTAAATTAAACTTCTGAAAATTGCCATTTGTAACTATTCCAAACTGCCAGTTTGAATGGTCTGCGAAGATATCTTTCCATCCACTCCACTTCCCCTGCCACTTTCAGTTAAGATTGGATCCTGATGGATAGCATCATTATGTCACATTGTGGCACTTTATAAATAACATAATGCAGTGATGTACAGTGCACTGACAATTGCAGTTTTAGTAGCTATTGGGAAAGCTAAAAATGAACATTTTCCATAATCTAGATTGTTCACTTTGGCAGCTGGGTTTTCTGCACATCTCCAGTATGTATTCCCATAAGATATTAAAAAGATGTATATGTTTTTATTATATTGTGTATACACTTTGGTAGGTGTAAAATAAGTTTACATTTTAAATGCATTTGTGCTACTATCAGAGAAAAGCAAAACAAAATAAATTGATGCCAGGGGAAATGTCAGGCATGCAACACAGATTTGTTAAATAAACATTACTGTGTGGCATTAGCTAATGTTATTACTTTGTTTCCCTAGTGGCTCTTTTTTTGATTATCTGCATTTCTAAAGACTGCACATTTCATACACACTAAGAACAGAGTACAAGGATTCTACTTACATGAACAGCCTTGCAAAAATACAGAATATGATGGTTTGTTTTTTTACTTACAGCTCTGTTAAAAACATAGGGGGTTTTTAGTCATTTTTGTTGTGGAAGGGATGATGTGAAGAAATTTAAGTATTGAACTTTTTGAAACTCTATGGGAACTATATGTAGGAAAACTTACCAAGCAAAATAGAATTTCAGGGACGTAAATGAGAATAAAAAGTACGTCA
The DNA here is from genome assembly GCA_018881555.1 of Amblyornis subalaris. Classification (NCBI taxonomy): domain Eukaryota; kingdom Metazoa; phylum Chordata; class Aves; order Passeriformes; family Ptilonorhynchidae; genus Amblyornis; species Amblyornis subalaris. The sequence goes on from JACAXG010000025.1 coordinate 398,206, forward strand.
TGCTTTTCCTGAATATCTTTCAGATTAGAAACCAAAATAAAAATCTTAATTTAGAATTTGTTTATAGCACTGTACAGTGGATGGCATAGATAGGCTTGTAACTGTGGAAGGTGATTTCATAACTTTCACTTGGCCTTTTACGTGTAAATGCTTCTGATTTGTAGAACAGGGCTGTTGAAGCCAATATGCAGTGTAGATAATGCTCAAACATAATGTTAATTTGGGGAATCTTATGGAGAATTCTGTGTATGGGAAATCCCTCCCTCTGTGGCCGATTCATATCCAACACTAGAGACTGGAGTACCTGCAGTTCCACCGCATGACTTATTCAAACAAGCTGGATTTATTAGCAACAGTTCATAGTAATACACCAGCTAGGGGTTGGCCTGTTTATATATTTGCTATTGCAATATTAGATTGCATACTGTATTTATATTTATCTGAAGTGTATAAAGCTAATTTTCAAGGTTTGTGTAATCAGCATATTTCAAGCGAATCTGATGCAGAAAAGTGACCAGGATAAAAAAGAATATCAAAGCTGAATGTTCTTACCATCTGTTCAGTTTATTTCATATACCATGTTGCTGATCTTAATCCAAGTCCAAATAGTCTTGTATCCATACTACAGCTGTCATCAGCTGGCCTGTCTTTTGGCTGTTGGTAGAGAAGAGGGAAGTCTGAGGCAAGACAACTGATCTCGACATGTTGTCTAGAGTATTTAGAGGGGAAAGTTTGCACTGATGTTACCTTTCCAGGAAGAGAACTTCATTTGAACTCAAATCAGTAGTTTGCATGCATGTAATTGTCAGTGCTTGTTTAATGCAGTGTTTCCTCCCTTGTTGAATGTTGACTTGGATGTGGAACTTGAAGGTATATTAAGTTTGCTGATGACACTAAATTGGGAGGAGCTGTTGGCTCCTTGGAGGGCAGAGAGGCCCTGCTGAGAAATCTTGACAAAATTGAGAGATGGCAGTCGTCAACCGTATGAAGTTTAACAAGGATGAGTGCTGGATTCTCCACCTGGGATGGGGCAACCCTGCATGTACACTACAGGCTGGGGAACGAGAGGCTGGAGAACAGCTCCATGAAATGTGAGGTCCTGGTTAATGGCAACTGGAATATGAGTTAGCAGTGCCTTGGCAGCCAAAAGGGCCAACCCTGTCCTGGGGAACATCAGGCACAGCATCGCCAGCCAGGACAAGGAGGGGATTGTCCCACTCTGCTCTGCACTAGAGCAGCCTCACCTAGTGTGCAGTTCTAGGTGCCATGACATAAAGCTGTTAGAGGGTGTCCAGAGGAGGGCTATGAGGATGGTGAAGGGTCTAGAGGGGAAGCAGCTGAGGTCACTTAGTTTGTTCAGCCTAGGTGGGGAGACTTCATAGCAGTCTTTAGCTTCCTCACAAGGGGAAGTCCAGAGGCTGATCTCGATCTCTCTCTCTCTCTGGTAACCAACAATAGGACCCAAGGGAATGGCGTGAAGTTGTCAGGGGAGGTTTAGGTTGGATATTAGAAAAAGGTTCCCCACAGAGAGGGTTGTTGGGCACTGGAACAGGCTGCCCAGCGAGGTGGTCACAGCACTGATGGTTCAAGAGTCTGGGCAATGCTCTCAGGCACATGGTGTGATTTGTTGGAATGATCCTGTGCAGAATTGGAAGTTGAATTTGACGATCCTTGTAGGTCCTTTCTAGCTCAAACTATTCTATGACTTTGCAACCTAAATGCTATTTGAGTATAATTAGTTGGTTTTGATTATTAAGTAGGGAACAAGAGAAAAATTTATATGTAAGGAAAAATACTGATTTCTCTCTTGGCCAATCCATCAGGTATAGCCTACAGTAGGAATCTTCAGTCGATTTAATGGAGCCAGTTATAGAAGTAACAAAGAGAGATAACTTATAAGGAGATTATTATTAATCTCTGGTGAACAAGAATGTAGAACCAGGCGTTTTTTGGGATTTTTTTGAATTGTATTTTTAGTGTATGCATGGTCTGACTTTCAATTTTATCTATCAGACTCAGACTTCTGGCTGCTGCTGCTCTCTCTTTCTGAAAAAGGGGCTGACAAGGCATTAGTTTCTCCTCTTACTGGCTCCTGTTTTTGACTTTCTAATCATTGTGTTATTTGCTTCCCTGATATAATTATATCTTGTATATGCAAAACCAAAGAATGGTCTTTTTGGTTTCCTTTCTAGTGCCTGCCACACCTGAGGGATCTCCTGCTGCCAAGGAAATGGTGTGTCTTGGGTCTGACTTCTTTAGATACTGGCATGTTCAGAACAAATATATTTCCTGAGGAATTAACCAAAACATGGCAGTGATCATTTTGGTATGTGCAAATTAAATATGATCCAAAGCCTTATACCTTTGCCAGAACAGGTGAAATTTCTGTGTAATTTAGGAAAAAATTACTTTCCCAAATTTCATGTTTATTTTCTGTTCTCCAAGGCTGAAGTTGATTGCTTGTTTCTTTATTTTTCTTCCATGAATTAAAAACATTGAACTAAGAAATGATTGCTCTGGAGAAAAGTGTCATTTTGGAAGAGTTATGTTCTGGCGAATGTATGATTTTGTGTTGGAGAATGAGACATGTTTAACTACAAATATTCTGTGTTTTTATTAACCATGTTCTACTGTGTATATAAGCTAAAAACCTGCTGAAGAGAAACCCTCTTTTCTTGGGGCATGTGGCATGCCTGAGTGGACATCTGTGTCAGAGGTTCCTGGTACATGATACTAAACATGTATTGGATTATTTTTAAATGAAAACCTCAAAACACTCCTGAGCCTTATCCAGATGAAGATGACAGTTGGTATATTATTCATTAATTTAGGAGATGGATCGGCTCCTACATTATTCTTCCTTTGTTGCATAAAACTGAAAGAAGAAATTCAACACATTTTGCTGTAGGTATAAAACTAATTGCCACCACTCTAATTTCTAGGCTGGTTTTCAACTCTCTTTTTAAAAATGAACTCTAAAAGTAACCCTTCTTTTTTGTTATTGTTAACCCTATTAATGGATTCTATCACCTAGTGGTAGGACTTTAATCCCATCATCCACCTTTTCTCGTAATTTTCCTGAAATCTATCATTTCCAGCATGTGGCAATGGAGACTCTTAAATAGTCACATATATTTATCCTTAAGAAGCAGGTTTTGCTGGGGTTCATGCTTGAGTCCGTTTTTCTTATCTTCCTCAAATGGCCAAAGTTAACTGATTTGAAAGGGCCTCATTTTAAATTACATTCATTCAGTGAAAACAGAAATTAACACTTAGAGACATCTATATGCTAATGATTGTAGCTCAGGGAATACCCTTCTAACCTTTTCAAAAGGAGTTGGTAAAAAGCCATTTCACTTGAAAGCAACTTAGTAAAAATGGTAGATTAATTAAATACAATAAAATTTCCCTAAAATCTTTATCCCATTTATCACTTATCATTATTTTTCCTTTTCACATATGGTACCTTAGCTCCAAACTGAATGTTCCAGGATGCATTTATTAAAACTGTTTTTCTAGTGACATCTATTAGATGCTGAAAAACAGAGGTTAATAATGTCATGAGTTTTAGGGATGGCATGCAAACAGAGGTGAAAAAGAGCTTCATCTATCGCAGTACGTAGGATACTAAGTGTATGAATTTTGGCAAAAGGGTCAAAAATGTGTAGAGGAAAGATTTTCTATAGCTCTTCCAGATGCTAAGAAATGAATTGAATGAGAGGATCCCATGCTTTCAGATCTTTTAAGGGCTGTGCCCACATCCATCAGTGAGTTTTCTGTAAATGCAGAATATGACTATTGCTGCTTATAGGCATATTTATTATAGGTGCAGTTTCTGTTTGTTCTTGACTCAGTTTGTAGGAGGTTAGAATTCCTGAAGAGGATAAATAGAGTATGGCACATATTAAGCTGCCTTGTGCACATTGGTATTCTACCTCGTAGTATCTGTGTTACTGCCTTATGTGCAACATTTCTTAGATAAGGTCACTGCTGTATATAGAGGGCTTGCAGGTCCTTGAATCACGTTCCTATTTGGAAGAAAAGGAAAAGCTTGCGGAAACAGTCTTTGTTGTTCTTAAACTGACTACTGTTCATGTTGTACTTGTTCTTAGAGGAAAAATTTCTAAGGAAAAGGCCTAAAAAGCTAATGCCTGATGCTTCTTTGAAGCTACCCGTCTGATTAGTCTTGTAGATCCTGATATGAAGTCAAACTAGGGTCAAATAAAGTATTAAGCCCTGGAGTAAGATGTGTCTGCCCTAGGCTAGAAGCAATTTGCAACTCATACTTGCTTTAAATTTAATAGCAGTAAAAATCCTATTGAAACAAAATGTGGCAATTATCGCACTTGAAATTCCAGCGCGGGAGAGACCGGAGGAAGGTCGTGGATCTGTACTTGGTTTACAGATGAAAAAGTGATGTGAAGATCCAAAAGGATCATAAGCTTTAGTAATACCTAAGCAGGTGTTATGGATCAACTTTCTTTCCACCAAGCAAAAGAGAGGCCTAGAAAGTCTCCCGGTTGGCTGAGCAGTGCGTCCGCAAGCCTGCAGGAGGCAGGTGTAAAAGACTGTGCTCAGCTCTCCCTCAAGAGAGAAAGGATTAAATACCCTGGGTAACCAGGCAAGAGAAGATAGGTGGTGATGGTCCTTAAGCAGAGGGACTTTTGTGACTTGAGGATTTGAGCATGAGATTTTTCTGCAGGAACTGACGGAGAAAGCTAAAAGACTGGGTGATAGCTACCTCCTGTACAGCAAAGGAAGAGACTGGGAATCTTTTGACCAAGAGCTGCTAACAGATAATATATGATTAAAAAGGAGTAACTGTGCCTTGAAGACACACCAGAAGAGTATGTGGGGTGTGAGAGAATGGCTTGTGCAGGCTTTATTAGCAGCTCAACTGTACCCTAGGTTTTTCAGTGTTATCAGAAAAGTAATGATCTACACTGCTGTGTTTTTGTCCCCCTGGTCTGCAGAAAGACAGTTTTTTAGCAGCTGTTGCTTAATGCCACAAAAGCTAACATGACCTGGGATCAGAGCAGTTATGAACAACAGGATCTTTGTTTTTCACTGTTCTGAGTAGGAGCTGTTCTCTGCTCTTATGACTTCAACTTTCCCCTGGGCTTTAATCAAAATGATGTCTCTTTTAAAATTCTTCAAAAAGGGGAAAACATCTCATTTGAGCTGTCAGGTTTTAGTGTATGTGCAATAAGGCACATATTTACAATGCTAAATTGTCTTTCACTCTGTTGTTCCTCCACCTCGCCTCAAAAGCCAAGACAACTGCTAATATTGCTATTCTGTACCTTATCAGTTTTGGAAGCAGCACTTAATTCAGTGGCTGCCAGGAAGAAATGCTTTCCTGCACTGTTATGGCTCTGGATAAAACATGATAATTCAAATAATTTCCTTAGCTTGTATGAGACTGTGTCCTTATTTGGGGGGCAGTTGGTACTGTAGGTTCTAGGTTGGTCTAGCTAAATAAAAGCTCAGTGTGCCAGACTGGGCCTCTTTCTTGGAGGTGTCAGATGTCGCTTGTCTTCAACCTATGGTTTATAACAGTAAAACCATGTATAAATCCCTCTGGTAGTGTAATAGAAGTGGATTTGCAGGAGTTTAGCAAGTTAAAGCAGATCCTGCAAGTTCAGCAGATACAGATTTAAAGCAATGGAAACATTGGCAGAAATTCGTAAATCCTGTTTGCTGAATGCATGAGTAAACCAGTTGTTTGGTTTGCTATGGTATGAAAATGTAGTTAGCTGAGAGAGTTACCTGTCTTTTGAAGATTGTRTTCCCTGCAGAAAGATTAAAACTGACTGAAGTTGATACCGTTTATGTTAATGAAGGTATTTTTAAATAGATAGCTATATCATAGTTATGAATTGTCATGGTTACAATAACAGAAAGAAAAAGCTTATCAAAAACCTTCTGCATAAAGATAACAGTGTAAAATTTCAATCACTTAATAGTTTATTATAAAAATAAAATAAGCCTCTTTTGCTGATGTCTTATTTTCGGTTGGTGATACTCTGCTTTACTGCGCTGCACAAGTCGTGGCGTAGGCCTCTAGATCCAGAGCACATATAGACTATATCATGACAGGGAGAAAAGTGTTGTGGTGGCTTGTTGTAACTATCAGCTGATGTTATTTTAAAATGAAATTATGAATTTAATTGGAAAGCTTTTGGAGGCTTATTTGAATGGTATGAGTAGGATGAGATGGTGTCGTGTCTGTCTGGCACCGGCAGTGTCTGGAAAAAAATCCTCAAAGTACTCCACAATTCCCCTTTATCATTTTGGGACAGTATTCAAATTGGTATTTCAGTTGTAATGTGTGAATTTGGTACATCCTGGCAGTTCAGCTGTTGCAAAAACCTACTAATGTCTTAAATTGCCCCTTCTAGATGCAGTACCTGAGCACTTATACATCCTTTTGTAAATGAAGCATTAATCACCATGTGATAAATGCTTTCATTGCCTGAATTAATGTAGATATGAATGAAAATATGATGATTATGTTTAACAATATATAATATGCTAGTGACACTTGGACTAAGATTTCATACACATTCAGAAGAAGAAAAAAGATGAATCGTGTTTTTGATGTGGGGTGGGTTTTCTTGGGTATGCTCTCTCATCTTTGAGATTGTAATTGGAGTTGAAAATAATTTCCCTGCTTTCATAAATTTTTTTCCTGTGAAATTTAATGCAGAATTTTCTATTGTAAATGCTTCTGTATTTTTAAAAATGTTTCTTTAAATATAAGCCCAACTTTTTTTTTGTCAGTACTAGCCGACTTCTGATACTGCTTCTAAGCGAGTTTAAGAATCAATTTTTTTCCTCTGCATCTCAGTTAAAGAAACATCCATGTTAAATTACACGTAATTTTAGCTGATTTGCTTGAAAATAAAAACAATTAGTTCTCTTTGCTTCATTGTATGTAAAACTATAAAATCCAAGAAGTTGCTTGCTGTAAGCTAGTCATTTAGCATATTAGTGGAATGAAAATCAACTTTGGCAGGGTGATGTGTGTTGGAACCAAAACTGAGCATGCAGTTAACAAAACAAGGAGAGCAAAAAGGATTTCCTGCATGCATAAGCAAAGCATGTACATTACAAAATGTAAGTGAAGGAAAATGAGTTTAATGGACTTCTAGAAAAAATATGTTGCCTGCTTAGTTCCTTTCTAATCTGTCTCTGATGATAGGAATTTATTTGTCTTGGCATGATGTTTTAGGTATTCTGTTCTTATAATAAGAGCATAGCAGAGCCATGTAAGGACAAGGAGAAACCCTCTCAGGAGAAAAGGAGGACACAAGGCTAGCTTTGAAGGTTTGGGTCTCCCATGCTGTAGCCAGGCACAGAGCCAAACATGCGACTGATACCCAGTGCATCACATGTAGAGGTGACATTGGGTTTGTAATCCAGCCACAACAACATTAGTTAATGACATACTGAATTAGAGCGATCTGTAATTTTAATAAGTGTTTTATGGAAATAGATCCTTTAGTGAAGTTCAAAGGATTTAGTGTTTTCATACAGGAGAATGGGATGAGTTACATAAGAAAAGCAGAGCACAAGCATGCCCAGGGTTTGGATTTTTGTATGTGCTGTATATAGTCCTGTGATTGTATGGCTATTTGCACTGGCTTTGCGTGTGTGTATCATGGATACTTGGGTCTTGAGGCTCTTCAGCCAAGAGCCAAAGAACTGTTCCCTTTTCGAGTGTTCACTCTCCCGATCCTATTTCCCCTTCCTTCTCCCAAAACAAACCTGAGAGTTATAACATTTACATTTAGACATCTGAGTAGATGCTTCATGCTGGCACTGCTTATGCTAGAGATTGCTAACTAGGAATCAATATCCTTAAAGGAAAAGGCAGATTATGGCAAACATAAATTGCCTTTTCTTCCTGCCCTCCCCTTCTTTGAATCAGCTTTTAGGCTCTGCAAGCCACACTGGGATATATAAAATATAAATGACTATTTATATAAAATGTAAACCTCTGAGGCTTGTGTCCACCCATCCCTTTCCTACTTTCCTTCAAACCTRTCTCCCAAAGTACTTGTTGTGGGGCAATTTGGAGATTACCAAATGTAGTCTGTTCAATATGATCTCTCCAATCATACATAACTGAAAAGGATGTGACCTAAAGGAAACATAATCCATTGGATATTTGCAAAATACTTTCTGCTAACCATAACAGCCTGCTCAAATGAATAAACAAATCAAAATTTTCACATTCCTCTCTTTAATCTCAGCTGAAATCAGAGTCTAACAGGCAATCTGAAGTTTTGAGTGTGCAAAAGCAGTTATTTCACTTAAGACCTTGCTGATATCTGCTAGTATTCTGTGTGTTCTGTGCCTCACAGGATAAAGCTGAAAATTGAGTAATTAAGTATTTTTTGTTTAAAGTTCCCAACCCCGTCTAGGTCTTTAGCATTAAAATAGCTCTCTGATGTGAATCTGCTGTGACCAAAGAGAGTGAAAGCTGGTTCTTTGCACTGCTAAGGTATTGAATACCTGGTATGAAGCTCAGGCACAGTGAAGTAACATGCAGAGTGAGGTTGCTAACACTGTGAAATATCACAGGTATGTACAAATAACTTTCACATATTTTTTGAAATCACAGGGAAAACTTGATTTTTATAATTAAAGATACAGTTCTTCTGGTTGTATTCCTGTAAATAATCCTGTTGACATCTCACTTTATAATTCCCTGGTCCTAACCTGACAGTGCTGACTCAGAAATAATTTAACTTTGGAATTTTGTTATCTGTCAGTGAGTCTCAAAGTGTGTAGTGTTCCAAGGAGCGATGCATAAAAATGCAAAATGGTTCACACAGGAACATTTGAAATAGTGAACTCATCCTTCTTTGCAATCTATTCTAATTTGTTCTGTGATTGTCATTTATAGTGAAAGTACTTTTTGCAGTTTGGAGGATGAAGAGAATTTTTCATCTGTGTAAAATGTAGGTAAATTTTAGAGCCATACATGTAGTGGGCTATGTGATATCACAACCCAACACTTTCAGCTCCAGCTCATCTATGTTTAGAAACAAATCAGAGGCTTTTTGAACAGCTGTATGTATTTTGCATCCTACCAGACAGGAAAATCATACTAATTTTTCTCTTCAAATAGGGAATTTCTTTAAAGTCTGTTGTCTCATGGGGATAAGGTCTATAGAAAAATGGATCCTTAAAGCACACTTCTCCTGCCCTATGGATAAACTATTGATTACCAGATAAAGACAGCTCTGTATTTTATATTTTAGTAATAAACTTTAGCTAATAGAGAGTTGTGGATGCACTGAAGTTAGAAAGTTCAGTTTATTTGGCCCTACTCTGTGATTCAAACTAAGGTTTAATGCCCTTCTTGAATAATTCTTGTAGCACTACACTAAGGATGTGGTATAATATACCTTTATGCACCGATGCAAAGTGCTTCTGTGCAAGCCACTCAAGATACAGAAATAAATATATTTTTAACACTGAAAAATAAAGTACATGTTTTGCAGTTAATATTTTACAATTAATATACTTGCCATAACTACATGGAGGAACACTCATACTATTTTATACATCGTGTACTGGAGCATACTCTACTAAGAATGTGGAATTTGCACCTATGGTATGTCTTGAAAGTATTATTGATGTTGTGACTGTTGTTCTGAATCTCCTCTGGCATTGTGCTGAGATGGTGCAACCTATGCTGACATATGCATACAGTAAATAACATTCCTGCACTTTGAGAGGAGTTGAACAGTCTTAGTGAGGAAGTGAATGGAAGAAAAATGAACCTGGAATAGCCAGGAGAATGTTGTTATAAATACTGCAGGGTTTGTACAATGACAGTTCAGACATTTCACACTGATTATTACCATTAGTTAGAAAGATCACCTGGTGTGATGTTAAAAACATCTACTCTAATTACAACAGGAAAATTGTTCTCCAATGTATTTGCTATATATTTTGGCAACTTCTTTGTGCTTTTTAGGATAAGAAGTATAGGTGGTAAATTTCTCATCTCGCTGGAGAAACTGGAGAAAATATACCAATACATTCACGAAAGTGATATCTCTAAGAGACTACTATTAAATATATAGGATGAAAATATTATTTTCAGTTGTTTAAAGCTGTGTAGTAGTCTTGAACTTTTGGTGATCTTGTATCATTTTGCAAAATGTGGGAACTGACAGCATAACGCAGACAGTTTCAGAAAGGTAATATGCTTATTAACTTTGAAACTTTGTAATAAATATAATTACTTTGGGGGGGAGTGGATTGTTTTGGTTTTTATTATATTCTGCCTGTGGTATTAAAATTAGGACCTAAAATGTTGTTACTAATCTCAACAGAAAGGCCAAAGAATTACTTTTCTTGTGCAAACCCTCAGCCCTCTGGATTGTACATGGGGTTATCTTAAAATTGGTTGTTCTTTGCAATCTAGAAAAACCTTTTTTCTTCATTCAACTATAAGGCTTTCTTGAGGTAGTCTTCACGCTTATCCCAGACATGTTTCTGTATTACTGCAGGTAGCAAGTCCAGCACCGAATTCCAAATGGTGAAAATAGCCCTAGATCTAGGAAAAAAAATTCATATGTATCATATATATTTGTGACACAAACAATAGGTGTTTTCATTTTTTTTTTTTTTTTTTTTCCCTAAACTCAACTGAAATTATTTGGAAAATATTCTCTGCATTCTGCCTATGATAGTTTGGACAGAAAACTTTAATTAGTTTGTAAAGATTTTTATTGTTTTATTTCTGTTCATTATTTTTTGCTCAGTCTTTGTGGATGTTCTGTATTTTCATCATCAAATAGCTTGCTGGCTATTTTTGTCAAACAAGAGCCCTGAAACCATCGCACTGGAGTGCTGAGCCTATCTGCCCATTCTGTCAACAGGATGAAAGTGAATCTCAAGCTTTTTTAATTACAAGGATAACATGTTCGCTCATCTAATAATGAAGATGGTTAGCAATTTTAAATTTTAATAATCAATTACTGAAAGTAATTCTCCATTAAACCACAAGAGAGCCATTAAATCTCAAAAGATGGAACATGCTGTATGTAACAGTAGCAAAATTTCTATTTTTAAATATCATTAGGGAATATCTGATTTTCATTTCTCTGCTTTTCTTTTACCTTTTTCCTCATGCAGACCATCTCATTTTCAGCAGGAAGACAGCACATGATCTTATAAATAATAAAAGAAAATCCTTACAAGACTTGAGCCAATGTCTGAAATATGTGCTAAAAATCTAATTTGTTTCAATCTAGCATATTTTGACTGAATAATAAGTAAAGTGACTAATTAATATCTTAATACGCTGAGAGCTAGGTGGCATGGTGGGCTTGGTACACTCTCCTTTCACCTCAGGAAACCTGAGTTCAGATCTTATTGGTACTGCAGGTGCTGAACAGTTTGGTGGTTTATCTTTTACTGCTGGTAAAGCTGCTATCTCACACCATAATATTAAGTACTATTGGCAGCTTCAAATATAAGCATGTTGAGAGCTGGAAGGCAGGAATACTACAGCTCTCAAACAGCTTGGTGTGCTTCTGTCAGGTTGCCTATCCACTGACAAGCAAGTTGGCAAACATAAATCAATAGTTGCTTCCAGCAGAAATAAAATAACACCAAAGTATTGAGGTGGGAGGGAAGCAATAGGTTAGTTTTGCCTAATCTGAAAAATAACAATTTTTCTTTCCAAAGTATTTAAAATTTAAAGCTACAGAAGTGATTTGGAGCAGTTTATTGATAATATTGAACTAGATTTTAAAACATATTGTGCTTTAGTATATATGGTAAAGCATGAGTTACTTTGTATGCGAAAGGACCGGAAACAATTTGTAGGAAAAATAAAGCTGATACAGTGATTAACTTCAAAATGATACTACTTAGTCTCTGGATACAGTCAGACACTGATATTACAGAGCACACGCACCTTTCCAGAAGACAGTAGTGTGCATTAGGACTTAACACGTTCAACTTGATTCTTTGAACCCCATCACTGAATTATTCTGTCTCGATGTGCCCAATGGCCCAACATTGGTGCAATATGTGCAGTTGAGAGACTCTTATTGCAGGTTGGCATCAGTTCCCTGTACTCAGCAGGGAAGATCTGTATCTCTGATTGATAAAGTTTCTGCAGATGTTATGACATTCTGATTTAAGCCAAGCAATCTTTTCAAAGGAGATAAGTTACCTTAGGAGACCAACTTTTTTTGGAAATAAGGTGGAAAAAGGTTTAAGTTTTGGTTGGTTGTTGGGATTTTTGTTTGTTTGTTTGAGGATTTTTGTGTTCTGGGTTTTTTTCTTGGGTTTGTTTTTGGTTTGTTTTTTTTTTTTTTTGACCCATAGCTGTGCACCACCAAAACTTGGAAAATTTTGTGTTTTACTTGTCATAAAGCTCGCTGCTGCAGCCGTGATATGTTTGGTTTAGGGACTGAGTAGAAGGGAATTGTCTTAACATAGAGCTCTGCATCAGTCTTAGGGCTATTATCACTGTATGAGATTCAGCTTGTGTTTTTGTTAATCTAGAAAAAATAGTTACAGAAAACTGTGGTGCTCTCYTATCTCTCCTCCTGGAGAGAGATATACAAATTTATATTTGTAACTCTTCAGGTTACAAATATAAATTGACTCTTGAGGTAAAGTTTTCACACATCTGAAGGCTAAGTAAGGTGATAATGATATGGTGTTCAGCCTTTTGGTTAGTTTGAGGAAATTTTGTTGCTCATCTCAAGCTCTTTGGTAGGACTGCCTCTGTATCAGCTGTTTTCTTGTCAGGCTCTGAGGAGAGGGACAAACAAGCTTTCGAACACAAAGCCAGTCTTAGGAATAGAAGCAAAAACCCTTCAAAATTAAATATAGGTGGAGAACAATTGCTTTGAGCTTAACTTGATTATGTTCATCAATTAGGCAATTTGAATGAAAAGGTGGTTGGACCTATGAAGCAAAGGGGAAGTATTAACAAGGAGAGGAGTGACAAGGTCACTAACCTTCATGGCACAGAGAGAGAGACAGATAATTACCATTGGTGAAACATTAAGGCAATATTTGGGGGTAGAGGGTTAGTGAGTATACTGTAATATTCCCAAAACACTGTTGTCACTGTAGAGCTATGAATGTTAGTTCTGGTGTTGTCTCTTACTTCTTTCTTCAACTCTTTCTCAATTCAGGGCTGAGAAGTTACATATAGAATGGTTCTTTTGTGGAAAAAACCTCTGCAGTAATCAGTAGTATTTCTATCCTTTTTATCAGTTCTCAGTTCACAGTGGTGGTTAGGAATTAGTTAGCTGAACCTGTGGATAGTTTTGTTAGAGGCATAAATAATTTTAGCATGTAATTTTAGGTGTAGTTATGGCAATTAATGGCTATCTTCTGTCTTGACTGCTCTGTGATTGCTGGTTTCCATTAGGTAAAGAATGGCTTGTGGGATGTTTGATTCCAGTGATGGATTTTGTTTAAAAGCAGAATCTTTCCCTGGGAGTGAATTTCTTCCGAGTTGTGATCTTCTCCTAGTATAAATTGTAACATTGTAACAAAATTTTAAGAGGCTGGTAGCCGACAATTTAGGATATGGATGTATTGGGCATTCCTTAGTCTTGAGTATGTGCGTAGTACATTTTTGGAGAAGCCACATGTCTCCCAGGAGAGTTAAGAAAGTCCCAAGGGTCTGTGAGAAAGGAGTATCTGCAAGGTGTTCTGAGTTTTCTCAAGATATTATGAAAGCAAGTGAGGCAGTGTGTGAGCGCCTCTTTGTCCACATTTTTGATGTGTTTGAAGGCCTGGGGCTTTTTTGGAGTAGGTCTGCAGGGTCTTTTAGTGGTTTTGCAGCTTGGGTGGACTGTCCTTTTGGTGCTATTGTTTTTAGAAATTGTTAAAGGGGTTAGATCATTTCCCCTTCCAAATGAATCAAATGATACTTAGACTGAAATTTCCAAGCACAGAAGTCCTTCTTCAGGTGTTTTGACTTCTGTCTTCTCACCTTTGTTAAAAATCCAATTCTATGTAGATTGACTGAAATGAAGCTTCCAAGGAAGGGTCATCTCTTCTACTTATGACTGTAGAACAGTTTGTGAGTACAGAAACACCACTCTTAGGGAAATTTTGTTTCTGGACATCCTGACTGTAACTGGTAATGCTGTCATACTGTTAGTGTGCCTGAAGAATTCCTGTGTGCTGTTTTTTTTTTTTTTTTTTTGATGGGTTTGGTTTGTTTCCTTGGGTTTGTTTATTTTTTTTGTTCATCACAACCTTCACTGTTTAACTCTTCTTGTTTTCCTCTTCTGAAATACTTGTCTCCTCTCTCTGGTATATTTGAAAGTGTTTGGGATTTTTTAATGTATTTTTTATTATTTGCTCAAACTGTACTTTTTCTGTCTGTACTTTTTAAAAAACTTGAATTTTATTATATCTAATGTCCTCTATCTTCCATGCATCTTCCTGGTTGATTCTGCTAACCTGGCTGGTGGCACAACTCCTGCTTCTTTTTGTGACCCCAGCCTTGTTCTACTATCCTTTCAGTGTTTCCTTCTGATTCCCTCTCTTTGCAGAGGGAACATAATTTTTGGAGAACAGAGAGAATCTTTTTTAATTGTACACTTACACTTTGCAATGGCAATCCTAGAAATACTTAGCTATCACACAGAAAAGCAAAACACAGCAAAGTTTAGCACAGCTTCACATCAATAAGTGTTGCCCAACCATTGGCAGTACAACCACATCTCCCCAGAGTTACTGGGGAGGGCCTTGTGCCAGGCTATAGGAGGGAATGATTAAATGCTTGTTTAATGAGGTGTGACTGGAGGTGCAACAATTGACCAAGTATACCAGTTGCTATTCAGAACTGCACATGAACTGTGGTGTAGAGAGGTTTATCATGCCAATAGGTAAGTGGTGAAAACTCAGGTTAAGTGTGGCTATATACAGTAGTATGTAAATAGAGAAGGGGAAAACCCCAAACCAACACAGCCTATTTCTATTAGCTAAAAAGGGACAACTTTTTTTTGTGTTGTTTGGGTGTGACTAGGAAGTCTTCTGTGAAGATATAAACTTTGCTTATCTGATTTCCATCTGTTGTATTCAAATACCTGAGATTGTTTTGTGTAATAAGCCTGATGGCTTCTAAGAAAAAAAATGTGACCAGAAATCCTTAGAAAGAGAAGTAAAGCCTTTATCTTCAAGAACTTAATAACTCAGACTAAAGCAGTGCTAAAGTCTAGCCATTTTCCCCATCCAATCCTAGTTACTTATGGTAACAAACCAAGAGGACTTTATCTGAAGAAATCTTGTTGGGGATATGTGTGGGAGAAACTGACTTTGGGAGATGAGTTAAAAAAAAACAATCTGTATTGTAATCACAATCATATTGTAGTCACACACAATGAAATATTAGACATGGAAAAGACATAAAGGCAAGCAGCAAGAGGGAAGTGTAGTCTTCAATATTAGCAAAAGACTGAAATTAGAAAAATGGAGAATTGCAGCAAATATTTATGAAAGTGTTCCACAATAAAGCTGAAGTTGCATGAATTTTATACACTGTTTTTTAAGTCCTGTGGAAGACTGATGCTTTTGGATGTTCAGCTGACATAAGACTTCTTTATGGTTTAAGCAGAATTTAAATAATTTTGGTGATGATAGGGACAGCATTTGAGGAATTGCAGGGGTGGAAGGGCTGATTGAGATGTTCTGAGATGGATACAGGTGTTGGGGGAACAGGTTTTGTTCTGTACTTTCATCTTTCCAGGATATCCAAATGTGTCTCCCTCACCATTTTCTCAGAATGTGTATTAATTCTGCATCTGGCACCGGCTTACTTCCACTCCTACATTGTCTTTGTAAGCATGAGCTCTGGCATCTTTCTATACTGCTGAGAAGATGGACAGTGTTGTCCTATTACAGGGAGAGGAAGGGTTGATCCCAAAGGGAGCTGACATATAGAAAAATTTCTTGTCGCTACTATTGCTAGAGTTTGGGGTCAGGAATTGCTTGACAGCTGCTTCTTGAAGTGAAGACTTCAGTGTATGTTCTGGAGTCAAGTCCTCTCTCTTGGTTGGAACAAGAGTCCCCTTTCCATATCCTGGGTCAAGTGTTCTTACTTCCTTTTACTGAGATGAAGGTCCAATCTGCATGAGTGCAGATGCTAAGTGCTATAAAAACTTTCAGCATGGACCAGAGAGGTTTAAGCATAGACTCAGGCAGTCACCATTTACTTCTCTCTGTATAGAGCTGTCCACCTTGTGCTAAACACATGCACGCACACAAATAGCTAAAAGGAGTTCTGTGTAATTCATAGTTCAAGTTTCAATCTCAGCATGTATTTTTTCATGATGAAAGCATTTCATATCTTGGAAGATTTTTTGCTATTTGTCTCATATTTCTTTATGAAGAGTTCAAAGTGCTTTTAAAAGTGTTTGCTACTCTAGTTTTACTAATTGTACAATTTTTTTTACTTCATTATTGACAGAAAAGAAAGAAACAAGTATTCAGGAAATCTTTAGATATTTTTTACAGCTACTCTTCCTGTTTCCTCCAGACCTTGTTTGTGTGAACAACCATCAAAATATAATCATGGAATACCAAATGCTATTCTTGTGCGATCCTTCTATTCACCAATGCTAAAATAAAAATTGTTGAGTCTCTCTCACAGTACAATGCCTTCCAGCAGCCCGTTGCTATTTAGTATACCTGTATTTTGACAAGATATTTTATGGAGGCTTACTTTTGTGGGTAGGGAAAGGATAAGAATATATGGGAGGTGATAAAATTTCTTTATTCAGTACAGCTTTGCCTTTAAAGGCAGGCCTAAGTAAACAGCAGATTATATTAATTTAAAGTTAAATTTGTATATTAAATATCTTGTGAGCTGTGTGGCTAATCCTGAGACACTGAAACATGTGCACAAGAGTGTAGCTGTGTAGCACTCATGAGTAGAGTTGGGCAGAAGTTCACGTGGTGTGCTGGGATGTGCCAAGGGTGTACAGTTCATCTGAAGTACTTGATAAATGTTTTAGAATTCCTCTAACCCAGCTGGTCTAGTTTGTTTTGCCGTTTTGCTAATGAATTCCCTGTGCACTGTAGCCTTATAAATAAAACCAACTTCACTATAAGCTGAAACTAGCTTTCCCTTTAAAACCACATACTACAATAAAAATTGAATGCAATACACCAGGAATAATACTAAAGTTTGAACCCCATGTGTGTAATCAGTGGAACCTACTGAAATGTTTGAACACTTCATCTGTTTCACTGTATTAAAATAAAATCCTATCTAAAAATAAGAAAAAGTAAATTCTCAAATTGTACAATGCTGGTATAATGATTACTAGACATATGTAAAAAAAAAAAAAGACCCGTGCCATTTTTCAGTACAACCATGATAACACAATGTTTTACTGCCAGATTGCAGTTTTGTTAAGTAAAACTTGCAAATCACAATACCACAAACTTTGGAAATGCAGCTTTAGCAGTGTTCTGTGTTCAATAATTAAATACAAAATGCAAGGAGTTGCCTTCTTGACTTTCAAATCATACTTTTGCTACATCCAAAATGAAACACAACTGCAGGGTACTAATAAAAGTAGGCATGACTAGGCAAGGTAATTTCCTCCTGCATTAATCTTAAAATCTTTAAGAGTCATCAGAGTTTTATTTCACTGGTTCTGGTTTAAATGGCCAAGTTTAACAGCACATTAAAACTTGCACTGGGGGGATCAATTTCAAACAAATGCTCCCTTTGCAGTTGTGTCTGTATGAAGAAAAACAATTTTCTGTTGATCAGAAATTTGGTGTACTTTCAACAGCTTTTGAAGTGACTCTCCTGTAAGTTTTAATTGGGCTGGATGGTTGATGTCCCCTCATTTTGTTAAGGAGCAGTTTAATTTTAACAACAAGTACTCAGGACGGTGTTTCCTTCTGCTCTGAGACTCACCGAGCACAGAATGGATGAATACCTCTCAGGGAGCAGGTTGCAAGTAACCACAACCAGAGTCATAAGCAATTTTCTGTTCTTCTAAGTGACAATGGCTAGCTCAGATCCCTAGCGAATCAAACACACTTCTGATTTGCAAATTTACTGTACATCTCTTACGGGCTCCCTTTTGCTGGAGGGATATAAAAGATCCTAATTTAATTTCCTGAATTAAGGAAAACTCTGAAGTGGGCTCTTTTCCATGTCCAGTCTTTGTGATGGAGAGGAGATGACCTCATTTATGTTATATTTGAAAATAAATAAGGAAAGATTGTGTCATGAAACTCTTGTTCATTTCTGTAATCCTAGTATGGATAACTGTATATCCTAGTCAATGGAAAGGAGGGCAAGACAACTCTGTGGAAGGACTGTGGGTGCCTCCACATTTGGAGATTATCTAGGTAATGAAATCAATAGATAAAAAAGAATTATTGTTACAGCAATCACACTTCTATATAAACAGTTCTAGTGACGTATTTGCAACCATTTATGTGGGGTAAATATAATCACAGTCTAAAGTTCCTAATTTCTGAATTGTATTATCTGACGTCTAGAAGCAATATTTGAACCAAGATGCCAAGCATAATTAAATTTGGCTTCTGCTTCTTAGTAGCATGTATATAATTTCATATTTATGTTTAATTTTAAGCGGTTTTTAGCTGACATCAATGCAAAAACACTCACATATTTTTGGGGGGAGAATAAAATAGCTCTTGCTGAGTCTTGCATTGCCTTTTAGTCTTGACTAAGCTAATTTGGCAGCAGGTGGTGCTTATGTGGCAGGTACCTCTGTGACAACAATATAGATGTGTCTTTATTGGAGCAGTTTCTCATAAAAAAGCATGGGATAAAATTTATGCAGCTCCTGTCCTTGGGAAGAACTTGCAGTCTGGTCTGGGATGCTTTTTTTAACTTTTTTAGTTTGTATTTCATGGATTAGTCTCTCTGCTCCGAGGCTTCCAAGTGTCATATCTTTTATCAATCACAGGCATACCTACCTGCATTCAGCTGGCTCCAGGCAAAGTCCATTTATTTTTACTAGTTTCTCATAGGTTAGTAAAGGGTCAGTTTTGTGAGCTGCGAACAGGTGGCTTTATATTTCTCTTCTGGATTGCCCACTACATTAGACATACTTAGCTTTTTCTTTCTAACTTGGAAGTAGCAGAATTGTTAGAAGAAGGAAGAAGAGAAATTTCTTCGGGGTCTATCACCCACTATTTGTAGGTGTTATTTCCCATCAGAAATATTTATCCACCATCTGCTCCAGATACCTTAGCAATAATACTACCTTAGTAAGCCAAAATGTGCCCATGTTCATACCAGCTTCTTCCTTTGTTCTGACAGCAGCAAGCAGTGCCTCTGCCAGCCTCTGGCATCCTTAGCAATTGGAGCTGTTATTTTCTCCATCACTACAATAAGTCGTCGGTGATTATTTTCAGACAACTTTCAAATATGCATATTAGGTAATTAAATTTGCAATAAGTGTCACTCTCTTATGCTAATGTTAAATATGCAACCCTTTCCTTGTCCTTCTGTATTAAGCCTTTTCTAAACTGATGTCAATAACTAATTTTTTCCAGCTGTTCTAGATCAACAGTTATTTTCTGAGCTGTGATTTAAAAAAAATGCACTCACCTCATTTGTAGTCTATACAAAAGAAATGTAGCATCTTCAGAAGTAACTTACATTCAGGTGTTATAGTCTTACTTCTAATATTACTTTTCTCCTTTAGTACCACTTAGAGATATATGCTTACGTTTCTTCTGTTTGGGGCCTTTTGAATCCATCATGATGCAAGAGCAACAAACCTTTAATGTGGAAAAGAGTCTTAAATTATTAAGAGACTATCTTTTACCCAGAAAATCTAATTGCAAATAATAAAGTTTAAAAAATATAGACATCTTTACTTTTAACTGTCTATTTTTCTCTTCAAATATTTTCCTGAGGATGAAATTGTTCTTATTTAGGTTGGCGTGGATCAGAGCTCAGTCCTTTCACAAGGCTGTTTCTGAGGGGTTTTTCTCTTTAGGTTTCCTGATATAGAACTCTGATGTTACTTTTAGTATTAGTTAATTTGCAGGTCTTATGTCAGAAATGCAAGACTTCAACAATTTTTTGAAGAGAACCAGACTATATATCTTATAGTTTTTAGTGGTGGACTTGACAGTGTTAGGTTAACAGCTGAACTCTATGCTCTTAAAGGTCTTTTCCAACTTAAATCATAGGATGGCTAGAGTTGGAAGAGACCTTAAAAACCATCTAGATTCCTTTACAGAATGGACAAAATTCTGAGTTATGATAATTGGAACTGAAGAATATTTCTTTGCGAAGAAGGTGGTGGTTAATAATTTCCAGGTACTATGGAGTCAAGCTGGACCTAAATAATCTTCAAAGAATTTTCTGTGTTTCATGCATTCTTCTTGTCTCGAAAAAGGAAAGTGAAATAAGTGTTCTTCCTCTTGACTATGACTATTTCTGAAAGGCAAACTTTTTCTTTAACAGTGCCTAAAACAGTGCCTACTAACACGTTTGGTAAAGCCTGGGATGATCCTAGTAACATGTTTTTGACAGTCATATTCCATGAAGATGTAAGTCTTTCTTTACCCTGGCGAGCTTATGGACTTAAATAGCAACGATGGTACAAATTTCTTTTCACCTGTCAGTGAGGGGCACCCCTAGGCACAGCAAAACTAGGTGGGAGCAGGTAGATAGACATTTGGTGGAATGAAAGCAGAAACCCAGTTGTTTGGACTTGTTTATCTGTTTTCTAAAATGACATTCCTTATTGTACGTGTACATTGTGGATGTTCTAGAAGATTTTCTTTGCCTGGAATCTGTAATGTGTTTGCCTATAGAAAGTACATATTTTTACTGGAAAAGGAAGTGACTATATATTTCAAAACTATGCTGTAATACTTACGCATCAGGGAGCAGAGCTAATGTAGTGTGTGCAATCTCAAGCCTTTCTGCTTCCTGATTGTGAGCTCTTTTCATCACAGCTGTGATGGCAAGGGCTGCATTCCTGCCAGTTTTCAACTTGCTCATCCAAATAGGCTCAGACATCTTTCGTGTAGCCTTTTTGATGTAATTTCATATAAGGCGATCCCTATGATCCCTGTTTTTTAAAAAAAGCAACTTTAAAATTAATATTGCAGCAGAGTCAATTTCTTTAAGCAAATCAACATCTTGCCTTGGGGAATGAAATGTCAAATGGCTAAACCCCACTTCTGAAAGTTTACAGCACAAGTTTTGACCACATTTAAACTGGAACAGTGACAAGGTGATTACTTGCTGTCTTGATGTCTTCTTCAGGATGGGAAATAGAACATAATAGTTTTCATGAAGAAAGGTGCTGAATATCTTAGTTTTTCATGTTAATATAATTTGGAGACAGGATGTGCAGACAACGGTCCCAAAGGAAAAATTCTTTTATGAAAATAGCTTGCTTTGTTGTATGTGTTTAATATGCAGAGGAAGAAATTAATTTTGTTCACCTACCAGCTAAAATACAAAAATACAAAACTCTAGAGTGACTTTAAAAAAAAAATACTGCTCTTGTTAGATTTACCCAACCTTACAAGATGAGCTTATGAAGAAAACTTAGGTACCGGTGCTGTAAAATTGTATTGATTACAAAAAAACCCCAGAAAACCAAAACAACTAAAAAAAGACCACAACTTTTACTTGTTAGAACTGTTTTTGTGATTGTCTTGCTTTGAAGTATTATAAAAATTTGCGTTGAGCCCTCATTTCCAAAGGCTCCCAAAGGAAGACCTATGATGTAACAATTAACATGAAGTTAGTCAGTCACAAGGGATTCAAGGTGAGGTTTAAAGTGCTTCCAAGTCTGCTTGATAGTCCACACAGTTGTGTGTTTGGATCTGCAGGTATATATGCCCTTAAAGGGCACAAGTACAGTTGTTACGACATTGGATGTAGAAATACCTGACATTTAGGGGTCTCATTTGTGACATGAAACCTCTACTTTGACGTCTGACTGATAGCGATTTCCTGATAGCATAAACCATCAGATCTACTGGTTTCTTTTATGTAAAGACACCTATAAGGCAACCATCTAAATCAGTCAACAAGAAATCATGATTACAAGCAGTATTGAAGCACTGCATTAATTTTTCAGACCTTGAACATATACCTCTATGTGATGTTTATACCCTTAAGTTTTCTCTTGGCGTTTGATCCTGGGAGCTGTTTCTTTACAAAAAGCAAAACATAATGCTCCTTTTTTGAAAGGAATTTTTGTGCACTTGTATGAAGGGTTCAGCAGAAGGAGCATCAATCTGACTGGCAGAGACTTGAACCTATATCATATCCAAACCTGTGTCTCCTTTTTCAGTGAGAGGCCTCACTGTTATACTATATCTAGGTTGCTCTTCCCTTTCTTTGCAGAAAAAAAATGTGTTAGCCTGAAGGGAATAAGCACGATTCCTGATGGGGCTTTCTGCGGAACAGGAAATCTGTGCTCCGCTTCTTGTTCCAGGGACTGCTTGTGTTTTGCCCATTAACTGGTTCATACTTCTAATATTTGAGATGCCCTGGGATTATGGGCCGTTGCCAGCTTAAGTGTAGGCTGTGTCAAAATGAAGATACTTGATGCTGTTTCAGTCTTAGAGCATTTGACATATCTGTATTTGACCAGAAGACGTGCTTTGGGAAATCTGCATGTTTCTGAAGTGACAGCTGGAGATCAGATAAAATATTCTCCAATTCCTACAAAAATACCTGTGATGGAATGCAGCGGAATCCCATTCCTGGGTGAGCTTTGGACCCCTATGGAATTAAGCAAACATCTAGAGGATGGTGCTGCTGGATTTTCAAACATGAATCTGTACTGCCCCACACCAATCCATCAAGTATGCGTGCGTGATTTACTGAAACGGAAGGGAAAGGATAGGCTGAGATTACTGGCAGATGGCTGAGCTGTCTCTTGGGGAGGTAAGAGGTATGAATTTGAACCTTATCAGACAGAAGAGGAAATTGATACCTTGCCACAATTTAATAACACACTTGAGCGTGCACTCAAAAGCTCCTGTTGGGAGTGTCTGAGTTGCAGAGCAGATGCTCTCCATGGTGCCACTTGCAGTCTTACTCCCTGAATGTCAATGGAATCCTTCTGGATTTACTTTGAACTTAAGGTTCTCTCCAAGGGAACCCTGCTGAAGACCTCACTCTAATCTGCAATCAGAATACAGCTATGTGCGTCTAGGTTCCGGTAGGAAGAGGAGATCATCGGTGGACTGAGATTGTCTCACTTGGTTACACCATGGTGCTGATAACACCAAGGTTACAGGTTTTATCACTGCATGGGCCATTCATTTATGAGTTGGATTAGATGACCCTTGTGGGTCCCTTCTAACTCAGAATACTCTGATTCTGTGATTTGCAGTACATGAGCAGCTAAAATGCTTGAATACCTATGAAGTCTTGCTGTGCTTCACCCAAATATATTCTTGCCTTGAATATGCATACCTTGGTAGTTTATGGACAGATCAGATTTTTTTTTTAGCGTAGTCTGTGCTCAACTTACACTACAATATCTTTGTGAGCAGGGGTGTGGGTTTTCATTCTTGTTCAATAATTTAGTATAACAGAATCATAATGAAGTTCTATTCATAGAGCAAAATGTTATTTTCAACGTGTTGTGTGTTTGTTGCAAACTACTCAGCTTTGAGCTCTTTCGAGGACAGTCAAATGCTTTTGCTATATGTGTGGAAAGGACTTTACATGGCAAAGACTCCTGTGTTCCTGGGCTATTTTGAAATAAAAAGTAATCTTGCAGTTCTCCAGTGAGAATGGCAGGGAATAATAAGATTTCTTTGTAGATTTATGGTAAAATTTATCTTAAATATTTAATTGTAAGAAATGTATATTTTGTATTATGCTTTTGTACTGCAGTGACATGTACAGTTTTCTCAACCTGAAATAATGTAACTTGTGTATATTCTCAGGATGACCCCTTTTCTTTTTTTTTCTTTTTTTTTTGTTTTGTTAAAGGTGGAAATTATAATGAAATAAGCTTCAAATGTCTTGTGTTTTTAGCTCTCTAGTACTGTATGAACAGCTCATTCAGGCAATAGCTATAAATACAGAGTGGCAGACAAACTGTACAAATGAATTTGGAACTATATGTATATGAGAGTGTTTTGCACAGGTTAAGGGAGAAAAAGGAACATTTTCCTGTGATATCAAAATACAGCTTGATTGAAGATATGCACAGATGTACAAGCACACATGATTATTGCTCGAGCTTATGAAAATGTAGCTCTTAATATCTGTTCTAACCTCCATTAGGAATATTATAGATCTGCAGTCTGCATCTATATTGGTTATTTAACAGTGATAGTGCACATTGTAATTGATCTAGATAAAGATGTTAGTGCAAAGTATGGCAGATGTGCTTAAACCTTATGTCCCTGTGTAGTCATCTTGGCCAATGATGGCTTAATTTTTCTTTGAGATAAAATGTGCAGCTCCATGTTGTAGCTTGGTATAACTTTTAAATGCAAAATTCCTGTGCATCTTTATTTAAAGTGACGGAGCTTTTATCAAATAATACATATAATTAAGTGCTGAAACTGAAAACCATGTCCGAATGAAGAATTCTGCTGATTTTGTGAGCGTGATTGTTTACAGATTTAGTTCTCCATTTGCTCCCAAAGAATACACTTAAACACTCAATCAATGAATAACCTACAGCAGTTTGTTGTAGATTCAATAATGGGGAATGGTGCATTGTACCAGGATAGTCAGATATACCCATAGGAAGTGTCAGTGGTCAAAATGCTTCCATTGCCAGAAGGTAGTTGGAAAATGGTCTAGAAATTCAATACAGCATTGACCCTACATTGTATACATGATCTGAAGTCAGTTTCTCAATCTTACTTGATGTTTAAAACCTAGCAATTTCATTCCAAGGATTTAAAATATATGTATAAATATATATTCTTGATTAAAAATATTTTTCTTTCTCTAAAGCTGTAAGTTTGAGGTATTCATGTTTATTTTTTCCTCTCTTTCTATATAGAACCTTCTTTTTAGCACAAATGTATCTTGTGACAGTCAGGTTTCTGAAACTACAGTCTTAGAAAATTTATGCACACTCCTCTTCTCTCCATTGTCAGATATTGCTACCTGATACCAAATGTTTTTGAAATGTGTAATGATGCCAAATTACAGAAAGTATGTATGTTTCTAGACTTACTGAAAAGCTTTAGCTCCTGTTGATATGATAAACTGCCTTGATATGAGAAACAAGTCTGCCTTTTAAAGTGGAAGTTTATTTAAATATTTCAAATTGAAACAAAAAGTGTAAATGAAATTTTAAAAATATAAATTGAAGGTTATATTCTTACCCAGGATTATAAGTTATTTTTATTGTCTAAAAGAAAACTAAACTTGTTTCAATCTATGCAAATTTTTGTTCTGTTTTTACTTTAAATTTTTTTTTTAGAGTGGCAGCAATAATTATCTTAATAATCCTACCTGGGACCCTGCCTACTCCTTATGCCTAAATGGATCCTATGCTGTAACTTGGATGGAACAAAACCTTCCTGCTAATTGACACATCGCCTTGCTCCAGCCTACTGCCCATTCTAGGTAAGTCAGACAATTTTATTGTGCAGGTTGTTTCTCGTTTTCTAAATTGCCAGTGAAAATCTTGCTAAACGTGTGCTGCCTTGCCCTGTGCTTCAGATTGATGCGTATTACAGTGAGCATTGCTAAGAAATACTTGGAAAAAGTCATTGCACTTAGTGCCTTGAGTTATGCATATGACCATAAAGTGAGATACAACACTTGCGATTTTTAATGTACAGTGTCACAGGCTGACTTTCAGAAATGAGCACACAGATCTAGGGTTTGCTTCTCAAATAAAAGTCTACTTGTTCTATTAAAATATCAGCCATCAACTTTTTGGTTTAATTCAAATTTTTAAGAAGACCTTCCTCCCTTGGGGTTGTTTGTATGATGAAATATTTTTACTGTATCTTATTTAAGAGATGCAAATAAAACCTTTCAGCTTTTTCTGAAGCCTAGAAGTGTTTTGTTTTGCCAGCTGTCTATGAAAGTTCAGTGCATAAAATGTTAGGAGCCTGACTTTTTTCTGTCTTGTATATCTTTGAAAAATTGGTTTATGGCGAGTCATACATCATGTATCTAAGACATATGGGAATAGTTACAGATTAAGGTAAATAGACAAATTGAACTGCTTTAAATCATTTTTCCCTGTTTCACTTTTATGAAAGAGTTTATGAACAAAAGTTGACATTAAGCAATCACAATAGGCTATTCTATATGTTTTAGACAGTGGTAAAGACTTTAGTGTCAGAAAGTGTTGCATCACTGATGCTTATATCAATTTGATTGGTGTCCAAGTTTTAAAAATGTTACTTTGCCAAGTCATAACCTTTTCTGAGTCTTTCATTTGTCATTGTTTTGATGATTATATCTTAAGAAAAAAAAAAGAAAAATGTTCTGTTCATCAGGAATCATATCATAGTTCATAAGGCTTATCAATTTTTCGGATACCATTAGCGTTTGTTGTCTTATGTAATATGATTGCTTAGATGTTTTGGTGTAAGGATTTAATTTTAAAGACAAAAATTAGCAATTTTGCTCAGGAAAAGTTTGTTAGAAATGCATTTTAATGAAACGTCAGAGCACAGTTTGGCTTGCAAAGTCATAAATGAGAAGACTTGCTCACACATAGCCACCATATTCTGGCTGTTATTGTTAATAGTATTTCAGTGAGCTGGGGGCTTCCAGACCAAAGAAAAAAATGTCAGGTGACAAAGCAAGGTAATTCAGAGTATGAATTTGATATAAACAGATGAGTATTTTTTTTTCTTGTCTTCAATGGCCTAGCGATACGGAGCTTCTCTGAAGACACTGAATAACTAAGAAGGAATGGAACTGTTTTGCCTATTTGTGTTCTTTGAGCCTTTGCAGGAACTTAAGAAATGAGAAACAATATGAGTGTGCACTAAGTATCCCATCCACAGTTTAAAGTGCTGTTTGCTTCACTTTGTGATTTCAGAGCAATTCTTCATGTTGTCATTCTGGAGGGCTGGGAGCTGGGGTAGGTGTTCAAGATGTTGCTGAGAAGAATTGACCGTATCTAAATATTTCCATGTACTTATAGGAAGCTTTAGGGGGAAAAACAATCAAGCTACAAGTATTTTACTCTATTCAGCTCCTTGGGGGCAGCTTAGCCAAGTGATCTTAAATGAAAACACCATTTCTTCCAAATGTCAACTAAATATAATGAGTGTTATGTTTTTACAAATCTTGTATATACTCCTTTACAGTATTTGCTTGTTAATTCATTGTTGGGAGGTTGTTGCTACACATAATTTGTAGGCCTTATATTTATATTGGTTCAGTACTTGTAACTAATAGCTAACTGGTTTTATTTTTGCTGTATGCAGTAATAGGTAATACATCAGTGATTTCTCTGATCATGCTAGAAACTGATGGTTTATATCAATCTATCTGTTTATAAACCAAAAAAGTTCTGGAATATCTATTCTTTTGCAAAAGGTAATTTCATTTTCAATACAGAGGACGGACAAAAACATAGAAACAAAATAAGATTTAAAGCTGGGAGTGTTCTTTTCTGTAGCAAGCTAATAATGTTGCTTTGTAGGTATTTTTAGTGGGTCACTGATTGTTTTGAATTAGAGGATGTATCTAGGACTGTTTTTATGTACTATGTAAAAACCAGGCACTGATTATTTTCAGTACTATGGGTATTAGTGCAGCTTTTAGTCTCTGTGGTAGGAAAGTGCTTGTTTCCTGAAATTTTTGCTATCTTCCCTGTCTATCAAATTAGCTATAAAGATAACTGAACAAAACTCTGCATTATTGAAAGAATTCTTGGGCTAGTTATATTCCTTAAATTATTGGAGAAATTACTCTTTAATTTTCTTGATTAAATTTGTATAATAAACTTGATTATTGAATTACATTGCAATGTTTTGCATAAAAACGATATATTAGCACAATTTGCTGCTAAGGCAAAGTCTCTTTCTCTCTTTTTCTTAATATTGTGTACAGAAAGAGTGCCGGTAAACTTAGCCTGACACCCAAATGTTGCTCAGTTTAAGCAAGGAGCTTTAGCACTTCGATCACAAGAGGGAGCTGTTGGAGCTAAAACTGCTAGAACTGCACACCTACGCATTGCCATTTTAATCGATACTGCTTGGTTCTAAATATTTAATGAAATACATTAACAATTATTAGTTTCCACCATCACACCCTATGACTACCACTGACATGCATTTGCTAAGAGAAGTATGAAAACAATAATTAAAGTGAATAAAGCTATACATTGGCAGTAATATATTTGGCGTGTGTGTGGGAACAACACCCAATCTTTTCTCCTTATGTTGGTGACAAGCTTAAATCTGCTTCAAAGCAAATAGTCTTGTCAAGCAGTGAAACATGACTTTCGTTATAGAAACCTTTGTTATTCATTTACGTTGTTGTGTATCAAAAGTCTGAGGGTCCAACTTTTCTAGTGTCTCTGGTAGGAAATTGAGAGCACACATGAATGTCATATGGTGAAGAATGTCAGTTTATATGAAAATTGAAGAATTATCAGTGTTCCCCCTGCAGTTATGCACAAAGGCATCATTGTCAGTTGCCTTTCTTAGGCCTTCCCTGCAGGCATGATCAGACTCAAGCAGACAGCTATTTTCCTTTAATTTTCCACAGCAAGTCAGTAATGCTTATGATTATTGTGAAGTCAGGAAAAGTTTAGTTTCATCAAGTGACATGTAGTGTTGCAATTAGCTACTTAAGCACTTCTTATAAAATTTTCTACTATGGTATCTGGCTTGTCAGATGCAGCTAAACATTAGCATCCTGTATTAAACAGGAGGGTAAAAACTCCTAGCAGAAAGCCCAGCTGACAGCTCTCAACATGAGCTGAATGATCACTCACAATTGTAATCGATTCTGTAAGTACTGAACACAAACCCCCAGGCAATTGAGGAAAATAGGATGATGAAGGACTGCAAACTAATATGTTACACATCTTCATTGATTAGTCATTGATTAACCATTATTTTTCTGAATGACAAACAGCTAGTGGTAAAGTAACTGAAGCTGATGATTTATTTACATGTTAGACAGAAGATGACTTCTTTATTCAGCTGATTGTGAGCTAATGTGAAATCAGAACACAGCAATAGTTTAAGAATAAAGGCAGGTTTATAATAATTCTTTTTTTTTTTGACAGCATTCCTAGATTAAAAAATGTTTTTACTGAGAAGAAATGTAACTAGACTTTCAAGCAGCACATAAAATTCAAATGCAGATTATCTACATGGTACCTGTAGTATAACTACATTTAAAGAGATCATTTTATAGACTTGGTATTTACAAGAATATTGATCTGTGTTTATTGAACTTTTAATTTAATTCTCTGTTTTGTCCAGTGTCTTATTGGCAATTAAACACAGCTGCAGAAATGGCAGAATAATGGTTTGCAATATACACACTATATTATTCTGAAAATATCTCTAAGCCCTAGCTTTGAACACCCCATGGAATTAGGAATCACATAATTAGGAAACAGTCTATGCATTTGGAGATCAGGGGTTTTTTTATACATATCAAACACCTAATTAGAGGTGGGGTATTGAACGAAGGTCTCTGCCAGTCAAGAGAACTTGTGTTGAGGGTCCTGATGACATTTTCCCCTTCCGCTGTTTTTTTGTTTGTTTGTTTTTTGTTTATTTGGGGTCTTTTTTGTTTTGTTTGTTTGTTGGATAATCTCTTTTTTTTTTTTTGGTAAGATTTTTCTTCCCTGAAGAGGTAACAAGTCTATTCCTAGTGAATGCTTAAATCAGCTTAAGAAAAGAGGCCTATGATACTGTCTGTTTGAGATTCCCTGGTACAGGCTACTCCAGCTATGAAAGTATTGTAGACAATGCCTGTTATTTATTGGTGACAAATCATTAGAAATCTTCACTTTTGTCTATCAGAGCATTAACTCTGATGAGCTTTGTGTAAAATTGTGGGTATGTGTCTTCACAGGAATTATGTTCCAAATTAACAGTAATTAATGTGTGCTTAATCTAGACTGCTAGTTATCGGCAGTGTGTATTAACCAGTTCTCAAAGAAAGTTTCGGTAAAAGATGCGTGCTTTCAGGAAATATGAATGTAGAATAACTATTTAAGGGAAATTCATCACCATTGCAAGATTTAGAGGTTAATTATCGTATCACATAAATAAAGAAAAGAAAGATGTCAGTATACCATAGTACTGCAGTTGAAGTGCAGATGGGCTTGATATTACCTTTGATAACTATTCTATTAGGCGAACAGTAGTGCAATTTTGTTGTCTTCTGGTCCTAATAGTTTTTAAAAATCTGTAAATTAATACATTAAAATAACGATATGCACTTGGCCAACTTCTTAAACATCAAAATCCTTCCACCATTTTATGGTGAAAACTTATCATATAATTTTATGTTCTGTATGTGTCTTACAAGTGGATAGCAACTGATATCCAGCTGGTATCTTCTGAGCACGTTTAGTATGAACCTCTGCTAAACTGTTAGCTTTCCGTTGAAATGCTTGTCAGCTGGAACTAAGCATGATCTTATTTCAGGGTTTGAACATTTTTCACATTAAAAAAATAAACCTCTGTGCTCTTTGTGTTCAGGTTTGTAACTTGCTTACAAAAGATCTCTGAGACAGTGATGAATTTATGCTATTATTACTTTTGACTTTCTGCCAAGAAAGTTGAACCAGTTTGCCTCTTGGCACATCAAGTCATCCCCCAGTTTCAGATCTGGGTTGTACTGGGCAGCAGAAGCATTTCACCAAGCACCGAGTTGCTGCTTGGTAGGCAGGTCCATGTTATGAGCCCTGAAACGACGGTTCATGTCCATTTGACACGTCTTAATTATAAATCTCTACCTCCTCATGGCTAATCAGCCCTGTGCATTTCTGAGGAACCTGCAGCTCTCCTGCTCTCCCAAGCACTGCCTCGTGCTGCACGATGAGTGCTCACAACTGAACACTGCTGATTGCTTTAACAAGTCCGAAAAATAACAAATGAAAAATTTTTTTGCAGTAAAACCACAGGGAAAAGCCTCTAAGACACAGCATGAAAATACTCGCTTCCATTCCTCTTAGATGTGCATTTTCAACATGCATTTCTAGTTCCTTGTGTAAGACAGAGTAAGAAATCCAGCGAATCCTTACAGAATTTTGTGTGTCATACTCTGTTTGTGTTAGCCATTTAAATTGCCAATTAAGGGCACTATTAGCATGAACAAGAGTTTGATGTGGCCTACTATGTAATGCCGGTACATACTGTGTAATTGAAGAAAAGAAAAAAATGTTTTGGATTTTACTTCTCATTCTAAGTCCAGGTATGTTATCACAACTACACATGGGGTAGAATATGTCTCAGTGTCTTCAAGCATATTTAATATCTTTAAATTTTTAAATGAAAATGTAGCTGTCAATTTTAAACTAATTTGGATGGACAGCAATAAAATGCAAACCTCACTTCAAATTAGAATTTTCAGTGAGGATTTCTAATGGAAAGTAATTGCTGACAATAGGAAATGACAAATTACTAATTACTTAGTTCAATTAGACTTTTGTGCCTTTGGTCCTAAGTGGCAAGCATACAGCAAATCTTGCACTTTTATAACAATTAATGACACTAAAACTATTTAAACTGCCAACAGATGTGAGTAAGAAGACATGAATTGAAACTTACTTAATTTACATACTATCCCAATTTTATACCAAGTAAATGGTGTTTAATTTTTATGTTACAATTAAATATCACTGGCATAGTGTAATTTCTGCAGAACTTCTCAGAATAAAATAGTTTTGCTGAAATGCTAGTGCTAATGCTTTTTTTTCTCTTATCACAGCACTATTTATCTTCAAGTGACTCTAAAAAATATAGTGGCACTGAATGGAATATAATTTTTTTGTAGTGTTTGTGCTTTCTAAACGTTTTTCTAAACTGGGCTTAGATGCTAGAATTGCATCAACCTGATCACTGCAATATAAGATTTCAAATTCTGTTTCTAATTTAGAGGTGATTGCAAAACTTCATCCAGTGCATACCATTCAGAAGCAGTCAAACATTCTATGTATTTGATTCTCAGTCTTTAATAAAAACCTTGAAGAATTTGAGTGTTAGATATTGTTTCTTGATTCATGCTATGCTGATTTATGCCATTTGTTAAGAGAGCTTGGAGTCTTCATTCTTTCTCACATTTTGCAGTTGAACTCTTCTAAATTGTTTTCAGCTATGTTTCTGTTGAATGTGGAGAGTGATAAACCATATATTGACTGCAATGTTTTCTGTATGGTCATGAATATATTTTTACACATGTATGTCTTCTCTGTGAAATTTACCATCATTTCTACACCTCAAAACTTCTAACACTGGATGCCTAAAGTTCAATGCTCAAACAAATCTTTTATGCCTTAGGAACAAGTAGCCTCTTTTTGAAGTATGGCATGTGATTGTTATAACTACTTAAGATGTTTAACAGTTCTGAGAACTTGCCGCTTGTGTTTGAATGTATGAATACCTAACTTCGGGAATATTGCACAGTAATATATTTTTAGTCAACAAAGGAAGAAAAATATGCTAAATTGTGGAGCGATTAATCCAACAAAACGCTGTTTGACTTTACAGATTATTTTGTAAAAGCCTATTTCTGAACTTCCTCCCTTAGCTTTCTTTTTGTTTTGCCTAAAGGCAACATTTAAAAGAATTCATTAATCTAATAGTGATTTATGTTAACTTAATTTTTCAGAGGAATCTTCTTGTCTTTTGTTTTGTAGCAAGATATAAGGAAGTAGAGGGTTTTGTAGCAATGGATGTTCTGCTACAAAGATGTATAGAGAGAAGATAATATGCTTAATATGAGAATAGAAATAGGAACGTCTTTATAAAATATAAATGAGAAGGCTACAAGAAAATTAAAATATAGAACCCAAATCATGAAAGATTTATAGAAGTGCCTACATTTAGTTTCAAGAAAAAGAAGGTGTTTAGTAAGGTGCATTGTGCAGGCATGTAATTTTGGCTTATAAAGGAATATAAGTACTGACAATGTTACAAGAACCTTAATGCAGCATACTTCAAGACAGACCAAGTATGAGACAGAATATACAGTTATGGCATTTCTTCCTTGGTGTGCTTTTATCTAAGGTCTTGGCAAATGACTGCTAATTGATCATCACTTTATTTAGTCTTCTTACACTTTATGGAGTACTGCAAACAAAATAATATAATAAAATTCTGCTAGACTTGAAACATTAGGTGTCAGGAAAGCTGAACTGAATAGATGTAGAGGGTGCACGTTACACAAGAGGGTTATAACCATACAACTATATACTTGAAGAACTAGCTCTTCACTTGGATTATGTTAGTGCGGTTTTGTTGTTAGCAGAGATGCTTCAATGTAGATCACTTAAGTCCTGCAATTTCTGTTGAGCTGTACTGTTATAATCCTCTAAAAAGCAACCACCTAGCATAAGCACTTGGTGAAATTCCTGGCAAAAGGATTTCTCTAAGTGAATTTCCCCAAGAGATTGTCCTTTTGAGGTTTGTTTTTTGTTGTTTTGTTCTTTGTGTGTGTGTGTTTTTGTTATAGTGTTTTTATTTTCTCTGATTTCTAATTTTCTGGTAATTAGGGCAATTATACTATTACTTCAGAATACAGCTTCTAACTGAATTGAATTGCCAGCAGTAGTTTTGGACTAACCTGTGTTGTTTCACCACAGCTGTAGTTTTCTCTTCCCAAAAGCTCAGTGAACTTTAGAGCTAGAAATACAAGAGAGACCATACCTCATAATAGAGGAGAAAGGAAAAGCATAGGCAGGGGGTAGGAAGCCTGGGCAGGGACAGAGGAAAGAATGAGTTTCACAAATCAGAAAGGGAAAAAAATTGTGGCATTGGTATTGTACTTAGAAAGAGATAATGTGGAAAAGAGGTGAGAGCAGGGACAGAAGTATACCTGGAGCAAGAAGGACAGGAAAAAAGAGAAAAACCCAGAAGTGGCCTAATTAGAAGAAAAAAGGAGAGAGACAGATGATGGGGGGTGGGGTAGGGGGGAGCAAAAGAAGGGTCAAAAGTACTAGGCAAAAAAAAATAATGAAGCTAAGGAAAATTAGCAGGACAGATATAGGGCTAAGAATATGGTGTCTTCATTCATGCCACAATGAATCATGAGAGTAGAATGTTTAGGCTGATTTAATCATCCTCAGAGTGTATAATTTCCTTTATAGCTCCATCATAATTATTGAGGCACTGGCTACAGATGAAATATGCAATTCTCGATTGTTTGGGCTACTGAGAAAAATGAGGAAGAAAAGGACGAAAGGCAAATCTATTCGTGTTTGGTTGTAGTTTGAATGAAATGTATGCATATATGTGTACATAAAACTGAAGAGATACCTGTGTCTCTAGTGACATGTGGAAGCTAGATTGTTAATGACAGTGTTGTGTCAACTCAAAAGTACTGAGAGAATGACAGTTTAGTGGCAATATATTGTTTTAGTGATAGAATGTACTGGGTTTGAGTTTCTAAAATGGACTAATAACGTTATTATTGTATGCATTTCCTTTAGCAAAATATTAATTTTTCATAATAAAAACATATTTTTGTAGGAATTGGGAAATATAAACACCAAAAATACTTTAGGATTTAATAAGAAAATACAGAATGCTCAAAATTGCCATAATACCTTAGCACCTGTGGCCCAGAGTATTACAAAATTACATTTGTCATTATAGAAACTCTTAGTTGCCTGACATGATTATTCTGATGTACTTTTCTCCAAAGTGAAAAACAATATGAATGGATTTGTACTGTGCCCTTTTGCAGATAATTTTCTGTTATCATAACAGTGAAAATTAATAGTACAGGATGATGCTGTAAATATTTTCTAGCTTATGAAAGTAAGTATGCTGCTAATCTAATAGTTACCTTATTATTCTTCATCATGTAAATTATACATTTCCATTTTATTTATAAGACTAATGACTCTTAACCAGAGCAACTCTACTGAAGATTTCTGATAAAGGCAGATCTCAACCTTTTTTTTTTTTGTGTAATTAAATGACAGAGGTTTTACACTTCTAGTGTTTCTGAACAGGTAAACAAACTGCCTTATCACCACAACTATCCCCTCCTTTCTTTTTGAAGAGGAAATCTGAAGTACAAAAAGAAAAATTGGTATAATTTAGAACTAAGACCCTGATTCAGCAAAAATAAGCTTGAGTCATGCACTGGGCAAGGCCGCTGAAGTCCTGAACAATAGTTTTTTATAGCTACGTGTGCAGTGGAAGACAGATAGCTGTTTTGCTAAATGGGTGCAGGCATCTTAAATATGCTTAAATAAAATGGGTTTTTCTAGATAATTTCAGCTATGTAATAGTATTAAATAATGGGTCATTATTAGGAACAGATTTTTTTTTTCCAGATTAACAGTTGTCTTATATTTGTATTTGTGAGATCCATCAATTATATTTTTTAATGAATTAAAGGTTTGTAAGACTTCATGCACTTGTTTTAAAAATTGTCATGGAAGATGACACTTTTCAGAGAAAAAGAGCAACTACAGGATGAAAATGTGGAAATACGGCAAAATGTGGTATATTTTACATCTATATTAAGGATAAGCACTATCATAAGTAAAAGTCAAAACTGAATATAAAACTTGGAAGAAAGCGTCTACTCCTTTGAAAGTGGAATTGTATAGGAGATGAACAGTGGGAGTACAGAGAACAACAGTATTTTGAAACAAACATGATTAGGAGGAGATATTTTTAGAATCAATAGGTTTTAGAGGGATGCTTTTTTCTTTTCTAGCTAAGGTAGAGGCTAATGGCTGGAAGCTGGTATACCAATACAATCAGAGAAATTGCAGATTGTGGATGTGGATTTTGATATTGCTTTTTAGGGATCTGCTGTTGTTGTAGACAAAGTGTATAAGGCCAAACACCTTCTTCAGAAAACAGAGTATAGAATATATTGGTGCATGCAAAAGATTATAGATATGTCTTCATACGTGTATTTTGACTGAATAAACTACAGTTGGGAGCTAAAATGGGGATACCTAATTTTTGGCCTATTGCACAGCATTGACCCTTGGAAATTAAGTACTTATGTGCCACTTATATTGGCAGATGTTTGGAGTAGTTGTGACTAAAATTTTACCTTGATATTACAGTACTGAAGAAAGAAGCTAATGACTGATGTTAAAGCAGACTAAGCAAATGCATTTTGAAGTCATTCATCCACAAAAGTTAAGGTCAAGTTTCCTCTTGACAATTCCTGTTTTGGCAAAATAAACCAACACTGAAACTCCTATGCTCTTCTTCCTGATTTTTTTTTCCCATTAATTATGAGGCGGCATGCAAATATGAACAGAAAATGATCTCCCT
Source organism: Amblyornis subalaris (assembly GCA_018881555.1). Taxonomy (NCBI): domain Eukaryota; kingdom Metazoa; phylum Chordata; class Aves; order Passeriformes; family Ptilonorhynchidae; genus Amblyornis; species Amblyornis subalaris. The sequence continues at coordinate 434,644 of JACAXG010000025.1, forward strand.
CATGTTAGGTTCTCAAATAGCTGTTATTGCCAGAATAAAATGTCAAAAATCAGTTATTTCCAAAATCATGAACGTCTAATCTCATGGCTTTTGTGGTAGTGTAATTTGCTGGGCTCATATTGCCCAGTCCTTTTTTTTTTTTTTTTTTTTTTTTGTTAAGGAAAAATGGAGTTTAGAAGCAGGAGTTTTATTAAAAAAAACCCCTTGGTCTGTTTTAAGAGCTTAATGCTAGGAGCATTGGACATGGCAATGCTGAAAGTCTTTGCCTCGATGTGGCACATACTGTAATTCATCATGAAGAAGTAAGACTGAGTAAAGCTTCTTAAGTCTGGGCAGTGCTTTTCTAAAGAGCATTGCCTACTGACATCCCAGAGAGGTGGAATCAGCTGTCAGGCTGTCTCAGAGCCTTATGGCCCTACCAGAAAAATGGATTTGTGTGGCATTAAGTTGTTCTTGCCCCCATTAGGTTGCATCAGTACTGCAGCCAAAACCTGCTTTTAAACTTCTCTTGTGTTTGATCCCCTGACTTACGTTCTCTCACTGTTGTAAATTGCTTCTTTGGGTGAAGGAGAGGGGCTGGCCAAGTCTGTATTGTAGCTCTTAGTAACAGGTATGTTACACTTCCTTCAGTGATGATTTGTCTTTTTTCTTTTTTAAAAAGGAAGTTTCATACAGTATCTTTCTTTCTTTGTTTTGTTGCAGAGAAATACCAATTAGTAGATTTAGCAATGACTGATAACTTTAATAGCAGAGAGTGGGTGAGCTTTTGTTTTTTAACTTGCAAAAATTTAATCTAACATAATTGGCAGATAAATATGTTAGTTCACCTTGACTGTATTTGCTACAATTCGATGTTGGGTTCTGCTCCTCATCGTGCTGGAGTAAGTCTAACGCAAGTCTTCTGACATCCATTGTCCCTAGGTATTTATCATGGGAACAGCTAGGCAGAGCTGAGGAAGAATTAAGCCCTTGCCCTGAGGTAGTGAGTGCGTGGTATCTGGCTCCATGTCCTGCTACTTGCCACATCTGGTGGGCCTTGTAGGAGGAAAGAAGCAGCTTTTGGTTCCTGAGCTTGCTCCTTTACCTTCTCTTTCCTCCTTCATCTTTCCTTCCTAAAATCTCCACATTCTTTCAGTACAAATACTCACAATTTAGGGATAATCCTTAATTGCTTTTGATCACGTATTATTTTCCTTATGTGTATTCAACTGTTTGGTTTTTTTGCTGGGAAGGGTTGGCTCGTGTAGTGTATCTGCATATTCCAACCTAAATGATTCTCGTATTCTTTGAAAATATTAGAAAGTAGTGAGATGACAAGGGCTTATATTAGGCTGTGAAGAGTAGGATCTATTATGTTCCCACACTGAGAAAAATAATTTTGTCAAATATTTTTTTCCTCTCAAAGGTGAGATAGCTTTAGGAGCCACAGTCTGTCACTGCAATCTACCTTTTTCACCAGGGGAGTGTGAGTGCTGGTACACACCAAGCCTGGGGGAAAGCAGCTATTGTGGTACAAGTAGTCTTTTCAGTTTTTCTGTATTCTTGCTTAGTCATGAAAGGTAACTTAACACTGACTTTAGTATGATCCACAGGGTTTTGGCAGTAGTCTATTGATTTTTGTGTTTTATTTTTTATTTACTTCTCTGAATTCCGTATGGCTTTTGATTTAGTTGTACTGGAAAAGGACAAAGAAAAATCCCACTCTCTGCTATGTCAAAAACTATACTTTGACTCAGTAGGGAATGATAAGGTAAAGGGTGAAAGACATTTTTCTGTGGCCCTACAGAACACTGTGGCTGTTTCAATAATTCACATAAGCACTGGTTATTATAAACCATTGTCTTGTACCAGGATGCAGAGTGTATACAACTGCAATGAAAGGACAGATCCTGCCCCTGTCTCCCCATTTACCTATTACAGTTAGAGAATTCCTTTTTTTATTGATCAGTTCGTCCATCCTAGCTTATATTAATGTTAGCACTGAAAAAAAACGTGAATTTTTTTCCCCCCTCCTTCCTGAGAAGGCTCATTTTCTTTCAGGACTTGTTGTCCTTCTTCTGTTACTGAAACAGCTTTCAGTTTCCAGGCTACCTAGCTGAAAGACTGTTTGCGGCTATAAAAGAGCCAACCCAGGGCTCAGTACATGGATCTGAGGAGGATTACTAAGGATTCTAGGGCATTTTGCCTCTGTCCAAAATTACTTTAAGGCATTGGTGTCAGATAGCTTGGCTGTGTCTGATGGATCAAGGGGACGGAGTGAGAGTGAGAAAGAGAGGTGAAAGGGATAAGGAACGGATTGAGGACAAAAGGAAGATCAGAAAGCAGTCTGGGTAGTGAAGGGAGAGACAGGAACAATATCTTACTTGTGAACTTCTATTTCTAACTCTTTGAATACCAAAGGCGATCGAGAGCATTTCTTCAGACATATTGACACAAGCTGGAGACAGGTGACTGGCTTTAAAATTCATTACTGATTGTGAAGCATCTATATAATTTAAAAATTTCTGTATTTGATGGTCTTTAAAAGTAGGAAGGTGTATATTCTTATTATGAGTCATAAATAAAAATGAATCAAGTGTTTTTCACTGTGGGACTGTTTCCTTTCAATTTCATTCATTTTGACAATTCTTGGCAGTAGCTGTTCAGGAAACATTCAAACCCACAATAAGCAGTGTTGGAGGTCAGGACTGCAGCATGTTTGCAGAGATGCATGTGAAGAGAAGCATCCTGACTGTGGTGTCTGTGACAGGCTGCCTGCCATGAGCCCCAGTGCCTGCTGCTGGGAAGTTGGGTTAAAGTCATCTGGGAAGCTGCTACCAGTGCATCTGCACTGTAACGCTGGTGTCCGAATCTCACTTGCTAGCTTTGTCAGTGTCTAGTACCGTGGCCTTTGGGACAAGGTGCCTAATTCTCTGTTTTCTGCAGAAGTAGGACTTGGAGCAATTTTACAAAAGCACAAACGGGAGCCTCAGGGTTGTGAATTAGAACACATAAGTGTTCTAATATAAGTGTGCATGCGCTGATTTATAAGTATGACCAGTTTCCATATCTCGCTCCCCATCTGTGGATATACAGCCAAAAAAGAAGGTAAATTTTATCCAGGTAAGAGAATGTCTTTCTATGAATCTACAGGTGCTACTTATATTCACTGGTTCACCTGGGACAGAGAATGATGGTGATAGTCATGAAGGTTGGCAATGGAAAAGCCATAGTTATATTTAACTACTTTAAATGCTTAGACACCAAGGTCACTTAGAAATACCTACAATGTGCAAATAGACTGAGTCAACAAGAACCAGTCTCTTAGGAGAATTTGCAACACACTGTGGGAAGAGGAATGGGAACTTTGAAATTGTGGGCCAAATTTCGTCCTCATGTCTTTTGGATTTGGTCTGCATGTTTACTATTCTCTGTATGTTTTGCTAATTGAATTTAGATGTGGGTGTTTTTCCCCACTCTGCCTATGATCGTATCCCTTTCCTAATCTTCTTCTATGCTAAAAAACATGGCAGAGAAATCAGTATTGTAGTTTTACTTCATCCTGCAACCTTCAATGTTTTGCCTGAAATGTATGAAGTTACTGTACAAGCAGAATTTTGCTTGTAGAAGGTGATGATAAAAAAACCTCAGAAGTTTTGAAAAACAGCTTTTATTTTTAGCCCAGCAAATAACATTGGGGGAATCAGCAAACCATACAAACCAGTAGACGGGAATTCTGTTCTTTGCCTTTAGAAGAATGTATAAAGTGATAAATAAGTCCTGGTAGAAAAATAATGAAGATACTATTAAGCTTACTTTGAGAAGTAAATGGTCATTTCCAGTGAAGGCCTGATGATCCAGATTTGTGTCACATTTGGCTCATACCTACAGAAAATGCATATGAATTTATATCTGAATTGGAATTTGGGGGAGGGGAAAAAACCCACATCAGTATCCGAAACCTTGAAAAACTCTCTCCTGAGATAGAGATATGTGTAAGTATAAACTATATATGTACATATAGTTATGTTTGGTTGATTTAGCGGCAAAGAATTGGGAACAAAGTAATAAAGCTCTGCATAAATTTTTTTAAGCTTTTTTTTTTTTTCTGTTGTTGTTCAATCCCCTGTATTTTGTCAAACTGCAGTTCCATTGCTGGATAATATGGTAAAAAGATTCATTGTAAGGGTTACCTAACATTGGTGGTGTTGATGAATAGTTGCAATTAATACATTCCCTTAATTAGTCTGATACCCAGAAGATGCACCTGGCAGGTCATTTTAATACTACAATTGATTTATTGCTGCTAGAAATGATTTTACCAGCTATCTTCAGAGAGCACAATTAGAGAGGATTTCATTTTTTTTATGCATTTTCACTGAGGAATAAACATAAAAGGTCTATGTAATTCAGAACAAAGCAGCTATAACGTACTAATGGTTTATGGATTTTATTAATATTCAGCTAACATTACAGTCAATTTTAGAGAACAGCAACATAATTTCTGTATGAAGTATCCATTTTTAGTATGAGAGTGCTTTATTTAAAAAACCAAAATAAACCCATGATATTTTAAATGAGTCACTATTATCATGTGTGGAAAATCTTACAAATTTTATTAACAGTAAGAATGTCAATAGATGTGTGTTTGACTACGTTTTGTGCTGCATGTGATGTATATGTCAGATGCACTGAGATTTAGGAAAAACTATAAATTATGTATATGTATTATATTTTTGGAATCATGATGAAGTCCCTTTAAACAAAGAAATATTTTTCTGAGGTTACTATAACAATGTAACTGAATCAGTGTCAGCTTAGCCTGTCATAAAAGTATCAACTTCTACTTTCGTATTTCTAAATCTGCTGTTAAAATTGATCTTGAAATTAGCTTGTTCTGCTGTTTTTTCCTCCTCACCTTACTGTATTTTGCTCCACTTTTAGTGCTGCAGCAGACAGCATGGCTGCCTTTTGTTAGCCTCTCTGTGCACTAATATCACTGACACTACTGTGGAAGCATCCAGCAGACTCTCTTTCCACATCATAGAACAAAAGCTTGTTTCTTCAGTAACAACCTGTTAATTCCAAAGTTTTTTAAAAACTACTTTTTAAATCTATTTTCTAAGTGAAAAAATGTTTTCCCTGATGGGGGATTGTGGTGGGGGCAGTGGGGACAGACACACACAACTGTTCAGCGTTTGGACTGTCTGTTGCTTGTATGCTCAAAGTTTTAAGTAAAATCATGGGGAATTTGTTCGTGCAGCAAATGCAAGGTTTCCCTTTATGTTTTAGGCTGCTCTAGATTCATCTAAGCTTTATCTGTCTTCCAAACATCTTTGACTCTCCCTGGGACTTGAAGGGCCAAACCTGACGTGTCAAGTGCCATCTCCATAATCTTTAACGTGTGCTCAGGGTGTGTGGACACAAACTGTTCTCTCAGCCTTGGCATCTGGAGTTGAGTGATGTGTATTTGGAAGGGAGGGTCTATTTTTTTCAAATTAGAGCTGTAGTAGAATAAGTCCTGACCTCGCAATAAATGTGCGAGAAAATAATTATAGTTCAGTAATTATGGGTGGTATTTAGCTTGATGTGTTATTTTACATCACTTCGGAGTGCATACAAGGTGCCATATAGAACAAATAAGAAAACATTCCCCTTCACCTTTGAATCTTCTGATCCATTTTCAATGTGACTTAAAAAATGGCATTGAGCTCTAAAATAAAGTAGGAAACTGTTACTAAACAAGGATGTTATTTATAGCACAGTTAAGACTTGGTTCGAGCCTGTCTGAACTCAAGGTCCAAGTCTGGGATCTCTGCTTTGAAAAGATGTAGCCCAGAACGATGGAAATTCTCTGTTATTATGACTAAAATATTCTGGGTGCATACATATGTGATTTTTAACTGGAGTTACTGGTGATTCTATGAGGAATGCTCGACTAAGAATCTCTTCACAGCTTTGCAGACAACCTGTCTTGAGGGCCAGGCAAATACAGTGGGTGAAATGGGGAGACTTCTTGGTAGCAATGTGGGTTTGAACAACTCCTAAGGGAAGGAAGAGGGCAGTTTGGAGGTGACAATAAAAATGTGATAGAAAGAGATTTTCTACAAGGCATGCTGTAAGTAATGTCAAGACCTTCAAGCACTGTCTTGGGGGACCTGGTGAAAACATTCAAAGTTGTACCTGTGTCATAGCCAGATCAAAAGGACCATCCACAGTCTGTGTTTTTCCTGAGACTCAGGAAGAGGGAAACGCTCGACATTCGTCGGGGAGTCCAGAGTGGATGAAGATGCAGTAATCAGTAGTTATGAGTGACTTCAAGGAGTTTTAGCTAAACAGAAATCACTTCCTTTCAGTTTAGATGACAGAGAAGGTGATGAATATTAGAAATACTCTGAATAATAAGGTCAGGATATGCTGTGTGTAGGAAGCATAGGTTAAAGTTGAAAAAGAATTAAAAAATGAGTTAGGTTATAAGCTGATCTAGCAGGGAGATAATACCTCTGGATGTTTGGGGTTTGTTTTGTTGGTTTTTTTTTCCCCAGCAGAAAATTCTACTGGGGTATTTGTTTTTATTTTGTTTTTTCTCTCTTTTTTTTTTTTTTTCCCCCGGCTCAGATTCTTGTTAGATTTGATACCCAAGGTGTAACAAAAAGCCGTTGGATGCCATGTAGTCTGGAAGCTGTTTGTTAAAAACTGTCTCACCAAGTATTTCTGTTGTGAAAATACTGTGCAATCTTTTAATCTTTGTGGAGGACCCAGAGGTTTTTCTACAACTAGGAACCAGTTGATTGGAAATATTTTATAACGGTGTGTAAATATAATTAAGCTTTAGTTTTTCGAGGCCTAAAAATACTTAATGCAACCTCTATGAAAAAGTATAAAACAATAACATTTTATTGAAAATAAAATCCTTCCAAATATTTAATATAGAACAAAAAGAACACAAGCATTTCCAATTGCAAAGGTAACATCAACATACATGTGGTATGGTATTTTGTTTAGTTTTTTTTTTTGTTTAGTTTTTCAGGGATTTTAGTGAAGACTTAAAATTATCATAGGTCTCAGTGCAGTTTGTTTGCTCCCCACAAAAGCAGAGATGATTTTTATTGACCAATCTTTGATCCAAGAGATTAAAGAAAGTACTGTAAGAGCAGTGAAAAGGATAACACTGTGGGGGTCAATAGGCTTACTGCTACTTGGAAATGAAAGTGAAGCATTCCATTGGGAGAGGAGGTAATTTAGCATTCTTACTAGGAACTTGAGTTTTCCCTCTCCTTTTTTTTTTAATTTTATTTTTTAAGGGGAGAAAAATTATTCATGTTACTCACAGGTTAATACCGCGACTTAATACCATGGCCATAATACGAGGTCATTTAGAGGGCACTAGATTCACCCAACATAATTCTGCACAATGCTTTTAGCCCAAATGGCCTGGCTGTCACATACTCACTTCTTGATTGAAATGTTTCTGGTAGACTTTTGGAATGCAGTCTGAGGGCTTAGTGACTCAATATTTTCAACATGAATACATTTTCTATCTCATAGAAAGTTTCTATGAACTACAGCAGAGTTAATGTGTCTTTCTGTTGTTTCTTGAAGTGCTGTGAACTTTACAAAAATCTGGTAAAATTGCATGAGTCAAAAGGAGATGGAAGTCCTAGCTTGATACAGTTTTATTTTTTATGGCATCATCATCATTATGGCGCTTTTTTTATGAGGGTATCAAAATGCCTTCTGAAAAGAAAATTTTTCTTCTTGAAATAGCCATTAATATATCTTTTTTTTCCCCCTGATGTGTGTTGTTTTGCCTGTTTTGTTCTTTTTTTTCTTTCTTGTCCAGGTGGTATGATTTTTGTCTGACTTTCCACTGCAGAGAATAAGTGCAGGAAGAACAACAGCTGGTATGACTTTGATTGGGGATGCGCTGAAGTGCTTTTGTTTACAGAATATTCAGAGACACATGAGGCCTGGCAGAGTACTCATGTCATGCTTCTTCCCATCTTTGAAAAATTGCCAAAGAAATCTGATTGAAATTGGCCAGTTGTATTTATTTTGCCGTTTGCCAGAAACAGGTTTGTAGGCTTAGAGCATTTTAACATTTTGTTTAGTTTTGTGCTGGCAAATAATAATTGATTATTACCTGATTTTAAGAGGAAAGGAGTCCCAGAAAGTTCTCAGAAAACCTCTCGTGTCCTATGAATCTATGCAAGATATTGCTTACAGGACATCCAATCATTTAACCCAGGAGACTGATTTGCTTTGTCACAAGGAATATCTATAGTTAATTTAGCTGGTCACAGCTTGTGAAACTTGGCTTTTTTGCTGGTGCAACGTGAAGTAAACAGTCCTTTACTCCAAAACTAGGAAACACCTGTCTCTGCTTCTAACACTCTCCCAAAACACTAATGAAAAGGTAATTCTACCAAGAACAATGGCAAAATGCCCATGGATCTAACAGAAATTTTGGCTCTTATTTATTTTATTTTTTTTTAAGAATTTCCTGCTGACTAGGGACTTTGGGTATTTTGGTAGCCATATAAGAAATAGACTTAAAGCAATTACTGAAATTCATGAACTATCAATATAAAATGACCGTTATGTTTACAATTAGGTGATGTGAGTTTTTTACAGTTCATATACTATTTGCAAGTAGCTCTTGGCAACCTTAGCTATGTTCTTGAAATTCTGTGCTAAAACATATGTTTTTATGTATCTGGTTCATGTTAGGGTTTCTAGAAAATCATCACCAGCTCTGTTGTTATTCACTACTTGGTCACGGCTGGGTGTGGGTTTTCTTGGGTTTTGTTTGCTTTTTTGCGTGTCCCTGACCTTGACTATTCAGGAACTTGTAGTACTTCATTTCTTTAATAAGCACTGATGTGTCAGAGTGTTTTCAATTAGAGCATGGTGTGAAAATCAAGCTTTCTGAAAGTTTGCAAGCCATATTTGCTCCTTTCTCCTTTATTAATTTTTAGATTCTGTGCTCTAAACTTACACCTTTCTCCTGATTCTTTTTCGGTAGGGTAACTTGCATGTTTTCCCTCTTTTAGCTGTGACAATGTAAAACTGAACATGTTGACTTGACTGAATTCTAAAGTTTCAGAAACAAGATGAGAAATAGAATGAATCCCAAATGTACTATTGAAAAACAGAGCCCTTTTGATATGGAAGGRCCTATGTTTTTGAATGCTGCTCTCTTGGGGTGGTGTTTAGTGAATCTGGCACTATTGCACAGTAGTGTATTTGGAAGCAGGAAAGACCTTGAGTGTAGCAACCAAGATTAAGGCTTTTGTTGGCTAAGTTAGAAACAAAATAACTTCTGTATTCAATGAGGCTTTTTGGAATAATGGATAAGATGTGGTATTAAATTTTGTGAGCCCTGAAATCACAATACTTTCATATTTTCTCCAGAAGCTAAGGGTTTTTTAGAAAGGTGTTGGTTTTATTGTTTTTTTTTTGGTGTTTTGTTTTGTTTTTTTAATATTGGAGACAAACTGTATATGAAAGCTTGTAAAACATCTGTGGAAGATTTCTCCTGTGTTCACAATTAATGGGCAAGTTTTTAAGATCATTTGTTACTTGTGGTGGGTTTTGTCAACATTAGGCATGTTCCTGAAATTCTAGTGTGATCCACACATATTTAAAATGATGCCTTAGGATTTTAGCTTTTTGTATTTTTCATATATTTGTAACCTTGCAATTCTTAGTGCGTAACTCTAAAGCCCATATAGAATGTTAACTACTACCTTTAGACAAAACAATCCATCTTCAGGCCTGAATCTCAAGGACACCTTACTGCTGCAGGCCCAAGAACTGTAAACAACAGTTGGTAAGGGGGAAGCAAACTAGATTACTTCATTACCTGGGGCTGTAATTGGAAGAACTAGCCTCGATATGCTAATAGACCAAACTTATAAAAGTATGGAGAACTCGTGACCAATGGTCCATCTTGGGGGGTCCACCTGGGGTGTAAGCCCCCTGAGTGAGCTCTGACTGTGTTGGATGCACGTGAAGGCCTTCAAATAAACACCACCACTTTTTACCCTTTTGATTTTTATCAAGCCTGTCTTTTTAGGTAGTCCCGGATAAGGCATCAAAAAGAGAAAATTTGAGCATAAGTAGCACAGATTCTTTTTGGGTGACTTCATTATTAATCTTAGATTTTTTCTGAAATAAGCAAGCTTTTTTTTTTTTCCTACATTTTGGATTTAAGACGCATAGATTTTCCTTGCTGCAATGTGTAGAGTTTTGGCTATGACAACTGAATTATAGAATTTGATAACACTGAGTACAGTGTTATCAAAAATTTCCATTTTTGTTTTCCAATTCAAAACTACATTACTTATTTTAGCAATACAGAAGAGAGAGAAAAATGTTAAATTGAGCTAACAGAATATTGTCATGAATTGTGAGACATAGAAAGTAGGTGAAGGACATTACTGAGAACAAACAAAAAACATGATGCATAATATTGCATACTGGATTCTTTCTTCTGTGTTTTTAATTGCAGTGAAACATTTTGGTACTGAAGGATTGCTAGTTCTAAGTGTTGACAGCAGCTGACTTAAACTCTGTCCTGGGAATTTGTGGTCTAATCAGTTTTGGTCCCTGTCTTTCAAACTTGTATCCTTCTGCTCAGGGATACAAATTTGGTTGCCATAATTCATTTAATCGTAGTTTTTTTATATTTAATCATTAGATTGTCACCAAAAGCATATCCTAAAGCATATGAGAGGTTATAAAAGGGTCAACCAGAGTGATTAGGACTTAGTTTAGAAAACGGTTCTGATTATTTCAGTTGGCGTGAAATTTCACAGGCTGAGGTGGGAGATTTGGATGTTTATTTTTATTTTTTCCCAGTCTCTAATTTTCTATTAAAAGCAGGCCTTACTGCCAAGTTTTCCTAAGCTTTTTGGGAGGTATAGAGCCATGTGTGTTTGGCAATTTGATATTCACTTTATTTCAGTATTCCAAGTTCGCTACGAGGTCGTGAGAAGTAAAAGGACTATCTTTGAATGGTCTGCAGGATTATGATCGATTAAATTCTGTCAAATTCAATACAGAATTTAGAAAACATTAATATAGCAAATACGCCTTGGAGTTACCTCAGTAGCGTGGGCATGAGATGGGGGAGGAGAGGAGTATTGCTGCTTGGAAACTGAGTCCTTTAGGCTGTCAACTTCAACCAAATTAAAAAATGTGTGCCAGCCTCAAGTTGGCACGCTTGAGTTCACTTCACTCCAGTCAATGAGGCACCTTAGTGCAGTAAGCACAATAGAGACAAAGAGATGCCTTGCAACTGACAGAGAGAGAAAAGAGTCCTTTGAGATGAAATGTTAACATAAGAAGTGAAAATGGTTTGTGGTAGTCTCAAGCTGGCTCTTTTGGGTTCACTTTCCTATAGTTACTGAACTATAGTGCTGTACCTTAACAGAGGAGTCTCAATAAAATTAGAAAGATATCCTAAAAAGGACAGAAGACGAGAGAGAGTAAAAGAGAGCGAGAGAGATGGAGAGTTCTTTTGATAAGAAGCTTAACAAAAGTGGAAAAAATGGTTTATGTGAATGTTATTTTTCATGGCAGTCTCAAGCTGACACTTGGGCTCCCTTTATTACAGTCAGTAAGCTACTTTAGCAAACAAAGGAGAATGGAGAGAAGGATGGCTGGAAACAAGAGAGAAAGGGAGAGAAAGAGACCTCTTTGACAGCATCTAACACAACATGAAATCTCTGTCTGTGTTTCCATTTTTGAAACATTTTTTGTAAGGCAGAGAGAAACACAGTTGAATCTTTGTGAAGATACTTTATAGGTGATGAAACAAATGCTGACATTTTAAATTTGCTTAAGCAACATAGCAGCTTAATTGTGCTCAATTAAATGATCGGGCAAGGGTTGTGAATTCCCTTCTTATCTCTCTAAAACAAATTTTTTTTCATCATGCATTTTTTCAGAAACTAATAGCATCCAATCTGAGAAATTCTACAGTAGTGTTGAATTAATTTAAAATCCTCTTTGTGTATAAAAATTTGTGGGAAAAAAGTAATGAGTTAAAGGTGTGGATTTTTTAATATGGTACTCAGTAGTGCTGAAAACTAAATGGATGCAGGCTTGTATTTGCATCGTGTGGTTGATGAGTGAGTCTGCCTTTCTAAACAGGTGAACTAAAATTTGTTTCTTTTCTCTGCATTTAATCCAGTCCTTTGTTTTTTAGTTTTTCAATTCAGTCTAATATTTCAAATTTTATGTATTGCAATTTTGACCTTTAGTTCTCAGTCTCATTGGAAAGGACATATATTTGATTAGCKTCCACAGATTTAAGCTTTGCAAGGTGAATATAAGAGTAAAGGAGATTTCAGGCGTTTTGTACGTGTTAGGTAAATATATGAGGTAAACTAAACCATACCCATCAAAGCTGTAATTAAAAGACCCCTGAAAATTGGCATATTTTGAACATCATCTATTCACTGTGAAATGGGCCATTAGATATCTGGCTGACAAATGTTTTCATTCTGAACCTAATGTGCACTGATCATACGTCATCTCCACATTCTGTAGAGGCACACTTTGGGAAGGAAGGGAAGTCACAGTTGCAAATTATTCTTGCCCTCCATTAGGCAAATTGTCAACTTTGTAGAATCAATAGAAGATTCTTTATATACAAATTGGTATGTAGCCATGAGCAAAAGCAATGGGACAGCCAAGGATGGAACTTAATTAGAGAGCAGAACTTGCTTTTAACAGTATTGGGTTTAATGAAGATGCGCTGCTAAGCAAACAACATTGAAGCTTCCAACTTCTTCTTAACTTTGTAATGTAAAATCCATGGCACTCCAACTCATTTTTTTAAATGAAATTTCTGTATGTAGAGAAAAATTACTTTTCATCGTTAAATGTTAATCTATTAAACAAGATGATTAAGTTTATAGAATTATTCTATACTGCTGTTATACTATTCAATGCTATAGTCTGCAGCAAATTAACACAGTATTTGCAGACAGACAGCAGAGTAGGAAAAAAGTAACTGTGAACAAATTTGTCTGTTTTTTGTAAATTGTTCACTTGAGCCTTATGCTCTCTTTCATATTGCATGATTGTTCATTGAAGTCATGTGATACCTTTTCTGCTCTGTAGTGAGCTAGTTTGAAATGTTTGAACATCAATTTAACAAGTAACAGATTACATTATCTAATAGGATAAAATTTAATTCACAATAAGAATCATGAAACTTCTGCAATTCAAATTTTTCGTTGGTAACCTTCAGTAGTTCAAATATTGAAAAACACCCTGTAAGATACTAGAAAATCTACTGATATTGCCAATTCTTATTGGAAAAGTATTTACTATTTTCATTGATATTCAATGAAAATCTGCATTTCTTCCTGACACCTACGTTTAAGTTACTTTGTCCTGATGGCTCTCTGAAAGCCTCTGTTAAAGGCTGGAGATAGCTAAGGATTGAGTTCTATGATGAGATCATAACCAAGAATTACAATAACCTTGTATTTGGAATCTACAGAAGATGGTGTTTTGTGGATCTGCAACCTGGCCAATATTAGTCAGAACATGGAGAGCAAGTAGTCAAAAATTGGTGAAGAAGACAGCATTTCTTTCAGCAGCGAAAGTGCCTTCTTGTGTTTCAGATTAATAGTGGTTCTTTGGGTTTTAAAGGTGACGGTGATGTTCACAAGGGGCTGCCATATATCCACAGGGCTAGGCAGCAGCACTTGTGACCAGTCTTCTCTTGTTTGTTTTGTTACTAATCCCTTAAATTGTGGCAACACTCTGGACTGACTTTGTATTGGCTCATTTAGTGCTGAAAAATTGAACCATTTAACTTGTCCTGGATGAAGAAACAAGAGTGGGAACTATAAAACTATTCAAAAGCTGAAAGAATAGAACCAAAAAGAAGAAAATTGGAGAAGAGTGAAACAAAAGAATAGGACATAAAAAGAAGCTGGAGAAGGAAAGCAAGAAGCTGGAGAAGGAAAGCAAAAAGCTGGTTATCACAAGACCAAGAGAAATTCTTTAGTCAAGCCTGGCGTTACTGGTCCTGCATTTTGGTGTTCCATGAATTCTTCTCTGCATTTTTATTAACACTCATTTTGACTTGATAAATTACTCAGTCCCCAAATTTAGGTGATTTGAGAGAGCAGATCCAAAGCAATCAAGATATTAACTACCTGTGATATGAGAACAATGAATTTTAATTGGTAATAGTAAAAACAGGTGGCAAGAGTAAACTTTTAGCATTAAATTAAAATATTCTTTTTTCTGCCTTGCTAATTTGGTGATTTGTGTGTGAGATAGAGACAGACTGACATCCATCTGCTTGGACTACAGAGACTACTGTGAACAAACATGCAGCATAATAAATGGTCCCCTCAAGAACCAGCACTTCTGTTTAGCATTATTATGTGCAATCCAGTTTTGTAAGCTATGGAAAGACAGACCCCCAGAGAGTTTATGTAAATTATGTTAATGATTACTGTCCACTCTCTGTCATGACCAGTACTGGTAGTGCTACCTTGCATCATGAAATCAATTTTTCCTTTGCTTCTAGTGTTTGTAATGAGCTTTAAGGTAAAACCACATCAGAAAGCAGCCTCTCCCTCTCCTTTCCCAGTATATTTTGAGTGATGATTGTTTCTGATGTGAAGGCGCTAGATCTTCAAATTGGATTTGCTGTCAATGTGTCCAAGAAAGTTATTGTCCTTGTCAAAGACACAGTTTTAGTGTCTAGGTGAAGTGAATAAAATTTCAGGGGTTTAAGGTACCTTCTCTTGGCTGCTTTGCTTTTCATTTTATGATCAGCTGTATCCCTCAAGAGGAACTGTATTGAGTTACTGTTGATGCATACATTATGCTAGGTGCAATGCCTAGAAAACAACTTTTCTCCTACTTGAAGGAAAGAGAGGACTGTGGATAACAGTCAGGAATGGTAGAACTAAAAGACCCATTTTTGTTCCACCTAATACTATCATAATGGAGAGAGAATGTCTGCCTGGTAACCCAGGTCTCCTGCATGATTGTTCAATTTTGGCTAGGACATAATCAAGCTGTCTTATCTGTGCAGTTGCTTGTCCGCGTCTGTATCATGCTACCGTATAATGTCCAACTTGAATTAATACAGCTGGAGCAGATGCTAAATGATGGTATCCAAGTCACTTGTGTCCTATTTTACACTTCACTTCATGATCTGTGTGAGGCTCTGTGAACATTTGATATTCATTTTAGAGTCTCACCATATGCCCTCACATTTATAGGCTATAAATCCATAATCAACTACTGTGTTGATATTGACATTACTTCTCTCAGCTGTGTATCTGAAACAAAGCAATTGGAAATAACCTTTATGACTAAATGTGCCTACATGAATGACTACTGAAGAGTCTGAAATGTTGTTTCATGTAAGACTCTACCAATGGGGAGAAAAAAGAAAATAGCGGGCTGACTAAAGACATTGGATACTTCATGTAAACTTCTGTGAGAGTCCTCTATGCCTATGTACTCTATTCACAGGGTTTGAAACAAAATCTCCAAATGTGTGTACAAAACTCTTTCATTACTGCATAACTTCCTGTAGGAAAAAGAATCATTAAAAAACCCTTTCAGTATTGTCTTTCTTTTAAGAAAGAGTCCTTTTGTCTGTGGTAGATAGCAAGAAACTGTTATTTTCTACTATGTGTTCCCTTCCCACTGGATATTCAAACACCCCACACTTATCTATTCTTTATTCTGCAGTTCTTTCCTAAAACAGCTCTTCTTCCCTTCCTGTTTTCCTGTGTCCAAACTAAAAGGTTTGTTAAAATACTAGTTTCAGTTCTCTGTCCCCTTCGTGCTCCATTAAACACACAATATGTCATTTCAGATGATTGGAAATTCTCCATAAAGATTTTTTTCTTCATTATTAGCAATCATTGCAATGAAATGGAGGAGTTTACACCTCTCTGAGCAGACTTCTATAAATGATACATTAGACAGCAGTCAGTTACCCTAATTTTCAGTTGTTTTTAGACTGCAGCTTCCTTTTGCAGTTTAATGCGATATGTTTTCTACAGTGGTTATAGCATAGCTTGGTTACCCAAAGTGAGTTTCATATTGTGGGATAGTAGTAAGGCACAGTATAAATATGAAGAAATTGCTTTGCCTTTTTGTTCCTCGGTATGTTCCAGAAAATGGATTTTAATACTGGCAACCTCTCTGAAGTACTGTCAGGATTAATAGAGAGCTGAAAAATGCTATTTATGTAAATAGGGTAGATCATGTTATGCATCAAAGGCCTCCTCTTGAAGGAGTACGTGATTAATCTTTACTTACCTTACTTACAACCAGCTGTACTGATTCCAGTAGGTTATAGTATTGTTGCATGGCAATATCTAGCTGCATATGAACAGGTTATTCATGACTCTACTTTTCACATGAATTCTTTCTTCCTCTGTCTCTTTAAGAAATTGAATCTTCATTGACTTACAGCTGACTGTATTGGATTCATAAAATAGTCTTTCACTTCTCTCTGGGTATATGCTGTATCATGAATTGTCTCCTTAGAGACAGCAGGCCACCTCATTATGGTTACAATAGACAAATTCCTAAGCATGTGGTCTGCTTTTATGGCCTTGACTTGTACATTTTTTACCTCAGAGACTTGCCACTCATGTTGACACAGATTTGTTGTGTGTGATGAAGTGATAAAATCAATGAAGAGGACACATGTGCTTCTCTAGCTTTCAGAAAGACTTTATTATTTATTGTTTATTGTTGTAAGTTAAACCTACTCAACAATTTTCCGCAAAGGTACATTTACTTTTTGGATTTGTTTTATTCTGCCTGCAGCTTAGAAGAGGTTCTTAGTGCCTACTGTATGTGTTAGCTTTGTAGAAGTTCCACTGGAAAATAGAGTGACTATAAATGCATATGTCTTGCCAAGAACTATACCCAAGGGGTGGGGGAGAAGCATTAAGTAAGCAATTTTAGAAAAATAAGCCGCTTGAATAACAAGCATTCCTGTGTTTTTCCTATAAACATTTCTGCCCCCCAAAATATATTGCTATTTAAAAGGATAGTGAGACCCAAATAATTACTTTTATCCTTCTGTTTTAAGACTTACTGGTAACCAGAAAAATGTTACTATGGCAGGGGCTGAGGAAGGAAAATGTGTTTTCTGAGGAAGCTGAAAGTCGATGGAACTCATAATTCCAAATAGCTGAGAATAGTACACAGTAGTTGATTTTTCAATGCAGAAAGTAAATTTATTGAAAAAAATCTAGAACAGGCAGAATTATAGAAACTATACTTCAGGCAGGAGCAGTATGGCCATAAAGAATTTTGCTAACCAACCTTTAATAGAACCAAAGTTCAGTTATATGTAAGTTAAGATTTGAAAAGAACTTCTATGGAAAGTGTATTTTATTAAATTCAATATTACATGAGTATTTTTAGGATGAGAAATCCTACAATGTTACAAGTATTTGTAGGATTAAGTATCTCAGTCCATAGTTTTTTGTTTTACATTTTCCTTGAGTCATTTCCCCTGGTTTCTCAGACCTAAGAAACAAGGGGACAAGTTATGATTTCAAAGCATTTATAGTCAACTGAGGTTCATGAAAGTCTCATTGATTTTGTAAAATAAGAGTAGATGTTAGCATTTTGTTGTTATTTGCAAATATTTTTAAGCTTTTTATGGAATAAGGACATTCTCAGCAGTTGTAGATTGCTGGACTGTTCTCAAGTGTACCCCTACGCTAGCGGAAAGAGTGACATTAGGCAAAATACCTGTCTTGCTTCYCATATATAGCTGAACTTAATCTGTATGACCTCCAGAGTCCATTCAAATGTAATTTGATGAAAGACTGAAAAGATATGGGAAAATATGATTAAAGTGGTTTTTGAGAATCTGAATCTGACTGACAGACCACAGTGTAGATGACTGGCTGGTGTATTTAGAAGGTTTTGTTGATAAACACACAACTGATTATACTTGAAGGTAGTCTGTTAAAATGTACATTATCTGGAAGAAATAAGTTGAAGGGTGAAAAATTGGCTCAAACTTGGAATCAGGAAGACAGAAAAAACCAAAAATTTGAGAGACAAGATTGAAAAATTCAAACTTGCTGAAGAGTGTTCTCTGCCTTGATTCAGGGCATCTGACCACTGGATTTTGAGATAGTGTGATGCAGCAGTGTTCTGCCTGACTTCTCTCTGTGCCAGAACACGTTACATCTTGTTTTTATCATCTTTGATTAACCAGGAATATTATAGCTGGGGACCTTGCTGAGGTACAAATATAGACCACTGCAGTGCATCGTCTTGCCAAGAGCTGAATACGGTGGTGTCTCAGAAGCAGCAGCTGAGGCAGCATGCAGGAGTATGGTGCAGGACGTGACTATGTGAGAGAAGAACACGGACTGGTGCTCAGCAAACTGCATTTGTCATCTCCTTTGGTTGATTTCTTTTTTTTTTTAAATATGTTTAAAATTAATCTTACTCTAAAGGCTGTTCTTTCCTGCCTACTGACCACATATAATTTATCAGGAACTTTACAGTGAAAAGGTCAGTAATAAGAGTTCCATTCAGAGGAATGGATCAGAAGTGAAACCCAGGATCTAAGGTACTTGTTCCAGAAAACAGCACACAATCACTGAATGAGCCCAGACTGTTCTTAGTCTCTGGTAAGACACTGCCATCAAAAGCTTTTCCTCCATTCTGAGGAAAGAATGTGCAGAGATTTTCAAATAATTTAATTTTAAAATATTCATTGTCCAAGTTTTTTGACAGCAAATAAGTCCTGGTGAAGAAAGGGTATAGATATAGGTTAGGAGACAAATTAATATTCTAATGAATGAATTAACACTATTAATGTTATTTGTTTTTTTCATTTGCATCATCTTAGAGAATATGTAGATCTTTACAGCACCAAGCCTTAAAAACTTGCTAGATTTTAACTTACTGTAGATGGCTATGCTGAATCCAGCGAGACTATCTGGCAGCATGTGAAGTTAGGCATGTGCATACATCATTTGCGAAGTCGAGACATATTTTTAAATTAGTGACTAGAATACAGAGGCTGTGGTTCTTGATGGTGACCCCCTGTGCTGTGCTCCAGTAAGAGAAGTTACTTTGTCTATGAATTTCTAATAAGTTCTGAGAATAGAAATCCTGAGGTGCTCAAACCCAACACACTATGAATTTCAGGGCTTGCAAAATAAGGCAAAACATTTCTTAAGCAAGTCACCCCCCACCACCCCCATCCCTCAACTGTGTGAAACATTTGAAACGGAATATGCGCATGCTGTTTAGTGTGCCCTCAGACTGTAAGAGGGATGTGGTTATTCTCCATTAATTCATTTAATTATCTACAGGATTATAAAATATTAGAATACAAACATCTTGTTTTCTATTTGTCATGTGCCATGAGAATTTGGGGGGGGAGGGAACCCACAAAAGCAAACCCCAAATGTGAGCACTAATGTGGTACCAGCCCTATTCTCAGCATTGCATGCCTCGGCTCTTCAGTGCTCTGCAGCATTATCCAATGCTTTTATGATGATTTACTTACCAATGTATTTTGAAATGGCATTGTTTTTTGGTTGTTTTTTTTTTCATTGTCTCTTGCAATGGTTTTATTTGAATACTCATGTTTACTTACTGAAGTGCATTTCACTTGGAATGGAAATGCAAAACATTAGTGCAGGCTTTGTGAAATTTACCACTTCTCTGATATGTGAAAAGTACTTGAGATAAGGACATCTTTTCAATAGTCCTAGGCAGGAGCGGGGATGTGGGGGGAAACCCATAAGCTCTTCAAACGAATATAGTCTGCTTATTTGTCAGTGTTGTCTATATTTAATAGCCTCACTGATTCTGTATGCTTTTTGTTAGAGATTAATTCTACTGATTTCTTCAAAGATGGTATCTTATTCCTAGCTGTGCTAAACTGTTTTTTTGCTCTGCTGCTTTTGTTTGTCAGTAAACAAAAAAGAAAAGCTAACATACCAAGGAAGCTAAGCTACGAAGGGCTATGCAAAACTAGAGCAGGTATAAAATTTTAGGTTTTTATTTCATCAAAACATTATTCAGCTAAAAAACTTGATGTTTCCTCCATTGGGAGTTTGGTACAATCACATTCTGAATTTTAAGTATCTCCGTTGTATAAATTAGCCAGGCCCTAAATCACTACATTTTGTTTAAACAGTAAATGGAAATGGCATTTAAAATCTACAAAGCATTGAAACTGCTTACAGATTACTTACATCAGTGGCTTATAACCTTTTTGATTTTTGGATCCCCAAGTACTTTTCAGCAGAGGCATGTATCTCTGTGCAGCAAAAGTTAACTTACTGCAGTAGGCTTCCTTTTCACAGCAAGGTCGTGTGAACCCAAAGAGTCTGCAGACCACATGTTGAAAACTATTGATCTACATTATTTATATATGACTTGTTCACTGCTGATGTGTTCCTGCTTTTGAGATGACTCAGTAACACCCTGCAATAGTTTTCAGGAAGGAACTGGGAGAAGAAAATGTAACTCTTTAGAGGGAGGTTTAGATCGATAAAAGGTTTCCACAATTCAGGAATTAGACCTTGTTCTTGCCAGTAATGATACAATCTCCAAAAATTAAGAATGAGTGTCTGTTTTATACAGGGTATGCTACAATATTTTGTTGGCATCATGGAGTCACTGCAGCTGGACAAATTGGTTCAATGCTTATTTAGAAGGCTAGGGATTCTGTTGCTGGTGGCTTCCAGACACTGGATTCCTTGTGCACTAAGCTGTTTTAAAAATATTCAGATTATGTCTTCTAGCTGACTAAAAAGGTCATCCCAGGCATGTATCACAAACACTTCTACTTTGTGCCGTCATTGAATTCTAACACAGTAAGTTGTGGATATGATCTCGAGATAAACAAAGCAGTTTCCTGCCCCTTAAATTGAAGGTATAGGGTTTTGGGGATAAGATCCATTCCTTTACTATGCTCAACACTAAGCAAGTTGAAATTCAACAGCAGCATAACATAGTTGTTTGGGTTCTATTAGCCGGCTTTTAAAACGTTTCTTAGTTTCTCAAGATTTCTACTAGGAAACAGGCTGACTTCATGGTGAAGATACAAATTGTGGTAAGACTGGTAATATGTAAAGCATGAGATGCTTCTCATAATGGTGAATATTTAGAACTGAAGGTGTGTTGGGTAAAGGCGGGTACAGAGCCTGGTGCTATTGCGTGCAGCTGGTGAGGTGCTTACACTTCCCAGGATGAGTTGGCTTCACTGGTGAGCAGTTATAGAGCAAGAGGGTGACCTGGGGGTCTTTGAGGATTTCATCATTATTAGCAGTCAAATAAAGAAAATATTTCTAAACATTTCAATATGAATATTAAATATTAGGATTTTAAATGAACACTTTTCTCCTTCCGATATTCACGTGAGCAAGCAGCTAATTCTCTTGGTGTGTTTCTAAGATTGCATTCAGTAATGTACGAGATACTGAGTTTCACGTGGTAGTGAAGCTGTTGTTTTTCTCAAGAGTACATTGCTTCTTGAGCTATTCTTATGCTCACACTTCCTAGTGTGCCATGTTGTGACACGAAATTCTTTTAAATGTTGAGTAAAGGCATTTTTTTGCTTTGTTCTTTGATCACTATTAGCTGAATTTTTTTTTTACTGGTTTCAGGAGATCATTAAAATGACAAGTTTTTAAGGCATAATGGGTCTTTATGGAAGGGGTATGAATAAATAACATGCTTATTTCTTACACATTTTAAAATATTATTTATACTAACAGAAGTTGTTGTATAAAATGAATATATTTGTCCTAGAAAAGATGATGATTTGTTTATAACCGTAGCCTACATTTGGAAAATTATTTTTTAAAATATCAAATTTCTAGATTTTATTAATATATACCATAAGCTTCTCTGGGTGTCTTGTTGCATAAGCTGCCTGTCTGTAGGCCATACTCTCTAACAGAAGTGTCTGTATAAGCAGTCGTTCTGAAATGCTGATTCTGTTATTTGATTTGGGATTAAACAGTCTGTTGCAAGCCATCTGTTTCCCTATGCATGTGTCCTTGAAAGGTTAGATTTCCACAGATATTGCCCCATAACTTTAGCCAGTGCTTGAAAGATCAGAATTAGCTGAGACATATGCCAGTGAAATTATCTGTCTTATCCTAGAGGACTGGCTGTTTTTTGACATCAGTGCCCGTGTTGGAGAAAAGTTTACTCTCTCTCTCTTATTGCTGCTGATTTAGAAGCCTGCTGCTTTTGGCCGAATGCCATGAGACTTAGGAGCACATCCTTTGAGGGTATTTGAACAGGTGATGCTCAGTGAGTGCATCAGCTCTCCTCCTGAACTGATTCCTCCAGTAGATGCTGCATCACTTGTGTGTAACTCACACTGCTCCTATTACCCAAGCACCATCACTGTGGCCATTAGAGTCACAAGGTTGGTATAGATTCAGAGATTCTTTGGAGACTTAAAGAAGTGTTACATAAGATTGTACCTTGCTATTGTGCAATGTTGTTTGTTGTTGGTTTTTTGTTTTGTTTTGGTTTTTTGGGTTTTTTTCTTTTTTTTTTAAATTACTCTTCTGTGTGCCTGTTCGTGCGTGCTCATCAGCATGTGGGTGCTGGATGTGTGTTTGATGCA
Organism: Amblyornis subalaris; assembly: GCA_018881555.1. Taxonomy (NCBI): domain Eukaryota; kingdom Metazoa; phylum Chordata; class Aves; order Passeriformes; family Ptilonorhynchidae; genus Amblyornis; species Amblyornis subalaris. The sequence goes on from JACAXG010000025.1 coordinate 457,268, forward strand.
CATACGACTACTAACAGACAAGTGCCATGGTAGTGATCTAGCCCTGTCAGTTTGGTTTAGGTGTTGAAAGGAGCTCAGGCTGAGAGCAAGCGCTTGAAGGCACTGTGGAAGCCAGCATGGGAGGAGCTGCCTCTGGACACTCTGCTTACACAGATGTAATTAGTGTGGTTGCTTAAACTCAGGATGTAACTTTGTCATAAGCCATTCAGGGCCTTGCAGGTCTATACCCTCTAAAAACCATGTAGAAAGTCACCCAAAAAATACCTCTTCTGGATCATAAGTCCTCTTCATTTCAGCTCAGCCTGAAACAAATTCAGGTTTTCTCCTACTTTGGTATTCCATAGGTGTAAGGATTTCAGGGCTGGTTTCATACCATAGTCTGTAAAATTTGCTATGCCTTGCACTACAAACCAATTATCCATTAAATGTGTCAGAATTCAATGATGTTTTTCAGCCAACATGATAGGCAATCTTGTGAAGAATTATTTATTTTTACTCTTGAATGTGTTTATTTCAAGTCCCGCTTGAGATTGTAATTTCTGAAAGTTCTGGAAGATATGGATTCAGAACAGGGTATTGTTCAACTGGTAAATCCTATTGAACCTTGTGTCATTTTTTGGTTGGATTTTTTTTTGTTCTTTAATGTTAAAAACTGGTTTTGAAATGTTTCTGCTTTTACTAAACAGTCTGACTACAGAACTACTGATATTTCTACACTACTGGGTGGAAATTTGCTAACTCAGGCATTACACACATGGTAAATCTGAATTTGTACGCACAAACCAGATGATTGGTCAAGTTAACATTTGCAAACTGCCCTGTTTATTTGCACAAATGTAGTTTTTATGTGTGCAAAACTGATGTGTTTGCAGTTTTGTGGGTTGTATTAAGGCAAGCTTGCTATAAATGTATCCCCTAAAATTTAGTTTTTGATTAAAAATACTTACTAGGCAATCCTCCTGATAGAGTTTCCCAATTTACATTTCCAGGTGAAAGGGAGGCTTTAAAACCTTTAAAAGCAGCCATGGAAACAGAAGCTGCACAGAGCCAGGCAGTGACATAGGGCATTACATCTAAGAGGCACATTTAAGGGGGAGCTTGTCAAGAGCAGAAAATGATGCTTGCTCTCTCTCTTACTGCAGAATACTGGTCTGCTGACGTGATCCATTACTAGAAATATTAGGATAGGAGAAAAATGAGAAATTTTCATGGGAAAGAAAAATCTACATTTTTTGCCTCCTTTCATCCTTTTAGGAAGTATTGAGCAACTCCTTTTGTAAGCAATAATTTCACCTCCAAGCAATCAGTGAAAGAATATTGAAATGTTAGTGAAATCCAAGAAAGTTATTTTAAATAATATGCAACACAACACACAAAAATAGTACATTTTGAATAATATAATACTAAAATTTAATAATTCCTGCATATAGAATACCTGGGTGTGAATAAGCCTGTCTGCAGGTATTGGGGTGCAATTCAGTCAAACTGAATGAAAATTTTGAATTGTTGGCTTGCAGAAAATTTTTGCTCTTGTTTAAGTCTGCTAAGTATCTATTTTAAAAATTTTAAATTTCTGTAAATATCTGGTTTTGGTATCTGTAGATATTGCTAATCCTTGACAGTGTACTATATTAACTGCATAATGAGGAATAGAGATGGATATAAGCTCTACCATTTCTTGAGGGATGCATAATTTTTCCACTTTTACAGAATTCCATTGCAAGTACTGATTCTGAGCTGCATGTAGCTGACTTTCCAGTTAGTTCAAATTGCAAGGAAGCATTCTATTAGTCGTCAGGTTTTATTCTTCAGGCTCTTTAGACTCTTGAATGCAGTGCAGTGCTATTGCCTTCATAGATCACAATATTGGGGTTAAAATGCACATAATTTGCAGTTATTTAGTTAATAAATATATCCAACAATATATCACACAAGGCAGCTAAATTGTATAGTGTACATTTTAAAAGAAGTAGTAAAATTTAATTTTGGAGATTCTTCAGTTTTTCCTAAAAGTTCTGCATTTAGGCAAAGGTTGGGAACAAAAGAGACTGCTTTTCTCCACCTACTAAATTTCCGTGATACTGTACAACAAAGGGCTTGTTCTAAACCGGTGTCCTGTCTATAGAAACATGAGGGAACCTTATGTGATTGTGACAGCTTTATTTTTCTTTTCTGAAGACACATTCCCAAACAAATGCCAAAATTGAAATCTATTCTGCATTGTTGAGGTATTGTGCTTTAACAATTTGGATGCTCATCTTGTAAGTCTGGAAAACTGCTTGGCAAATCAAAAAAAAACAGGAAAAGGCTTGATACAGACAGGAGATATAATGGACTGTCTTGTGTTGTTGCTGATGGAAAACAACAAAAGCCTTTTTTCCTCCCCAGTATGTTAGTACAGTGAAGGCTTAATTTAGAGAAGTTTGATTAATCTAGGGAAAAGGATACATTTCCAAGCAAAACCAGTACTTTCCAGAAGAAACTTACGATGTTAAAACAAAAAAGTTCTTTGGAGAGTCCTTTCATTTATGCTATGTTCCAACAGAAAAATGATTCTACTTGTCTATCCTCATGATTCTTTTCCTGTCATCCTAGATATAATGGGATACACTGTTTCACCTCTTATGCCTTAGAGCTCATTCTAATTTAGTTGAACTTGATTTCTAAGATTTCAGCACTTTAAACTGGAATTCTCTTTTACTGGTATCTCTTTTTGCCTCTTCCTAGTTTTTTCTAAAGGAATTTCTTCTAATTTGGGAAAGTAAGAAAAATGAAAAAGAGATGATGCCTTGTTAAATGCTAGATAGATGTAAATTCTGTAGGAGAAATTTATATTTGTGCAGCAAGTCTGCATGAAATTTGTTCTCCATATGTGCCTGATTTGGTGGTCCAAAATGGGAGAGAAAGCTTTTACCAGATCTCTGTGTAAGGGTTAATATCCCCCTCAAAGAATATGCAGGTTGCTGAGGGATATTGTCCTTTAAAATTTTTGTGTGTGTGTTAAGTAATCTTAAAATGATGATGTACCAATACCAAACTGTAATTGACTTTAAGAAAATATAAACTTAGTTCATTATTTCTTGTGTTTCTTTAGCAAACAGAATATTACAGTCTATAAAAGTCTTATATAGATCTTTTCTTTCTTGTAATATTCCATTTTTTATTCTATCTTGTTCCAGTACCATTTATACATAACACTGATAATATATTGCTAGCCAAGTTTGCTGGTAGCATCCATTTACAATAATGTAAAGCACTTGCTTCCTCTCTGTTTTTGGAGATATTTCCATCAATACTCTTTCAAGTGTAGTCTTGATAATTTTTGTGTGTTTTCATCCCTGCACTTGATTTATTGAGTGAATGGAAGGAAATATGACTCACCATTCTATCCTTTTGCACCTTGCTTATTTCTGTTAGTGGGAAGAATAGAAATGGTCTTTCTAGATTCTATGTTCTTTAAAAGGTTGTTCTACTCATGAAATTATCTCAAAGAACATTAAGTGGCTACCTTCAAAATTAAGCAGATTAGAATATGTTGAACAGATTCTTTTATGGCACAAAGAAACATCAAAAAGATCTTCTCTGAAAAGATTCTTTACCTTGAATTTAATTTAAAATTAATTCCAAGTAAAAAGAAGAAAAATCAATTCTAGCAAAGTAGAAAAAAACCAGCAGCCTGAGACGTTTAAAATATTTTGGGAGGGAGTAGATTGCTTAGTATTAAGAAGCTTTTGTTGCTACTGTTTCCACAGTTTTGGTATCTAGCCAGAAAGATTTTCCTTGCATTTGTTCTATGTTCCCTTCTAACGATGCTTATGGCTTAGAACTATTTCCCAACTCTTGCTCATCTTCTCGAGAGGCTACATATGATGAATGTTTGTCCCAATTTTTCTTTTATGTGTGTTAATTTCCTCAGCCTTCATGGCCCTCTGACTCTTGATGTGTAGCACAGGCACTACTGGATGACCCAAGGTTTTAACCGTCAGTCACTGGGACCTGCTCTATGGAAAATGCTCACCAGCTCATAAACTGAGAGCAATCCTATTTACTGCCGTTTCTAGATTTGTAGATTGCTTGCAGCTTGTTAGTGTTCTAGCAATGCTTAAGGCCAGACACCTGCGCTGCTATAGGTTTTTCTTGATGTTTCTTTGGGTAGGGTTAGTCTTCTGTGAATGCTTGTAGTGTTTCATCTGATATAATGGGATTAGACCTGAGGGTGACTGTATCAGAGCTCCTGACAGGTTTCTGCAGTATATTGTGCATGAACAGGTCCAATACATTTTTTTTTTCCTTCTGGATTAGTAGATTTACAAGCATTATTTCTGTTTCTCTTGTGGAAAATTTGGAAGGTAAAACTCCTTATTTGCTATTAAAGTTAAGCAATTATTATTATTTGTTAATTTTGTTTTTTCCATTGCCTGTTTTACTTAGAGGTTGCTGTCTCTGTCAGCATTTTTATTCTGTTTGTGCTTTGCAGTTCGTTGAAGGGGTAGATGTATATTCTGAAAGTAAACTTGAATCTATTAAAGTGGCTAACATACAGTGATGTCTCTGTTTTGTAAATTGAGTTCAGGCATAGGCTATCTATCTCTTTGGCAGCAGTGGAGGTGCCTTTTTTCTTGAATTTTACTGTTTAAGCTTTTAGAGTTGCTTTCGAAGGTGGAAGAGGGGTCAGGGTAGCATCAGATTCACACATTACTGTCTTTACTGAATTTATATGAATGACCTCCTTTGAAGATTGAAGAATGTGGCACGAGTATGCATAAAGCCTCTCAGACTTTGAGGAAAGTGATCTTTTGTCTTTTGTGCATGATCTTCTATTTGACTATTGATATATTTTGCTATACAGGGATGATGAATTTGGATACATTTGATTAAAGAAATTAAAATGCAATCACCTCTGCTTAGCATCAGTGCACCTCTGCTGAAGATTCTCTAATATTGCTGAAATTACTGTGAGGTTAACCTTGGTTTTGTTTTATTACGTTTTAGCCATGTCATCTAGCTCTGGCACTGGACCAGCTTACATTGACTACTGCCTCTTCCTTATCTGTCTAGGGTGCATCCTTCAGCAGGCAGTGCAGAGTCTTGTTCAGAGAAACTTATCCTGTAGGCACCAGCATCATTAGAAATATTTTTTGCTTTTCTTGAAGAATTGTAATACATAAAGGACAATCAGCTTTACTCATAAAATTGCAGGCATGAAGGAGGACTTCATGCAAAAGCAAGTGTATCCCATTATCTCTTTCTCATTCCGCATATTGCAGCTAAGGCTATGAGAAACTAAATGCTGCACTTATGGCCTAATCCAAACTGAAGTCTAGTGGATCTTCTGATCCTTAGTATCTTCAGAGCAATGAAAACAAAGGACCAGAGTTCTCCATTTTCTCCTTACTGGAAATCAATGGCAGAAAGGGCAAGCGGATTTTTTCTTTACCTAATTATCCGTTTGCCTTTATTTCTGATGATTCCCCCAATCCATACAAGTAAAGCAAAGATACCTCACATTTGGCCTTTTTTTGCAGCTGGAACAGTGATAGTGTTTTTCCCAATGGATAAGTGACATATAGGAGTGATTTTATTTGTCATAAATAATAATTAGCTATGTTTTTGTTTGGGTGAGATTTTTTGTTTGTGTTTTTTTTTGTTGTTGGTTTGCTTGTTTTTTTTTTTTAATTTGGAAAGAAGGCTCACAAGATTATTGTTCATTCTTAGAGCATTTGACCATACTCTTAATATACTTCCCTAGTGCTTGCTGGTTTCTTTCAATTCTCTGTTTAACCTGTCTATATTTAAATAAACAATTCACATATAAAACTATTACTAGAAAGTATAGACTGTGCATAAAACCCACTTTCTCATCCTGTGCCATGACAATTTATAAGAATGGAATACTTGTGATAGTTTATTTTTCTATCAAAAATGAAATATGCTACTCACCAGGCAAGTCAAATTTTGAGAAGTGGCAATGAGTATTGAATTCACTGTCTTAAATAGAAACCTGGATGAAATGAAGAGCTCCTGTTGACTCAAATATGAATTGAGCCAAAAGTTTCCATTTAGCTGTGTGGGAAAGCCTCTGAATTTGTAAATCCTGTTAACAGTAGGAAGAGTGCTGTCATTTTAGACCTATGCAAATACTTGTGCTTTCTTCTCAATACTGTTGTATCTGGAAAAAAATATAAATATTGCTGATCTTGGTAGTAGGGAAAAATATGAAAGAGCTTAAGCCTAAGGAGAATTGACAAAAGATATTTCCCTGGGGTGTGTTTTATGTTTCTCCATTTCTCCTTTTTTGGCTCCCACTGTCCTTGGATGGCTTCTCCATTCAGCTGGGGAGCTCTCTGATGGAATTACTTCCTCAGCTGTAGTGCTCTACCAGCCAGCATCTGCATAGCCTGAATTACTGTTGCTTATACCATGGAAGAGGAGATCTTTGCATCAGACCTATCTGTGAGACTAAAATTTATTTTTTCCCCTCTGGTGAAAGCCTAGATAATTCTAGGCATTTTTCTTTTGTTAAAAAAAAAAGCAAAATGAAAATAAAATAATTATGAAAATATAAGGGGCATTTCTTTCATTACTTTGTAAATTTCAGAGTTCTTAAGAAATTCTTGTTCAATTCTTTTTGCTTATAAGCAAACATGAACATTGTGATGCAGCTCTGATACATAGCTGGCAGCTTGCAAAACATATACAATATGGGCAGCAAGATAAGGTGAAGGCTCGTTAACTTAAGAAACTAATATCAGATGCCTGGAATTTAAGTAGAAAAGCACAGCAATCACTTTATTTGAACCTATGAAATATAGACAAACATATGCATATATGATATACAATTTATTTATGTATATCTCTCTGCATATGTGTGAATATGAAAATATTTTAAGCATTGCATTTTTATAAGCTCTTGCTATGCCTGTATCGAAAAATCACTATTTGATGTTTTTCTGTACTTGCATCTTTTTTTTGGTTTTACGTTAAAATTAATTCTTTTTGTCTTGAGGGATAAAGATAGGACTTTTTCCTTAGTGCAGTTCCAATAGAAGATAACTTGATGCTTATAACAGCTTGTCAGTCTGAGAACTGCTAAAATAAGGCTGAAAGAAAGAAAAGCTCCATTTACTGTGGAAACCCCTAGTGGGATGAAAACTATAGTTCGTTTCTTTAGATAACAAAAGACACTTCCATGTCCTCCTCACTAGCAACTTTTTTTTTTTTTTTTTTTTTCACAAAAGACAGAATGAGGGGGCAAGCAATACCCTAATTATAACTGCTTTTCCCCACGAATTTTACCCTACTTTGCTTGCTCTGGCTTAGCAGGACATCCTGCTCTATTTTCCTTCGGTAATAAGAAATATGAGTAAAGGGTTAATTTTTCCCGTGTGGATGCTGTCTGCAGTGCTGGAGGAAGGACAGTAACATGCAATGCAACTTTGACCTTCTCATTGTTCTATAATGTCATTGGCTGGTTACTCCTGCGTGCTTTCACAGCCTCAGCAACTTATGCTGTGGCAAGGAGGGGTCACCAGTGACCAGTCAAACACGGAATTAAAAAAGCATTAAAAAATTACAAGTTATTTTAGGCCTCAGAATTGAGGCATTGTTCTTTTATAAAGGCAAGAAAAGGATGTGGCATTCACCTGTTTTTACAAGTTTGTGTTGGGAGGAGGAGCAAAGTTAACATGGCATTTACTGAGTTAGGGGTAAATCTTGCATTACAAAAATATAAGTACTTTATATATGTGTGTCTATATTGTTATCATTGTTGAAGATGTGTATTTTGTCATCACCTTCAACGTTATAAAATGAAGTTAACATCTTGAGTCTGCTGAAATAATTGTCATATTTCCTGGAGAAAAAAAATGTGGTCTGTTTTGTCGCTTTTAACAATCTTTACATCATTAAGTTCTTCAACATTCTTGCTGCTACTGCTCCTTTTTTTTGTTCTCTTTTAATGTTGGTGTCATTGTCATGAAGGGGTAGGATAAAACATACACTAAGATCAAGGTTAGAGGGTGGAGAATTTTGTTCTAACACCTCTGTTCTGAGGACTGAGCAATGATCAGGAAGGGTTTTTCTTAATCTTCTAAAAAGGGCATTATGCGCCAGGGAATGGGTGAGTATGAAGCCCAAAATGCAGCAGTGGAAATGGAAGTAACCCTGCCAACTTCACTTTAATAACCTGAGTATGTGTAGATATAGGTCCATCAAATATATCTATGTATATATATACACGCTCAAGTAATGTGTGATCTCTAATGGCAGAATCTGCAAACACAGAAATTCTGTAAATTCTGTAAATTATTTGTGTGGAATGAGTTAGAAGAAAATGGTTGATGGTTAAGAACAACCTCAAAGGAAGAGGGTAGGTTTCTCCTGATCTAATACTGAAGGACTGTGTTCTACTTCTGAAATGTGAATTTTAAAGTAATCTATGTGCTTTATGCATTGTTTATTCCATGGTGTCAATAAAAGGAATGCTATCCTGAGCTGCATGTCAGTGACTGAACAGGAATCTAGTGGTGAGGATATGAGATTAAACCCCAAGTTTTGCACTTATTGTCTGTAACAAATGCAAATGACATGCACCAGAAAGGAAGAAGTTTGCATAGCACACGGTGTACCAGACTGGATCAGTAACCTGTTTCATGAAGTAGCACTTACATGTTACAGTCTTAGGAATAATGGTGTCTTTTTTCTTTGCAAATGTCACTTTGGTGGTTGACCACAATATGAGGCTCATTGTAAACACTCTAATGTAGTACCAACTATAGAAAACAACTGGAAGACAACTTTCAGCTGGGAGAAAGTTAAGGAGAATAGCAATGCAGGTTGTCACAATTTCCCACTCTCTAAATCAAACTATTTTGTATTGGTGTGAAAATAACACAGGGATTTGCCAAGGTATCTTGGGTGCATGTACTTGGTTATGCCTATCTGATACACTCCAGCTTATCTGTCAGCTTTGTAGATTTCGTGAGACCTTTCTCTTGGAAGGTTTCAGGTATTGTTTAGTCTGGACAGCATAAAAAAAGATTACATCTTCTAAGGAAGATAATAGTTAGAAAGCAATTAAGTTTTATATCCCTTATCTTTTGAAGAGTCTGTTTCTAATATTGTTCTCAGAAAATGTTTCTCCATCTGTGTCTAAAAGGCTTTATTGGCACCCAGCTAGTAATTGCGTAATATACAGTCCAAATCTACGGTCATTTGAGTTAATTTTGAAGCAGTGAGATGAAAAAGAAAAATCATATACTCCCATCCCTTTGTCAATGTAAATTTTTGCTGTTTGCTTGATTCAGATTTAAATTTATGAAAAGAAAAATCTTCAGTCATGGTCTCAAATACGTATCCACAAATTACTATTTTTGGGAAGCAACATATTGATGGCATATAGTTTTATATGAATCCTTCTTATAGCAAGTTGGTAATGACATCTTGTGTGACATGTGTTCTGTTTTTCAGTTTATGTGAAGCATTTAGTAGTATGATGCACTGGTACAATATGTGCTAAACTTTATCTAGTTAGGGCTCCCCACTAACATCCTTCCAGAAATCAGTGATTCCATAAGCAGCTTCTAAAAAATACTTTACTGCTGACTCTAAGACCCAAAAAAACAACAGCTTTGGAGATAGATTCAGAACATGGTTGTTCTCTCTGGTAGTTTTGACTTTCTCAATTTGTGAGTTTTGTTGTAGTTTTGTAAGAGTGAAGGTATTTCCTGTCAAGTCAAAAGTGTTGTAGACTTATGCTTAATGCTGTTTATCTTTTTGCTAATAGTAATTTAAAACAACTGTATTTCTCTCAGCCTGGCAGTGTGCTCGGCACTTTACTTGCAAGATTGAAGATATGGTTCTCTTTGTGTGAAGACTTTAAGATAATAGCCATCATGCAAGCAGTCAAAATTCAGTTCAGAATAAAATGTGTGTATTTGTAGTTGTAAAAAATGTGTGTATTTTTAGTTGTAAAAGCAGTACTTAATTTATTAAGCTAACTAATGTTATTGTAAGCGACTTAGCTTTCATGTTTGATTGTGGAATTTGGTGACTTGACATTCAAGAGTACAACAGAAATATCATCATTTACGAAATTTTCTGGTGAAGAACATTGTCATGCAGCCATGTCACGTCAGCAGTTGGTTAGTGGTAGCTACTGTATGGAGACCTCTATCACACAGAGCTCCAGTATTCCAAAACATCATCCAATAAAACTGTGCCATGATTTTTTTTTGAATTTTTTGACAATTTTGGAAGATAGTTCATGTGCTGTGTTTAAATTTGGTCTAGAGGGCAACTTTTCTGTCATGGGGTAATCTGTCTTGCATGAAATTTATCTCACACTCACTTACTGAGTTAAAAATGAGTCTGCAATTATTGTGCATTTGTACCTGGTGTATCAGATGTCTGTATAGCATCCACATTTGTTTTATTTGAGAGAGTTTAAATTGTGTGTCCCCGGAAATAGAAGTATGTATTTGAAATATTTAACCCTGGATTTTACGCACTTATTGCTTGTTTGGTTTGTGCTGTTGTACTTTTGAATGTGAGGATAGTCCCAAATTATTCCCAAGTTCTGCTAGTATATATAGGTGCTGGTCTTTGAAATATGAACTACAGAGTATTTGCAATTATTTTGGTTATTAACGTTAGGCATGTTGTTGATAGTTGTTGTAAGATAGTTGTTAGTATAGGCTTGTATGCTGAAATTTTAAAACCAACTAATCCATGAACAAGTAGTTTGTTTATCAGAAGTGGATCTATAGATGTGTTTGTGCAAGAAGGCAGCTGAAATTTGGGCCTATGGAATGGGAAAGATTTTTTTTTTGCCTACCTTGCTTAGGTTTGACATGTCCTTGTTGCTTGACAGTTAGCAGTAATAGGTTTTTATCTGAAAATTTGGAGGAGAGTTAAGATAAAATGGGAAAAGGGGCAGGAAAATTGAGTTTTGAATAATGTGATGTATGTAGAAGGCACAGTGAAAATTTTGCATTCAATTTTATCCATTCAATGGTGGCTCTTGTTTCCTGGAGAAGCACATACCAGAAACCATTGCAAGTTCGCTATAGTTGCTATGAACAGCCTCTAAGCATGCACACAGTTTAAAAGCTGCAGAACATGTTTCTCATTACAAAGTACAGATTTTAATGCAAAGTAAATATTGCTATGCTGGGGCATAATATATTTCTTTTTTGTCATCTGATCATGGTTTTGTTTGGAATCCTATGTAAGAATTCCAGAGTGTTATTGTAATCATGGCTACAGCTGCTTCTATTTTTTTTTGTATTTTCTGCCAGTGTGTGCTCTGTAACTGTATTTTGTTTTTTCCCTATTGCTTTTAACTCCACAAACTGTGGTAAGTTTTTGATGGTAATTGCTAAAGTTCATAATCGCAATATTTTTATTCTTGGTAAGGAAGGGGGGGGGAAAGGAGGATTTTTCATATCTCTCAGATCTATTGGTCTGTTCTCCAAATGACAAGTTCCTGACTGATCAACTATGCCACCTGCTACTAAAGCTCAGTAATATTAGTCTGTGCAATGGTTTCACTCTCATCTCACACCTCAGAGATCTTGAGCTCAACCCCAGGCATCCCCTGTGTGTTTAAATCAGCTTAACGGCTCATACAGTGTACCGATTTCCTTGTAGGCCCCTGTTTTCTCAAAAAATGATCACCTTTTGCCAATGCCCTCAGGATTAAACAGGGCAGTCTGGTTTTCCTTTTCTGCATTGGCTATACCTTTGTAGTCAATAAAAGACTAACTAGAAAAGAATCAGCTGATGAGAGAATCAATCTTCTGGAAGCCTCCCCACAGTTTTCTCATCATTTTTGTGCCGTCTGTCATCTCAGATTGTAAAATGGAAACCAAAACTCAGTATGTGGGAAGACTTTTAGTGCTCCTTGTTAACAAAAACAGTAAGACCAGGGGTTTTGATCTTATGAGTGTATAGGTAAACAGTAAGCTGTAAGTGTGCACTCTTGAAGTAGCTTTTCCGTGTTTCTAATGGAGGTCTGCAAAAAAATTATCAAAGTAGTATCACAAAGGTCTCATAACATACCGTAGTGTAGATATCCATTCTGAGTAGGTCAGGTTAAATCTGAAGTTCTTCTCTATAACAATACAGGGGTGTCTTACAGAACAGCTGTATCATTTATCATGGTATAAAAGTCATATAAATAGAAAAGCTCTTTAAAATGTAAGTGAAGCTTTTTTTTCTCTTTTGCTACTTGCTAAGTTAAAACAGTGGTCTGTCTTGATAACTAGTATTATGCAACTAATTTTAAGCTTTTTGAATAATAGCCTACTTCAACTTGGTTTATAATGACAGATGGACAACTTAAAAAAGAATTGGAGGTTCATCATAATCATAATTCTTTACAGTTCTAAATTTTTCATTCAAATGTATCGCAGTCGTTTACAAATATTAATTCAGTGTTATAATCACCCACCCACGAAGTAGGTCAGCATCCTAGTTTTACAGAAGTTCAAAGTAGGGTATCAAAAGGTTAAGAGCTGTGAGGAATTAAGGGGTCTGTTGGTATGCACCATAAGGCTCATGCTGGGGACTCTATTTTTTCCACATCATACTTTTAACTTCATTTGAAAGCTGATTTCCTTTCCTGGACTGAAAATCCAGGGATGAGTAACACAGAATGTGCAGGTTATATTAGTGACTGGTTGACAGTCATGCCGAAGCACTGAGAATAAGGAGTGTTTAACTAGAATCACATAAAGTAGCAAAGTTGACTGCATCATCATCTTCAGCAGGAAATGTCCTCTTTCTCTGTCTGCAGGTTCTCTGGGCATTGCCATAATGTTCCCTACGGAAGGGAAGCGCCCTCAAGCTCATTACGTTCTGCAAAAAACCTGTCAAATACCACTTTCTTAGGGTGAAGGTCTATGGCAGACCTTGGTTACTCTCTCTTATTTGCCTGTCAATTGGACAGGGTATCTAATGTTGATGAAAAGGCTTAAATACATTACCTGTGGTTCTTTGTTGTACGAAAATTCAAGTACAGATCTCTGTCCCATGAAGAGGGCTAATTGCCAGAACTGAGACACATGTCTCTTGCAGCTTTTAGTTGCCTGAACCACAGCTAGCAATTAGGAAACGGCTAAGAACAATAGTATCGAATACAGTTTGTCACCAGCTGTACATATTGCAATGCTTTTATATCAAAAATTCAAAGGTGAAGAAGTGGGACTTTCCCTTGGGAAAGAGCATGGTTTGTGTTTTCTAGGGAAGTTCATTGCATTACCTTGCACCAAAACCTGAGAATTTCAGAAACAAGGTAAAGAGGTACCTGTCTCTGTTTCTGCTTTAAAAGAGGTCTGAACTATGAAATATTTAGCGGGTATTGGCTCCCTTAAAAGCTTGGGAGACATCATTTCAGAGCAGATGAATCTCCCCATTAAGAGCTTGTCTGAAAGCTTTCAAACTAACTTTCGTTTATTTCAAAGCTATAGAATTATTGATGGGTTGGGTCTCAGCTGTGAATCCCACAAATATAGGGGCATACCTTTGCTTGAGGCATGGTGCCACCAAGATGAGCATAGCTGTGATGGCTTTTTGTAGCAGTCATGGATTGCTTCATTCCTTGGCAACTCTAGATGGTCACTCATCATACAGAGATGCTTTTATTTTTACTTCAGTAGAAACAAGAACTGTAACAATTGCATGTGCTTCAGAGGCAAGCCAGCAATACAGTTTGTGGTGCTGCAATTCTTGATCTCAGCTTCTAAAGCAGTTGCTGCATTGATGATGCCTACTCCAACACCACCAACTATCATACCCCCTCACTCCTGGCAGATATTTAAAATGCAGGTTCTGCTTATAAATATGCTTTTTTCTTTTAAATCTTAAAGTATGTTGTCCTTCAGCACTAGTAGAAATTTGCTTTGCAGTCATATCAACTTGCTATCTGCCAGGTGGCTGCTCTTTTCATGCCCCACCAAATCAAAGTTTCTCAAAGGATGTTTACAGATTTAACTGTTGTTCAAAGAATCTCTTCAGGCCCACTTCAGGTTCATGGCACTACAATTAGGCTCTGGAATATCACCTAGACCATCTCATTTTGAAGTCGGTCTGTTTATCTGGGATTCATGTGATTTTTGTACACACTATGCTGGGAACTTTTTTGCTGAATTACTCAGTCCAAAATTTATCTATTTGTTAAATTTACAGTTTCCCAGATCTGTGCTTTGGGAACAAATATAATTACGTACTAAATATACCCTATGCAAAGTTGTTCAGCTTGTTTTATCAATTATTTCTAGTCACAGACAAATATTTTGAAGAGACACTTCAAAACATATCAAAAGGGGTAATACAGTTTATCCCATTTTGTAACCTGTTAACTGATATACTACCCTAAACATCAAACCATACTTTACTGGTATACAAGTAGCATGTTCTTAGATTGAGGAGCAAAATCAGAATCTGTAAAGGAGTGTCACAGAATAAACTCGCCAACATTTTAAATGAAAATATTTTCGTTCACGAATATGTACTGATATTTTTCTTATAGTTTAGGAAGAAAATGAACTTTATAAGATTGTAATGTTCAGATTGCCAGTACATGGATGCATCTCTTAATATTGCAAATACTTTTTGGCAATCTGCCATTGATTTTGCAATATCTCTTAATCTCATAGACGTTTTGTGTTTAACTCAAGTCTGACAGAAGTTGGAATGACCTCTATTTCCATGATAATTGTCATATGGTGAAAATATAAAGTATTTGATTCATTAAAATAATCGAAAACTTGGCTCTTCTACATGGTAGGTAAAAAGGACAGATTTTTCTTAGAGCTGCAGTTTCAATGATCGGACCAGAATACCACAAAAAATGTTGTCTTCATAGATTTGTTTCTAGTCTGTTGAATTTGTTACATTCTTTTTTACCTGTAAAATAAAACAGAACAAACCCAAGCTCCAAAGAGTAATGGTGGGAGGTGCCAACTACCCAGGTCCATGACCTGTGTCAGTCCAGCTTACTGTTTTCAGAGTGCAAAAAATTTAGAAATGAGGAATTGAATGGGATCATCTATTCACCACTTTTTTTTTGTCTGTTTGGCAATGGTTATAATATATGTCTCTGACTTCTGCATAAAGGTCCTGCCAAGACTTGGTGTGAAAATTTCTTGTCACAGCTTTTGCCTTCTGTAGTTTGGTTAGTCTTATACCACTTCTTAAACTTAGCTTTCTCTCTGTTGTGCTACATGAAACGGATTTGTTCAGGGCAGAACTTAAGATGAAAAATATTCTCGAATCAAATCCCCTTGCAGATTTGCTTTTGATTGTCCCAAGGTATTTGCCTGTTGCAATTGCATTTTTTGGACAGTTTGCTCAGAATATGCTCTCCTCTCATTGCTAATCCGACGTGATGTGCCATGGCATCAAAGTCCCCCACAATTCACTCCTTGGAATGCTCAGAAGCTAACATCCAATTAAATCCAGTAAGAGTCTTCCATCTCCCGAGCATGCATTTTGTGGAGGACCTAATTTAAAACAGACTAGAGTATAGGTTTATATTGTCAAGYATCTTTTCTGCATGCAAAGCAGTCTTGATAAAATGAGATACCTACATAAGCACACAAAATCTCTAGGTATAGCTCAATTAATCGAAGGTAGGAGGATTGTTCTTTGGCTCCCCCGGAGTCACATATCGTGGCTTTTACTAGCAGGCATTTGCTATAGTGGCTGCCGTTTCTGTAGCCTCATCAGAGAATAGTTGTCCAGGTGTGTTCATTGCAGTCTGGTGTCCATTGGCACAAAGGCACAGGATTAGGAGTGCAACAAACAAGTCATTTCTACACTGGAGGGAAAAAATGAATAATGTGAAGAAACAACTGAATGGATAAGGATTAGCATTTACTCTGTGTAACAGTCAGTCCAGATTGCAGAAATAATGGTGTACCTGTCAATCACTGGCTTAGCTAAAACGTTGCCTTCATCAACATCTGCCAGCATTGTCATGTGGAACCTTTCAGAACACTGTGTAAAGAATAGAGATCATTGCTAAAAGTGTCTTTATTTTTTCTTTGTTTGAATATTTCTCACATATAGTAAATATAGAAAGATAATCTGAGCGAATGGAGTGCAGTAAGGATGGGGGACAGAATATAACAGGCTAGAGAATACAGAATCTCTACAGCAGAAAATGAATGATGGATTATGAATTTGTTAAAACTACGTTACTTAGAGCTGAAATATATTGAACTCCTCCTGTGTGTAAGGTAGACACACTTTATGTCAGGGTTGCATCATTGCAGCCGTTGGGAACAGAAGCATATTTTTGTGGTGTGTAAGGAATGTGGGTGTTCTCCTGCACTTAGGTGCCTGCAAATGATCTGCAAACACACTCTCCCATAGCAGGTAGGTAAACTGACCTGTTTGCAGGGTGAACTCTTGTGTGCTGAAGTGAGCGGCACTCCTTCTCAGAGCACCTTCATTGACCCTAATAAATAACTGTTGGAAGTTTTCACATGAAGTGAAGTAGTAATCAAAGAAAGAGATTTCTTGGCCAAAAATTGTATTTAAAATTTGTTGGAAAACTGCATTTTGTTGAACTGAGACAGATTTGTGACAAGGGATTAGGTGTCATGTTGCTGAACTGAGACAGATTTGTAACAAAGGATCAGGTGTAATATCTTGTTCTTGTTTTGGTGTGGAGAAAGTGTCTTTTTTTGTCAAGAATGATTTCAGTTTGGGTTAAAAATTACATATTGTTTAACAAGACAAACTAATTATAACAAAAGAAAAGCAAAACCAAGCTGTATATTTCAGATTGTTAAAACAAGGAAGGCTTCAAGTGAGAAAATGATTCATTTTGTTGTATTTTATGAAGTGTTTAGTGGTTTTTATACTTCTGATTATTGAATCAGAAACAGTCTGATACAGGGGAAAAAAATCTTGAAAGTTCTGTTAGGATAAGAAAACAGCTTTCTTTCAACTTCTTCATGTTCTAATATGTTCTATTTTGGGGGTGGGTTTCTTTCTGGTTTTATGTCACCATTCCCACTGATAAGCAGGAAGACAGATTGTTGCTTCCCCTTTCCTTTCAGATTTCATCCCAAGTATTAATTAAAATATGGTTAACCTTTAAAACAAACTCGTGTCAAATTTCAGAGCTAGAAAAAGCTACTTAATGTAAAAAAGAAATTTGCTCTCCAGTTGTTTCTGAAAAGTATTTCTGTCAACAAAAGATGTGATAATTTGATGCATGTGGTAGTGATGCCTAAGGAATTGCTAAACTACAAACATTAACAATGGCAGCAATTTTTCAAAATTAAAAAGAAAAAAGACCTTATCACTACATTAGGAGTCTTGTCTTTCCAACCCATCTGTGCCCCTCAACCTTTGCCCATGTAGTGACCATATGGGTCATTAAAGAGTCAGGGTGGTGATCAGAGATGTGAGAGAAGACTGCTCCCACATTTCGTTCCTGGTTGTACTCCTTCCTCTCTCCTTCTTTGACTTTAAAGATGGAAAAAGTAATAGGAAGATAAAGATTGGAAAACGGTATTTACACTTAAAGTAGTTTAAAAATTATTCTTTATTCTATATTTTTATTTTTTTTTTTTTTTTTTTTTTAATTCTTGCTCAGTTGTTTAACAAATTCTCTTTTTACTCCCAGTATTTTCTGTTATTTTTTTTCCTCACTGTTCTTTCTGTTTCTGGTCATTGGGCTAGTTTTAATTTTATTTATGTATTTATTTTTGCCTAAAATGAGAGTAATTTTTCTGGTTTGGTCTTCTTTTGTTTCAACTTCTATACATTTTCTTCYGACATGAATGTGAGCAAGGGCTTTTGGCTTTCTTTTCTCAATTTCTTTCTCTAAATCCCCTTGGCTTGGCCTAAATTCCTTCTCTATTCAGCTTTACCTTCTCTCCTTTCCCTCTGGCTTGCAGATACCAGTTTCACTTTTATCTGCACCCTTTTTTTGTTTTGTTTTGGTTTTGGTTTATTTTTTTATTTGTGGTGTTTTGTTGTTTGTTTTGGTTTGGTTTGTGTTTTTCTTGTCTCCTTTCCTCTCGTTGATGTGAGTGCATTTTTGCATGGGAGAGAGTCAGTCTCTCCAATGGCAGTCTCACCAAACACCTGTTCATCACCCATGAAGCAGCTTCAGCTCACTTTGAAAGGGACTATGAAAGAGCAGAGAAGAGTAAGAAAAAAGATTATGTGCTGTGTCCTAAAAGGACTGGGGAGTGGGGGAGGTTAGAAGAGTGATGAAAACAAGAATATTTGGGAGAAGAAGAGAGGAAATCCAGAGTGACTGTAGGGAAAGAGAAAAGAAGTGGTGATGGGGATGAGGAAAATTGTGGCAGTCTAGATGAATCCAGTAGAAGGTAAGGTAGAAAAGATAGGGGCTGTAGATCCCACTACGTAATTTTGTTCCTCTCTTCTTCTCACCTTATTTCAGCCTTCGAATACCTGAAGGGAGCATGCAGGAAAGATGGGGAAAGATGTTTTGCAGAGACACGTAGTGATAGAACACGGTTGAATGGCTTTTAAACTGAAAGAGAGTAGATTAGGTTAGATATTAGGAAGAAATTCTTTACTGTGAGGGTGTGAGGCACTGAAACAGGTTGCCCAGGGAAATTGTGGGTGCCCATATGTAGAGGTTTTCAAGCACAGGTTGGATGGGGCTTTGAGCAACCTGGTCCGGTGAAAGGTGTTCCTGCCCACAGCAGGGAGGTTGGAACTAGAAGATCCTTAAGATCCTCTACAGCCCCAGCCTTTCTGTGATTCTGCTGGTTAACACTAACTCAGAGGCAGGGGCAGGAAGCATATTCAGGGAGTTCACTCAAATTTAGCTTGGGTTTTTTTTGGTCTGGCTCTTTTTCCTCCTTTTTTTTTTTTTTCCCAGCCCTGTACTTGCTGTCTGCTGGAGGAGATCTGTTCTGCAAGGTCATTTGTTCTCAGAATTGCTGAATGGTGCAAAGATCTCATGATTATTCAGTGACTGTAGTTATTTCTGAGGTATTGTTGCTTTGTATCAATTTATTTAAAATGTTGTGAAGTACATGATCAAAATATTGGAGAGTGTGGTGAAGCACTGAAATAACAGAAAATGCAGCAGTATTGTAGAGGTGTTTTTACAGCTGTTTTCTTCAGCCATGTTTTCTCTGTCTCTTTCTTCAAAACTAGATACAGAACACTTTTAGAGACTCAAGGGATGCACTAGAGTCTTCCGCTGAAAGTCAAGGGAGCCTTTGAAATTGTTCCTTATATGTATAAAACGTACTCTGTTTTGTATTGTGATAGAAATTAAAATTCATTTATGCAGTGGAGTAGATCTTATTACATTAAGATCTAAAATTTACTGAGTCACTAAACATTTCAGGGTTCTTAGGCAATAATAAAAAGATAACAAGAAATGTAACTTTCGCATAGTTCGCATTTTGTATCATTTATATTATAGTTCTACTTCAGAGTCTCTGTGAAGACACCGAAATTTCACTGCGCTGTGTTTTGCAAAAATACTTGAGAAAAAGCAATCTTTGTCACAGAGAATTTGTTATCCAAAGAGAAGGAAATGAGTACACATAAGAATAGACTGTTTCTTTCTAAAAATCAGTCAGTAAGTGAATGGGAGAGGAAAAGACACATGACCTGTGTCTCCTTAGATCTAATATCTAGCCCTTGGACAACATCTATTCTTCCTGTGCAGCCATGTAGTGTACTTTTCCAACTATCAGTTGTTTACCCATTTCTGAAGCCTCAAATTTTTTACACTTTATCAATATTCTCCTCTTTGTGTCTGCAAAATTGGTTATTGTATTCCTAGTTTCTTAAAGCTTTTTTAGAGCCCTCTACCCAGAGCACACACTTCTGTTGATGTTCCCTTGAGCCTCCCTGGCACCCACCTTATGTGTAGACAGTGCTGTTCACATAGCTTGTGCCCCCTGCAGCACCAACATTGATTTCAGAGTTGAGGTGACAGAAGAAGCAAAACCTTCTTATCCTAAAATCGAATATTCAGTTTATGAACTGAGAATCACTCTGATGAACTTGACGCAGTGGCTAGAAAATATTAAAAAACATTTCATCATAATAATGTAAAAAGTTTTTTTGACAATTTATCTTTTTTTTTTTTTGTGGTTATTAGCAGTAGAAGAACTGAAGTAGTCTTTTATGAAAAGCAAAAAATATATATCAGAAACTTGGGGAATGCAGTAACTCTTTTTTAAAGTAGCAAAAATAACCCACCAAACCAGAAAATAAATACTCCCTTGCTCTGAAAAAAAGAAATAAACAATTGTTCAATAAACTTTGATAAGATTTTAAAGAGTTACATATTCATGCACATCAAAATTTTCAAGAACTGCTTCTCACTATTTCTTAGGAATTTATTTATCAGACAACCGGAAATAAAAACACATTGCTCAGTATGCATGCAAATATTGTTCTGGTATTACCACATGGCAGATCTTTCAATGCTGCATATACACAAAGTGTTTGAGCACATAATATGATATTTTATGGGTTTGCTACTGTCCAGTGGTCCCTTGTGGACAGGATGTCAGATCTATTTATGTATTTCATTAGGTACTGCCCTGTTAGCCTAGTGTTAGCTTGGAAAGAGGATGCTGCTGTTACAGAAGGAATGTTTCTACCGTGTAAGCAAAAAGATGCCCTGTGCTTTTAGAAATGAAGGTTGTGAGCCCTGCTCTCCAAGCCACATGCATATAACTGACTGCTGACCATGTATGTATGCATTCAGCCACCAGCTCCTATGCACTGGGAAGCTTTTTCTCCTGAAGAATCTCTTTGTTCTGTTTTTATTTCTGTAAACTTACTAATATTCCCAGAAACTCATAAGCATACACGAACCTGAACCACTTCACCTACTGTCAGAGATATGACAAGCTTATTTTCAAGTGTACAGTTCTACAGCTGCTGTACAAAAGATCATATTTATAAAGCTGATCTCTTATCTGAAGGAGTAGCTTCATTATTCTACTTCATTGCCTGATAGCCCCGACTCGGAGAGCTGTGTGAATGGTAACCACAAAGCTGTTCCATTATTTAACTCTACGCTGCTCTCCATGACTCTCTCTGGGTTGATTTCATCATGTTCCTCCATGTAGGATTTTTTAGTATTTTCATATTTGAAGGAAAAAATAAAGAGGTATAGAGAATAAAAAAAACTTGGTAAGGCCAATTTTACCAGCCTTGGAGCCCCTGCAAAGCCATTCATTTGGTGCCCTTGATTATGGTAAAGGTGAAAGTGACCACTTTAGTTCTTTTATCCTTAAAGGTGCTTTGTTTTGAGTGAGAGCAGTGATAAAAGTCAACACTGGCTTTGAGCTGTATGGGCTGAAATTTTGACCATTTAATTTTATGTGAAGGTATTTGAAGTTCTTGTTTTCGTGGTTGAGAAGAATAAAATGTTTACAGGATATTTACAAGTAATTACTATTATTTTTTCACACACTAGTAGTATACATTTCTAGGTGGCTTATAGGGAAAAGGCAGTTTAAATCTGGCTATTTCTTTCTAAGTTTAAAATAAGGCTTGCATCTAATGTAAAAATAAATTCTCATAAAGCTAAACTGATTTTGAACAGATTTATATTTTATTAAGTGACTTGTTTTTAATTTGATCTATACAACTGCTGATATTTTACATCTTTTACAAATGAACAAATTTTCAAATTTAGATTTGACATTTGCAAATTAAAGCATGAAATTCATGCAGCTGCTTCTTGAATCTGATTTCTGATAAATATTAGTTGTGGATCCAAATCTGTGTTTATTGGAGGAATCAAAGATTGATTACCTTCCATGCTGGCAGTTCATGATCAGCAGCGATATCCCTTTCTTGTCAGCACTGCCCGAGGCAGGTTGGGGACTCTCCACATGCTGCAATATTGGCTGCAGGGTTCCCACTTTGCCAGTTTACACTGGGGTTGCTTCCATGTTTAGCGGTGCAGTCCTTTCCATGCACCTCTAAGGCGGTGATGAGGCTCAGAACCTCAGCAAATGGCAAAATCCCCTTTCTGGGAAGGTGGCAAATCTTCATTAGTAGGCTATTCCCCAATAGTTGCTAAACACTCATTACCTGAGTTGTAGTTCAGATCTTTTTTCCTCTAACCCTAGTGAAGGAGGTTAAAAATTTCCAGCCCATGGCACCACTGCTTCCTAGACTTGGCAGCCAGGCTTGTGGAGGGCAGTACCAGTCCATTTTTTATCTGTAACAAGAAGAATGTTCGTCTGACTGTCAGAAGTTTCGCAGGCTCCCTGATGCTGTAACCCAATGGGCAGGCAGTAAGTGTCATGAAGGAAAGCTCCTTTGTCTGCAGGCTCAAATCTCACAGGAGCTACTGGGATGATGAAAACTAAAAATATGGTTCCCACAAAGGAACTAGTGTGGAGGAGAGGCAGAGGTTTTACCGTGTTAGAGGCATCCATTCAATCAGAAGGAAGCAGGTAGATGAATAAGGAGCTGGGTGGCACAACTGCCGTGGAGATTTTCCAGGCCAGGGTATCATAGTGTGGATTGTAAACACAGACTTGTCATAGTAATTTGCTTACATTTGTCAGCCTCTAGACATTATTGAAATAATAATAATAATATGAAAGAATAATATTGATTGTGGACTGTTTTTTTTACCATATAGTTCCTGCTGAAAACATCTGCCTTCATCTGTGAAGTTTAGATTACAGTCTTGTCAGTGAATAATTATTTTGTGTGTCGTGAATCTCTTGGGATATAAACAGATTTCCTTTGTGCGTGCACTAAGTGAACTGAGTTAAGGAGAAAACTGCTTCTCTAAAAGTTGTTTTGTGGTATTTGGAAAATGCTAGTGGGACTTCAAAAGACTTTGGTTTTAGTATAACAAAGATTCATACACTATCTTTAAGCAAGTGCTGGCCCTTTATTTTTTCCTCACTGGACTGCGTATATGCTTAAAATTAAGTAAGTGCTTAGGTCTTTACAGAAGTGTTAGGGGTGACATGACAGAAGGGATGCTTTAATCTATTTCAGCTGACCACCTAGTCTGAGAAATCATGCTTTTTAGAGAAGGCAACTCGAGAAATACCTTTTTTATTTGAACATAATTTATAATTAAAAATAAATTTCCTGAATGCCTAGACATATGTAAAATATTCTCTTAATTCTGTAGTCTTCATCCTCTGTAATTTGATTTTAAGGTGGTTGGGTTATTTTCTTGTGTGTGTGTGTTTGTTTGTTTTTTAATTTTTTTTCTTTTTTTTTAATGCTGACATTTTCCAGTGTGCCTACAACTTGCTGTAACTGGAGAAGGGAATTGAATGCACTGGGATATCTTCTCTTATGAGTCACCCAAAATTGAAAGGATTTTATCTATCTTGTATCCAGGCTTCCAAAACATAAGGAATGCCTGAGAACCCATGTCTTCCCCCAGATAAAAGTGGCTGTGGGTGTAAAAGCTTGTACAATGTTGCTTTTACACCTCAAATTGGCTTTAGGACATGTATTAAGGAAGTTCGTAATAGCTTAATTTTTTTTTTTGAAGGAATTAATTTCTCTGAGCTAGTGGAATACTCCTAAACTACCATGGCTTTGTTAGAGCAGATTATGCTGAAAGGTGCTCAGTGGCTGCCAAAGGCAGTCACAGACCTTGTGAAAACCAGTTGAGTGTGCCAAGCATTCCCTTAGACTCATCAGAAGAGTTTAGTGCTCCTGGGAGACTCTCCAGGAGAAGGGCTCAGTGGCAAGCTGTGTTTGGTCTTTTGGAATATAGCAAGAGTTTAATAAAAACTTTAAATGCTCAATTAAAAACACTCCTGGTCTGGGGATGTAACATTTGGTAAGTGTGTTATAATTGTCACAAAGGACGTGATCCAGCACATGGTTAAGTCAAGGGGGCAATTTTATTGACTTCAGCAGGTGTTGGATGAAGCCCAGATTTATGAGTTAACAACGAGATGTGTTACAGTGAGTAAAATTTAAAACTTTCTAGCTACTTTAAAAAAAGAAAAATATCTTAGAAGGGCTTGTTTATTTTGGAATAATCTTCAAATTAGCTTGGAGTTCTTTCTATTATGTTTATGATGATAACATTAAAGTGGCCTTGGACTCTTTGTGATATTGGATGCTGGCTTGGAAAATTAGTTTTGCTGTAAATGAAGCAGAGATCTACTCTGAAGGTGTTGTTTAAAAGATCAGAGGAATTTGAAAATTTGCAGGATGCATGCTAAAATTCACTAGAAAAACAGTGGTTTCATGAATATTATTTATATGAAAGTTTATAAAATCTATGAATTTAAACAGTAGCTGTACAGAATAAAACTGAAAATTGCTTTGCAATGACCATACCAATATTATATTACTATGTGACATTGTGTTAAAAAAATAAATTGTATGCCGTTTCCATCTTTCCTGTTACTATACCCACATATCTCTCTATATATATATTTATACACACCTATACCTGCTGATTCCTATGTCTGAGAGAGCTCTTATCGTCACTTGCTACTCTGGAATTAGAACTCTTCACAAAGTAACTCAACTGAGTTTCATCGGGCTGTAACTTCACCCCCTCTTTTTTTTTTTTTTTTTTTTTTTCTCTTTTTTTCCTGAGAGATTAAGGACTAGGTGCAAAATCTCAGATATTTCTCAAGTCCGTTTGCTGAACTTTCTAAAATTAAAGGAAAACTATCCCCTACTGACTACTTGTAGAAAGCTTCGGGATAGTCCTGTTCAACTGCTTTCTACAGTTAGAGAACTTTAATTAGGGCTGGAAAATGGATTGCTTTCTGAAAGTGCATCCTCATATCTTTCCTGTTATATGTTTCTGTAAGTACAGAGTTCTGCTGTACACGCTGCAATATTTACATTTGTTTGGCAACAAGAAAGGTTGTATTGAGGGACTCTGCTCCATTTCCAGCTATAACTTCTCTTCCAGAACTGGGAAATCATAGAAATCCCCTCATCAAAAGCGCAATATACTACTTCATTAGAGTTTGTCACATGAAAGGAGGCACTATCATTTTCTGATTGCTTGTTATATGTTCTAGTGAGTGATCTGAATTGTACTTTAAAATTAATTTTTTATTGGGTGCTAATGAATTATTTATTTATTTTAAAATGTAGCCATCTGCAATCAAATTTTTTCCCTTCAGTTTCTATATTTGGAATATGCTGATAGTTACTGGAAGCTGTTTGGGGATTGGAATACTCAGCACTATTGTATTGTGATCAATAATTAAACTTAGTGCTGACATGTATATAGTTTATGCAGCAGCCTCTGACAATCCATATTGCAAAATTAATCTTTTCCAATTTATTTAACAGGAGAGTGAACAATAAAATAATTTGAATGAGTACCAATGCAGGATTATTTCTGGTCAATATTACTTTATTATAAATTGGGTCCACGTACTCATTAGTAAATTAACTGTCAAACCTGAAAACAGCTCTTTTTTTTTTTTTTTTTTTTAAAGGTAATTATTGGTACTGAAGACAAGAAGGCACTTAACCTTGCTGTGCAGTCGTCCTTACCACAGTGTTTTTATTCCAGGCTATAACTACCCATCAAAGCTGCAGAGGGAAAATAATTAGAGATATTAAATGGATGGAATATTAACTATTAAAAAGCTGTGTTCTTTCTGAGCTGTTAGGGTTTGTTTGGATTCTCTGTCAACGAATTGTGTGTTTCTTTGGGAGCTGGTGTTTGGRTTTTTTTTCCCCTTAACATTGAGAAATGTGGCTAAATCTATGAAAAAAAAGAACCTCCCCCTCCCAAAAAAAGGCTGAAAACTCTGAAAAAAGAAATTGAAATTATTAGTGCAAGTGAAATGTATGTATTTAAAAAGAAAAATTTGTAAGGGAAAGTTTAAAGAAATAGAAAGTTGGTAAAATACTCAGGGTTATTTTTTTTAAATTAAAATATTCTCTTTAACAAGTTTAGCTTAAAACTATTGCCTGCTCTAAAACTGGGCATTTTCCCATTTTGCTGTTACCTCAGTTCAGTAGCTTAGTCTGTTTATTTCTGCTGAAGACATTTGATTATGCCCGGTAGAGCATTTGTAAAAGCTCCTGAATTCTAAGCATTTGTGCTAAACAGGGTTTAGGATTTAAGAGTTCTGTTTTCAGTGTTGATTAATGACAGCCATTTAAATTTTTGTGATTGTTCCCTAAATCCATTTTGCATCTGTAGGAATCTCCAGAGCCCAATAGAAGAGAACAGGTAGAGCAGCGAATTTTTTCCTATTTTATTTTATTCTTTATTGTAAGTGAAGGGCATCAGAACTTGCTGTGTGGCTGTGTGAGCTCTGAATTTGTGGGTCCTGATCTGTATTTCAGGACTGGCCAAGAGCTCCTGCTGCTGTGCCTGCTTCAGCTGGGGCTGGCAGCCCTCCTTTGGAGCTTTGGGAGCTGGCTGGCATCTTGGATCCTCCCACAACTTTGTCCTCAGCTGTGCACTGTGAGGGGATATTTCTTCTCTGCCTGGCTGTGTTTTCCCATCCTACAAATAGGAAACTAAATTCCTTTGAAATTTCTGTGTCTGAATTAAATGTTATGATGATCAGCTGACAATTTCTGAAGTTTTTTTTCCAGAGGAGATTCAGATTAGATATTAGAAAAAAAGCCACGTTCACTGAAAGAGTGGTTAGGCATTGGAGTAAGTTGCACAGGGAGGTGGTGGAATCACCATCCCTGGAAGTGTTCGGGAGGTGCCTGGATGTGGCACTTGGGGAAATTGGTTAGGGGTGATTATGGTGGTGCTGGTTTGATGGCTGGACTAGATGATCTTGAAGGTCTCTTTCAACCCTGATGATTCAGTGGTTTTGTTACTTGTGGAACAGAGACTCACTAACATTTGTTTAAAATGTCTTTCCAAGTAATAAACGCTTTCATTTCCTGTGCATTTTTGAGAGTGGCTATACTGCATGATATGAGTACCACGAGAGATATATTTGCTGTGTTACAAATGTGATAAAACATCTAAGAAGTAATTTTTTATCAGATATATTAAATAATTAATATATTTTATTATGCAACTGCTTAGTAGTTATAAAGAAAAAAATCACAAACACTTGAGATTAAATTCATACTTCATTTTATCCATGGTAACATGGCAGAAAATACTGTATGGGGTGAATCTTTCATGCTTAAATACAGTTTTCAGGTGAAGGTAACATTCACTTCTAAACTTTCCAGTTTTGTAATTTTCTGAAAGAAATCTTGACCCAACAACAAAAAAATCACATGCAAAAAAATGCTCAAAAAAACCTAAAGCCCCAAGCTCCTTTAACTTCAACAGTGTTGAAGTTAACTATGAAAGAAACTATGATTTTTTTTTTTTTTTTCCTGTATTAATTCCAGCCTTGGCAGATTGATGGCTCTTTAGCTGGCAAAGGAGCAAGGGTTGGATGGACTTAGCTACTGTGCTGGACCAGGTGACCACAGTAATGCGTGTACAAAGGAGAGAACAAGATGAATGTATACAAGCATGAAGGGGCCTTCAGTCAGCGTAGGGGGAAAGAAATTGCAGTATATTAAAGCTAAAGAAGGATGTATGAAAGTGGGTCACTGCACTACTATTCTTACTCCTTCTGTTCTTGTACATGCAAAAGGAGGCAAGATGGTATATATGCAGATGACTATGGAGGGCAAGTGTAAAGGTCAATGTATATAGTTCTGCCCCGGATTTCACAACAGGCCTGGCAATCACACAGTCTGTAGAGGTAAAAATGAGTTTTTCTGCCAACCAAATCTGAAAGGAAATAAGAATCCTTGTGTTCTTTACGGCCCGTATATTTCTGATACATAAAATACACAATGGTTTGAGGTAAACTTAACAATCGTTTTCAGTTTTTGAGGAGAAGCGCAAAGACTCTCCATTTGGGTTTCCTTTAAGAATAGTGAGTGTTTCTTGCAATCACTAAATTACCGTCTGTTGTGTAAAACTGTCTAATGTTCAGGTAGCATATTCTGTCGTTTCAGTGTAAATCTATTGGCTTGTACTAAATACGGTGGTCCTTTTGGCCGTTATGTTTCTTTGGTTTGATGCAGATTTATGTAGGATGCCTAGCTTTTTCTAGAATGTCTGGGAGTGAGTAATCATGACATGCCTTTGCACTGGCATCTCATGCATGATATTTGTCTGCACATGGTGTTGGCAAAATTGACAGAGATGTGTGTTGTAACTATTTTTGTAGTCTGTGCCACAGCAGAGCCTGAAAACAGACTGAGTCGGGATGCAGCTTTTTAGTAACAATTCATAGAAATAAAATCTGCTCTTAAAGCCATAAAGATACCACTCTCTGGCTATAAGATATCCCTTAGGAGGTCATTTCAAAGGCGCAAGATGATGCACGTGAGTTCTGGGAAATTATTTTTGCTTCCAGTGAAATCAATCAGTGCAAGAGAGGGCCCTGAGTGATAGATGGACACTTCCTTTTATTGAGCTAAATAATTTCCTAATAAGGGTTGAGTAAATGCTGCTGTTAACCACAAGAAATGTGTTGATTAAGCACAAGAATAAGAATGCGATGATCTACAGCACTAAATTGTTGTTTGGAACTGGGCTGTTGTTTGCTAACAACAAACACTGTAAAATTGTTGAGTCCAATAACATTTTTTTTTTAATATTAAAAAAGTGCTTTTATATCTGAAACATCTTGTGTCAATTAACATGAACTTACCGAGTATCTATTCAGTACTTTCTCTTACCTACATTTTCTGTTTCAATCGATAAAATGAAAGTATATCTTCACTCATTGGGTAGTTGACTGTTTACAATTTTCAGAGTTACAATGCAGACTACTCTGAATTACAGGGCTATATATTATTTACAAGTTTATATGGCAGACTGCATTGAAAGATTGTAAAACTTTTTTTCGGAAAGTTATGGGTAAGGATGAGAACTATATCTTAATTGGAATCAGCTATTTTATTTTGCATGTGTATTTTTAAAACTGCTATTCTTAGCTATTTTAATAAAGAGTATTTTGGTTTTGAACCAAAGTATTTGAGACTAATTTTTTCTTCACCTTAGCTATGAAGCTAATTTAAAAATATTATTAGTGGTGAATGTGATTTTAGTCAGGAAATCAAGATGTGAATTTTTGAACATGTTTCTCCAAAGGTGCACTTCTCAAATTATTACTGTGAAAGTAATTTATTTCAGCCAAACACCCTTCCCACATATTGTTAACAGGAGTCTGCACTCCAACTCATTTAACAGCTTTTTAATTCAGTAGTTATTCCATTTTAATAGAGCCATTTCTTCATCATTCTGCATTTAGTGATAAATGGTGCCAGGACATATGATAAATTAAACCACAAAGAACTGTGTTAAAGTAATCTAAAGGGTTTAACTTGAAAGGAAGAAGCACCTAGTTTGCTCAGCATAGCAATTCATAGGATTCCTATAGAGAAAAACACTTCCTCTCAAAGCTAAACTGTGAAATAAATTTGAAAGTAAAGTTTTAAACTCTAACTGCTTTTCAAAGTTCATCCTGATAGTAGGCACCAAGCTGCACAATTGCATAATGGTCTCCTTAGTCTGAAAAACTGTCTCAAAAATGTAGTAATTAAGATTATATCTATTCAAAAATCTGATAGTAATAAAATCTCAGAAATCCAACACCCGGTTTCTTGGAAGGTATGCCCTGAGTGAACAGCAAAACCTACCCCAAAATTTACAGGAACTGTGAAGATAAGTATTTTCTGACATCTGAAATACAAGTACATTTTGTGGTTTTTTGGTTGCTTGGGATGGTTTAGGATATTTTGTTCATTTGCTTGTTTTGCTTTGGGGTGGTTTTATTTGGTGGTGTTTTCTTTTTTTCCACAGGAAAAAAAGACTAACTGAGATTCATGCATATTACAAGTATTAGAGAATTGTAGTACTGTAATTCAGCAATATGGACCTTTTTTTTTTTTTTTTAAGCTGAGTCGTCTTCCATTTGCCTCAGCTCTCCTTTGCTCTTTCTGTTTTACAGAAATATGCACCAGCCATCCATCCACAACTTCCTTGATAATGAACACATGCCTTTTGGCTTCCTCCTTGATAACTTAGGGACTCGAATTTCTGTAGAGAATAACCAGCAAAATGGTGTACGAACTAACATATAGGCATGTTTAAAGTAGGTAATTCATTACAATATGCATAGCATGTGTCAGCTTTCTGCTCTTGGCATTTTTGTAACTAAACCTTCTTAATTCTGAGCTCTACTTGATATGGTAGAGGTAAATTCGATGGTAAAGGAGTGCTTAGATAAATGATAATGAGGTACGAAACCCTTTTGAATTGGTTAGAATTTTTTTAATAGAGAAGTAAAGTAGCCATTAAGTAGATCTGTGACGTGGTCTCTGTGAAATGAATTTGAAATCTTAGTCCAGGTTCTAATAAATGTATTTTTTTTTTAAAGACCTTCTTACTTAAGCAATTTCTTGTTGGTAGTATTGAAATGGAGTGTGCAAGGAATCATCAAGCCGGTGATGTATATCAAGGGGAGGGAGTTAAAGGCTTAAAGTTATAGAAAGATTAGACCAGTTTATTAACTACATTTACAACTGAGCACTCTTCTGAGAGATCCTTTAAACCTGGTCCAAGTATTTTAATTTTGTTTTAAACAGACAACAAGACAGACAGTGTACAAGTTCAGCTGTGTGTGGTGTGGTTTTTTATTACTTGATAGACAGAGTATGTTCGCATAGTGTATTTTTAAGCCCTTCTTTTAATACAAGATTTCTCTCCAAATGACTCGTTAGCAAACTGAGTTTTTAACCAAATTGACTTAGGAAATGAAAGTATTTTGCGATTAAGGGGGCAAACTGCTGGAAGATTGAAGAATCTCTTCAGTGGTCTCCTGACAGCTTTGCCGTTCAAAAAAATCAATGACATACTAGACAAAGACAATTTTTCAGTGTTTTGAAATGTTTAGGGAGTGCATTTTCCATTTCAAAACTTGGTGGGGTTTGTTTTGTACTCGGTAGTTGAGAAAAATACAGTCACTTCTGCTCTTCAGCTTCGCATTGTATCCAACCTGCCAGTTTGTCATTTGTTAGGAGCAAATAATTAATACATTACTGTAATGATAATGAAGTGTGTCCAACTGTAAGAACTTAAACTTTTGATTTAAAGTTGGAGCATATGAATTTTAAAGATCGGGCTTAATACTCTCTAAACACACAATTTTGTGGGTGGTCCTGAAATGTGGTATTTCACGGCGGGTGATTTCACCTGTAACAAACAATAGTTTTACTGAAGTCAGTAACAAAGCTTTAATCTGAATGCCTACATTGCTTAATATGGGCATAAATGTCATTTTCCTTTAAAAATGATTATGAAAACTTTCTATTGTAGATGTTTTTCAGGCAGTGTTGTTCTGGGATTACATAGCTCTGTTTTAAATAAAGGCCATAAAGGACAGGTACTTTCTTGTTAACCTGGCTTTTGGTCTAAAATTATGTTTCTGAATTGTCAGTCCTGTTTGAAAAACGCTCTCTTGAACAGATCAAGCTCTAGGATTTTAAACTGCACAAACATTATGTTCAATCCCTGTATAATACTGTCAGAAG
This sequence comes from Amblyornis subalaris, assembly GCA_018881555.1. Classification (NCBI taxonomy): domain Eukaryota; kingdom Metazoa; phylum Chordata; class Aves; order Passeriformes; family Ptilonorhynchidae; genus Amblyornis; species Amblyornis subalaris. The sequence continues at coordinate 488,798 of JACAXG010000025.1, forward strand.
TTGATGAAGTTCGATGCTAAAAATGCATTTGATTTCTGAATTTTGTAGTAAAACAAAAGGAATTTCCTGGCATAAGTGAGAACATAAGAGCAGGTGTACTGTGTTAGCCCCAAAGATCTACGTACCTTGGTATCTTTCATCAGTCTCCAGTGCTGGCTATGTGAGAATATTTAGACAAGGGGATATCACAAACATTAACAGTAAAGACACGTGAAATCCACATTAATGCCCAGCTGCCAGTGTAGGAGATCACTCTGCATCTCAGGGTAAGCAACTGGAAAGCTGCGTGGTGGAAAAGGACCTAGAGGTGCTGGTTGACAGTGGCTGAACATGAGCCAGCATGTGCCCAGGTGGCCAACAAGGCCAATGGCATCCTGGCTTGTATCAGGAATAGTGTGGCCAGCAGGACTAGGGAAGTGATTCGTCCCCTGTACTCGGCACTGGTGAGGACACACCTCGAGTTGTTCTGGGCACCTCACTGCAAGAAAGATATTGAGTTGTTGGACCATGTCCAGAGATGGGCAACAGAGCTGGTGAAGGGGGTATGGTGGACACATCCTATGAAGATCAGCTGAGGGAGCTGCGGGTGTTAAGCCTGGAGAAAAGGAGGCTTGGAGGAACCTTACTGCTCTCTCTGTGACCACCTGTAAGGAGGTTGTAGCCAGGTGGGGGTTGATCTCTTCTCCCAAGTAACAAGCAATAGGACACGAGTAAATGGACTCAAAGTTGTGGGAAGGGAGGTTTGATTGGCTGTTAGGAAAAATCTCTTCATGGAAATGTTTCTCAAGCACTGGAAGAGACTCTGCAGGAAAATGTTTGTCACCATCTGGGAAGGTATATAAAAGACATGTAGATGCGGCACTCAGGGGACATGGTTTGGTGGTGGACTTGGCAGTGTTAGGTTAATGGTTGGACTTGATGATCGTAGAAGTCTTTTACAACCTAAATGATTGTATGATTCTACACAGCTTTGGATAAAACTTAGATGTTAAAAAGGCTTATCTTTGAGAGGGAGAAAACTTAGAGAAGGATCTGATATTTGGTTTTAGAACAGCTAGCATTCTCTCTTAAGTTTATGGCAATTATGTGTTAGGAACCAAAAGGTGCTGTTTCGTTAGTACTTTGTGACTAGATTCTCTGTCATAATCCTGGTAGTTTTGGGAGAGATATCTGGAAAGTCTGGGTGAGGAAACTGAGGGTTGTATTCCTAACCTCAAAATTATTTTTCTTAAGGAATATGAATGTAAAATACTTTTTTTTTAACATGTCAATCCCTAAGTTGCTCCGCTTCTAAGAATGAGGAGTTCTCAGTCCCTAGGACTTTCCATCCTGACACCTACCATCAGCAATTAAGTTAACGTAAAATGTACTTTATTCTATGGTTTGTATTACATAGTGCATGGTAATATTCTTGTTGTACGCTCATACTTTTGAACTGCACACTCAGAATTAAAGCACTTTATCCCATTTAATTATATTTTTCCCAAAAGGGAACTAAGTGCCTTAAAACTTTTGCAAAGTTGGGAGAGTTTCTGACAAATTGAGGGCAGAAAACCCTCATGGAGCTGCCATAGTGCTTTAAATGGACAGTCACACCACAATATACTTGTCCAATATTTCTTTTTGTATACTGCTTATTACAATGTCTGGCCGTGGTAGGTTATTTCACTAAGGGCAGCAGTGCAAGAAAACTCTACCTAAATTCTTTTAGTGTCCAATTCTCCCCCCAGCTGAAGTTCATAACCTCTTGTACTTCTATTTAACACAAGCTCAGATAGCCTGCAGCATCTCTCCTTTCTGTTCCCTTCAGGATTGTGTGTACCTTAATAGAGTTTCTTCTTAATCGCCTTTGCTTTCGAAATAAGCCACAAAATTTCCCTTAGCTTTATAAATAATCAAGCTTTCCATATCCCAGTCTTACCACGAAAAGTTGCTCTCCTTTGTTGTATGCTCAGCAACTCTAAACTATTCTGTCTTTTCTGAGGCGATGACTTACTGGTGTTATCCCACTGGCTGAATTGCTTGCTCGTTATGAAGTGCTTTCCTTGACTCACCTCTGCTGCTTAACCACTTCAGAATTTGTTTTGCCTTTTAACCATGGTGAATCACAACAACATGACCAATAATACATAAAATGCTATAGAAGCTGGTATGTCATATTTTATCATATCCCTATTGGGTTCTGTGAAAAGAAAATTAATTTTGATTTCGTTTCTCTTCCCTTGCTTCATTATTTTATGATTTTTAGGATGACTTTTGGAACTCAGTTTTATCCATTCAGACTCCTAGTTTGTCCTAAGACTTTCTGACCTATATCGCTTTTCACTTTTGTATTGACTCACTCCCCCAGCCCATTTTTGTGTCAGCAAAAACTGTCTCACCTTTCTTCACATTTCTTCTGCCAGGTCATCAATACAGAAAGGAGAAGAAAAAAGCCCCAAACAAACTCAACAGTATAAATTCTAATGCTCACGGCATCCCACTTATCAACTCCCTACATCCCCACAAGTAACCTTTGTGTCAGATATCCAAGCTAGTTCTCTAACCACCTCTAGTGCTATATTTTCTTGACCTTTATAGGGCAAGATTTTCTGCAATTCTGTATCAGAAGTATTCCTTAATTCCAATGTGTTTTGTCTGAAAGTTCTCTAGTCAACACTTTTGTTACTTTAACAAAAGAAAGAACTGTGTAATTTCCCATTCTTACTATTTGTTTCTAGGATCACTTCAGAATGTTTTTCCCGCTTGCTCTTTTCTCTGTATCTGCGTCTTGCTATGCAATTGCTGAAATAGATATGGCAACAGATTTCATCTAGTTTCATCCTGTACCTGCAAGATTTAGTACTAATCTTTGCTGTTCAATGTCACAGTATCAAGACAAACCCCTTCAACCTATGCTAATATGCATTAAAGGCCCAATTTGGAGGTTGAAAGCACTTGTAATTTTAGTGCCTAACAACATGTCTGGATGAATCATTATTATGCGTTCATTTTCCCAAGTGTCTTAAATGTTTAGTTATAATTATTATCTGACATTAAATTTTATGTCCACTTGCAGCTTTTCGTCCTCACTTTCTGTATGAAGTTATTCACAGCACTCTTTTGACACAGAATAGTGTCTGAAGAATAGTGCAGCATTTTGAGAGAAACATGCTGAGTATGTTCAGCAGAATTTTGATAGGCAGGTATGCCAGGTACCACATGTCTGTGATTTACTACTAGATTGATAGGAATCGATTATTGTACCATCTCTGGCTGGAAAAAGCATGGATCCATCTAGCTTTTTTAATTATGCCATTCCAATAAAAAAGAATGTATTATCATTGAGTTATCTGTATTTGCATGGTAAATCTAGGAGGTGTGAAATGAAAGCTTGTGGTAGCAAGAATGTTTGTTTCTGTAGGAACCTTCTGTATGTTTATGCTGTATAGAATTTCCAGTGTGTTTTGTGAGGATTTCTTGACAAAAGTGGATAAATGGTACCTTCTAGTGTATAAACAAAACCCATTGTGCACTATCTCTGTGGAATAATTGCTCAGATTTTTCTCCTTTCTTTTAATAAATAATTAAGAATCTGAATTGCTGTTGTCTCTGAATTTAGTTTCATGAAATCTTTATACAGAACATTTGTGATTTTTTTTCCCGAATTGCTTATAGACATTCCAAGTAGAGATTTTACTTTTGCTTGTGACATTTTGATGCCCTATTCTTCTGCTCAGAGATCACTTAAATAACTTTGTTAATTGATGCAAGGTTATTTATGCAACAGATCACTGACAGAGCAGAAAAAACCAGCTGTGTTGGACAAGTTTTTTTTTAAAAAAGGCCTGTTGCTTACTTCTTGTATTATTGTCAAATGTAGTGGCACATTGCAAAAATGACATGCAATGGATGTCATCTTTTAGCAGCTTTCTTTGCTCATCAATTTTTCATAGATAGGGTCCAGAACATTTAAAATTTGGACAGGAGAAACTCCAGTAAAAAGGATTGCATTGAGGTTCTCTTGGAGGCTTTCCTCTAAAATAATACATTGATATTCGAACTGTTCTTTGTCCATTTGACTAATGAGGCTTTTGTTAGTTTCATGTGCTAAAGACAGTGGCTCTTCAACTGCTTATTAAAAGGGTCTGACTGACTGACTTACACATTAATGATAGAGAGGAAAGTCTCCTTTAAAGAGATATGCCTGTGAAGCGGAGACTAGACATCAAATCCTGGTGTTAAAACATTTTCTGAAAAAAAAATAATAAAAATCTGTGTGAGGTTCTCTGGTGTGGTGATGGCCACAGGCCTTTGAAAAAAAATAGTCTAAGATCTGCAAGACTGGTTTTTCTTTTTTTTTTCCCCTTCTTTTTTTTTTCCCTTCTCTTCTCTCCCTCTCCCTGTTCCCACCCTCTGCCCATTTGCTGTCACAGCTTTTCTGAAGATCTTTCCAAAAGAGGACACAGAAAAGGATTTGGTGGAAATATGTCAATAGGCTCAGAGTAATAAAGCATAATATCAAGAACACTGAAACTTATTAAATTCAAATAAATAAGGAATTATGGCAGAAATGCAATACTCACTACATAGTGTGAAGTGCAACAACAATGTTAAAATTTGGACAATATTTCCCTCCTTTTTTCTTTGCTTAAAACAGCTGAGTTCAGATGATTAATTTCCCAATGTTTCTTAAAAACCCTTTAAGCCACTTGTAGACAAAATAGACTCCTTACTTAAAGACATTTGCAGCTACTGAAGTGTCTATCACTCTTTAGAAAGTACATGTCTTTGGAAGCTTCAGTGGGTTTTCTGAGAAGATGTGTGATTTGAGGTTTTGTTTTCTTGATGCAAATTTAACTCAGGCATAAAAATTTAAGACCAATTCTATGTCAATATATTTTATTTTGCATAATTGGATATTACTGGTTTAGTCATATTTTTTTTCTGCTAATTTCATGTTGTATGAAGATAATTCTAACAACAATCTATCGATCTCGTATATGAAATGAGGATCATTCTATACAATACGAAATGGTGGTTAAGTAGTAATCATATGACATTATATGTATCTTTTTAGCTGCTGTTGAAGGTTGTTAGGAATTTTCAGCTATCTGAGAACCAGAACCCTCATTTCATGAGTGGGTCAACTTGCCACTTTCTTTGAGCCTGTTTTGAGAATAGCTGCTTTAATTTGCAATAAGCAATAAAAAGTGGCTGAGTTTAATAATGCTGCCATTGTAAAATTGATTAATGTCTGCTACTATAACATGAACCTTATAGCATCTTTATACCTTTCTCAATTCTTTTTGGGCAGTACAAAATGCTAGCTTAGGCTTTGCAGGACCTAACAAACTTGTCAGATTTTTTTACCTCAGGCTGTTTCCTGTAACAGTTTTGGTTGTTTTGGATTCACTTTTTGCCTCTATTTCCCTCAAAGAAGTTTTTGTTCTCTGTAGCAAAGCATTCCTTACTGGGCATTGGTGCACTGCAGGGAACCTGTGGTTTCTGGCTGTCGTATAAATGCATCTGTGAAACCCATCAGCGTAGTCAAACCTTAGGTAAATTAGTGTTGCACAGAGGAGCAGTTGAGGATTTTTCTTTTTTGTTAACATGTAGGCCTTTTCCAGTGTTGCACTCTGAGTGGTGTCAATAAATCCCTTCCAGAGAATTCTGATAACCTCCTTTCATTCAAGTCTAAGTGCTCCCTCTACATCAATTCTGAGACTTGATGGATTGTGTAGCTTTTTTTTTTTTAAATATATTTTTACACATGTTTTTGACTGCAGGTTTCCATATAAACTGCTAAATATAACTCTGAAAATGTTAAGACACAGACAGCTAAAATTAGAAGACAATTTCATATAATCTTGTGGCATAAAAATACTAATTTCTTTGTCTCCAGAACAGTTTACTGGTCCAAAATAGTTACCTAGTATACCTGCACCTCATCTCTTTCCATAAGTAGAGGGACAGCAGCATATGGTTCATAGATGACAGATGAATGCCACTRTAAGTTTTATCTTCAGGGTAAACCTATTACAATGTAAATGTAAGCAAAATATAAATTAAAAAGAATAGTGTTTAATCTTGAATTTATGAGTACTGCTGCCTCTTTGGAAGTCACCTGCAAAAGGATTTATATATTTTAAAAAGTACTGAAGCCTCTGAGTTAGTGTAATCAGCATATTGAAAATGGCAGAGACGGACAAGATGAGCATGGGCATAAAGGAAGACAATGCACAGAATATACCGCACCTCAAATGAGGTGTCTAGGGTAAGCAGATGTATAATTTGATGGGAATCTGTCACACATCTACACGGTTTACCAAAAATAAAAATTCAATTTGTAATAAATAAGCGTCATCTTCTAGAATAAGCTCTGGAAATCCCTGCAAGCAAGATAAAATTATACAATACAGAGTAGGGTTTTTTTAAAAAAAAAAACAAACCCAAAATAAAAAGCCCTGTGGGAGACTTTTTACTTTTTTAATAATTCTTCGTGCTCTGCGGCATGAGGCATCTTGCAATACCCTCTGTAGAGCCAAATAATGGAAACAGGATTGACGTTGTCAGGTATTGTACCAGTTCAGAAGCATGCTGAATACAAGATGATGTTAATATAAGTCTTGATTTTGGGAGGTATAGGGTATGTTTGGAGATTCCACAAGTTTAGTGAGAGCTATGGATGCCCCAACAGGTGGTTGGCAGCAGCTGCAGTCCTACTGGGTATTTTTATGCGTGCGTGTCCTTTATGGTTCTCTTTGTTGCCGCCATGTACTTCCTTTTATATAATCTGTTGCAGCAACACAGGCTTTCATTGTTCCCTTAATTTCTTGGTTCTATAGTGCTGTAAAGAGCTCTGTGCCAGCGATTTGAACTATGCTGAACAAGTCCTCCAAATGTGTGTACTTTGGGCTTAAGATTGGAATGCCATTTACCTGTTAGGCAGTGATAAAGGCCAAATCAAAGATTGAACCGCTAACTGCTCCAAGGACAGGGGCTAGCAAAGGTGCTAGCACTTCAAAGTAATTGTCATGCTCTCATTCTGTAGAGATTTTTTTGAGGTGGATATTTTGTGCGTGTTTATGTGTAATTCAAGGCTTCAGCATGGCAGAGAGAGAGAGAGAAGGTGGCCTCAAAAGCGTTCTTTTAAGAACCCAAAAGAACAAGAATTGTTATGTCTGTTTTATCTTCAAGCATCAGAAAGACTTTAATTAAGATATCCGTGGATTCATGTGAGTTTGCTAGAGCTCACTCACCGGGAGGGTTTTCTAAGCTCTTGAAACTCATTTTTAATGATACTGCTTCCAGAGAAATATCTGAAGAGGATCACTGAAAAATGCATTATATATTGTATTATCATATCATATACTGCTACTTTTGTAACCCATCGTAACTGATTTACATGAAAAATAAATATGGAAAGTCTAGCAGTCTGTCCAGAGAAATAGGAGACAAGAACATCTCAGTTTTAATTAATAGTTTGATTCCTCTGTAACCTTGTTAAATTTACCTAAGTCTCTTTGTGCTAGGTTTCTTAATCTTCTTGCCAACGATGACTGGAATAACTTTGTTTTAAAAGCATTCCCATTAGCTTTTAATGTTATCATCCTTACAAAACGTGAATACAGGAATTAAATCCTTTCTGCCTCCGTCTCTTATCTCTAAAATGGGGGAGGAGGACACAATATTTCCTGCTTCACAGGCAGTTTGGAAGTGGAATTTTGAAATTTTTGAGAGGTGTTAGATATTATGGTAATGAGGGCAATAGAAAAACTCATTAACTTGTTAATAATTAATTAGCTAATAATTGTGAMGGTAATAATAGAAAGTGGAGAGAGCTGTGCAATGAAAACTCAGAACTACTAAGAACATGTCTTATTTTTGAAGATTGTTGAGCTGATTTTAAATAAAAAGGCTACAAATGGCGATCGTTTCTCAGGACAGAAAATGATGCAGAGTAAGAGTACTATAGCTTAAAAGGACAGCAGAAAACACATTAGACTGGAAACTGCATTCTGCTCAAAAAGGAACACCTCATTTCAGTTAGATTCCTATAAAGTATTTATGCTGGTATGAAGCAGGTAGACAACAACAATTTTAGATCAAGATACTCCCAGCTACTTTGAAGAAGTTGCATGATTTGTGAAATTATATTTAAATCAGGTTCTTTGAAATGACACCCATATAGGTAAATAGATACATTTATCTATTTATTTTTAATAAACCCCTGTTAAGGTTTCTTGAAATACTAGATTACTGTGTCAATGATTTACTTACATGGATATTATTAATGTTTTCTTCTTAACACAATCATATTAAATTTTAATGACATGGATTGTAATATCTGACTGGTATCTGGAAGCTTGTGGATAGCCCAAAGCTTTTATACAAATTTATATGTATAAAGCTCTCACTGATATACTTTGCCAGTAGATATTGTACCTTGAGTAGTCAGCTCTGCAAATCCCTTCTCACAAAAGATTAAAAACATCCTCCTATTACATCTAGAGACTTCTTTTTGTTATTCAAAGACATGAATATATTTAGAAAAATGTATATGATTTTAATGCCTTAAACCAGAAAGGTACCTTGATTCCCATTAAAAATTGGAATATTTAATGTTTTTGCTGCTTCTGTGGCACTTTTTTTGATATTGTGAAGAAGAACAAAAAAGATTTCTGAGAACATATAAAACAAAAAACTGCTTTTGAAGTATTATAATAAAACAACCTTCTTCTTTTAATGCTAAGTCCCTTTTTAATGAAGATCCTCTGGCAGCTCTTGAATGTATAACTAGTTTATATCATGGGATGAAGCTGTCTGTTCTGATGATTGACATGAGCCCACATTACAATGTGATTCTGAAAATTAGTCCATAGAGGTCCTTTTCAGGTACTACTCAGACTGAGAGCTGCCCTCCAACTACAGTAGAGCCTTTTTAACCCCACTCATTGGTATTCTAATCTGGAAGTGCTGTCCTGCTTTTTAAATAACCCAGGCATTCAGGCTGGTACCCCCCTTGACACATTACTTAGCCAAAGGATTCAAATGAGATTCAAGAAACATGCAGTACAGCACAAAGGGATTGGAATATGCACAATTAATAATCACACAGTTAATTCATTTTTAATGCAAGGAGGTTTTCTGAAATTTCACATTCAAATTTGTAACACAAAGTAGTTGCTGTCTATTCCCATTATGCTGCCAAAATACTATAAGCATAAAAAATTCCTTATTTTTCTCTGTCCATATGTGTATCTGGGTGGGTGGGTGCATGTACGTGCTGGAAAAATAAGCCTGAATAACACCGAGATTATAAGGCAAACAGATAAAAGCTAGAGGATTCAAAGTTAAAGATGACTTAAGTCAACTGTGAGCAAAAAAGGCCCATGGCAGAAGTCAAAAGATGGATGACATTTAGCTTACAGTGGCAAATAGCCTAGCTATTGCCCATTTTTGTCTACACCGGATTATGGTTTGATCAGTTTGTGTTTTCTTTGCCCCTCTTGTAGTTTGTTTTCTGTTGGTTCTTGTGTATATTTTTGGGCAGATGATTGCAGGTCTCTTCTGAGTGATTATACAATTTTGCCTCCAGGGAAAGTTTCCCAGTGACAATGTAGATAATATGATTTTTAGGCACTATCAGCCACAGAACTTGAAAATTAAAACATGTATTTCCTTAAAAACTTACTTTGGAGCTTATGTTTTTACTGCATATCATTTTATGGGTTCCTAATATTCCTTCTGTACTGTATTGTTCAGGGCACATGAGAACTGAATACAGAAACCTTTTGGAGAATAATAGTTATGCTGAGTGAAGGCCACTGCTCAAACCCTTCTAAAAAGCTATCTGTAGATTACCAGCCATTGTCACAGGGATCTGCCAGATAAATACATCGACTGCACTTTATTGTCAGTAGGAAGCTGACCTTTACCAACAGTTACCGTGTTGAAGCATGATTCCCAACTCCTTCCTTTTGTGTGGCCCCTAGTGCCCTCTGCTCGAGTTATTCAAGTTTTCTGTTGGTAAATTTTGCACCACGAGGAGTGCCAGAAAAAAGTTATGCTTAACTCCTACTTAAATGCTGTTTTAAAGACTTAAGAGGTACATAAGCTTTATGTTCTCACTACACACAGGGATCAACTTCATTCTCTGACTATGTTTCAGCAGGGTCTGTTTGAAGAGATGTGTGTAAATGCTGCTTTTGCAGGTGCCTATTTTTCAAAAGAAGGGCTTGAACTACTTCCTTCCAGCAACTACATCTACCTAAGAATGTTTGCCTGAGATACAAACATTTCCTAAACTCTAAAATGTCTAGAATGTTAAGAAAATTGATATTAAGAATAGCGTAGCATACTTGAACCGAATGTCACAGAAACATAACCATAGATATTTAAATAATTAGAATGTGAAACAGAAACTGACTTTGCTAAATTGGGATCTTTGATTTAAAATAGTGTATCTGTACATGGGAAAAAGAATTGCCATTTTTGTATTAAAGGGGTCTCAAACGTCCCTAGACAAAATTTTCCATGTCTCATGTACTGGTTAGTAGAAGAAGTGGAGTTAGACAAAAAACACGTGAAAGGGAACTGGAGATATTGGGCTTTCAACTCCATGCTGGTCATCTATCACCCCCAAGCAGCAATTTCTGGGAGGTGGGAAAGGAGTTTGTAGCCGTAATTGTTGGATTGGATAGAAGGTGTGTGTATATAAATACATGTATGTATTTTCCTGAGCTGAAGGCCAGGTGATGTCTGTTCTCCCCCATTCTCACGAAATCATGAAGCGTCAGTTCTGGCTGAATGGCAAGTCCTGGACCCTGTACCGGTCATGGTATACAATATGCACTTAGACTGCCTCTGTCTATAGGCTTTTTTCTAGCAACCCTTTTGTAAAGGAGATGGAAACAACACTGATTGAAATGCAAACCTGAATTTAAAAGACAGTTTCTAATTGTGGCCGAATGATTCACTGCTTCTGTTATTTGTCTGTGAAATAATTGCTCTGAATCAAACTAGTAGAGCTACCTCAATTTTAAGTTTTTAAGTACAATTTGTCTGAAATGTCTCTGTCTTGTGAAACATGGCCAGGAATGCATATTTGCAGGACTTTTGTTACCTGTTAGATTGTGTAAATCAGTATTGCTTGCACTGTTTTTCTGAAATGACACAGATAACTGTTCAGAATGAGATAGAGTTGAATGGTTTTGGATAGGGAGATACATCTAAATATAGAAAATTAATACATTTGCAGAAACATCACTATCGATAGTGTCAAGACATCACTGTCAGAATAGTACCCAAAGATCACACAAGAATGGGATTTTTTTGGACTAAATTCTCAAACATAAAAAAGGTTCTGCCTAAATACTTACTGTACACATTACTCACTAGCATTTAATTGTTAATATGCTCTTGGGGTGGAGGGGAGGAGAACTTATTTAATTAGGAAGGTACTTGCTAAATAGAAGAGCAGGAGAATAGATGATCTTAAAAAAATCATGAGGTGAAGAGTACAAAGAATGTACTGCTGGGGAAGGGGGATAGCAAAGGAAGTAAAATTTTAGCAGTGAGCAGTCAAGGTCATTGCAGTCAAGAATCTTTAGATGAAATAAATATATTTAAATCTTTCAGTGATGACCAAAAGGTTCTTTGCTATTGAGGCCTTCTTTTTACAGCCCTCTCTATTACCCTCAAACAAGAACTAATATTTCTTTTCAGAAGAACCCTTGGGCAGATAGGTTGTCTTGCTGATTGCTCACAATGTTTTTTCTGTGTTTAACATTATGTTAAATTTGGTATCCATCCAGTATGCTATTACAGCTTGCCAAACAAGACTTGTATATCTGAGCTACCTGTAAGTAGTGGGTAATATTTCATTAAACGTGGGATTTAAGTTTTTGTTATTGCACACATGTGACTCTGGATATTTGCTGTGGCACTGAAGCAATAGTTGCACTTCATTGTTACAATAAAATCAGCCTTATGGACTGCAAATCCCATCATAATGGCAAAGGGACACTCTGTTAAACCCTTGTTTTATTGTGTTTCTTCCCTGTTAAGATCATATTCTTGTGTTCTTAGTGCAAAGAACTGCCTCACTGACAGGGGCAAATCGTTCTTCTACCTTCTCAAAGTACAAAAGCAGTAACATACTCAAAAACTGTCCCTTACAAGTAATCTTGTGGAAGTTGTACCCTGAAGGGAAAAAGACAAGTCAGGAGTGGTTTTGTAGGGCTGTGAACTTTGCAAAGATTCTGGTTTTCCTCAGAGGCTGCTACAATCCTAAGCATTGTGTTAATAGTTGAGAAAACTTGTGTGGATCTGGGAGAGTGAGTTGACCAGCATGCCCAGCAGCAACAAGCCAAGTCTGGTTGAGGTGAACTTTCTCATGGCACCTCGGGACCATTTTCCTGTCTGGTGTCATTATCTGAGCCCGATCTCCATGTGCAACACTGAAAGTAAGTCCAAGATTTGACTTGCATTGTGGTAGGCATTACACTGCTGCGCCTCTTCCTGTTCCTCTAGGGGGACTGAAGAGCAACGTAACTTAACTAGAAGAGAGATACTTGTTTTCTGACTTTTAGCCTAAGATACCCTTTAGCTGGCCTAACGTGGCGTTTCTTACTGTATTGATGCAGTCTTGGGTATGTATGAACGTAGGAAGGGAGAAGGTTTCTAAAGAATGTCTTAGTGGTTTTTTTCTCCTTTTTTTTTTTTTTTCTTCTCATTGAATAACCTGAGAAAATTCATAAACCTTGGCATAGTGGAATAACACTCAGGCAGACTTGTCTGATTATGCTGTAAACTGTCTTTGTGGATTTAAGTTATAATTGTATTACAAATATAACAGCTTTTCTGGTGTAAAAAATCAAGAAGGCAGATCAAGAGACCATATGGCATATAATAGAAATGAAATAGTTTTTATTTTGCTGATGCGGAGGGTAGAAGTAAAGGAATTGGTTCAGTTAGAATAGACAGTGTAACGGGAGGATGGAGTGGAAAGGCCAAGGACATCTACCTGTTTACTACGGCATTAATTCCTTCACTTGCTGTTGAGTACCACTAACTGGGCGAAGCACTTATTTCCTGAATATGCAGAAGCTGAGGTAGTTTCAGACCTTTCAGTTCCTCTTTTTCCTTTAAGTTGCTGAAGAATGATACAGGTAGTTCTCAATTTTTGCCCAAGAGACCAATAACTTGAGTCTGAAGGAAATAAGGCTCAGACTCCATGTTAGCACTTGGGTACCATTTTTTTTTCTGGTCTTCTGCCGGGGTTTGGCTATTGAAGCTGTCAGCCCGGTGCATCTGTTCAGAGTTGTCCTCCTCATGTCATTTTCCACTGGCTGAAAAGGGCTTGCTGTTGCTTATTTGGCAATGAGGTCTCAAGCACTTTTTGCCTGACAAGCGTATGTATGATCAAAAAGGTCCCCCTCCTCCATGCTCATTTATGTTCACACTATAAATCTGCTTTCTGGCCTTAGAGCTGATCTCATCAGGAGTAAATCCAGACCATCACTTTCAGACAGTTATATTGAGAGTGTAACCCCGTGTGTGTATTAGCCTCTCTCTTTTGTGAAGCAAGGTTTAAACGCTACATCAACAGATTTAAATGGACAGTTATTGAAATCAGCAAGATAGTCTTATGTGAGACATCCATAAATTTTCTGGGAAATATTTTTCAAGTGTGAGGCAGTTTCTGAGACCTAAGTTGCTGTAGCAGGAAATATTTTGGTAGATGAGCTTCTAGAACTACTCTTTGGTTTGTTTGTTTTGTTTCGTTTTCTGATGGTGAAATGGTTAAATCTCCAGGCTAAGCTGGGTTGCTTCGGAGTAGGTGCAAAATTTAGATGATGTTTTAATTTTATGCTTCCCCATATTCCCCAAATTACTGCATACCTTCACAAACAGGATTTGGCTGGTTAATATCCTGGTTAATAACATTTTGTTGTTATTCATCAATACAGTTTAGGATCATGCTGTTTCTCCTTCCACTGAAGAATTCTTAGAGCAGTTTTGAATGCATCTCTCTCTTGTGATTGGGAAGTTGTGGGGGGGCTTTAATCCCTGAATATTCACATCCTCCTTGTACTTCTGTGCCTTTGGTTAAGTAGAGACAGTAACTATGAGTCCCTCAGTGACTAAAATGCCAAACCACACACGACACCCTCTTTGCACTCCCTATTAAAATTTTACAGGTCAAAAATCCAAAACCCACTTAATAAAAATTGTTCTTCATCGTAAGTGACAAGAGAGAGCAGGTCAATCTATGGAATAATGGTGCAGTAATTAGAACCTTTGTAGTTGATAAAGTGTGACTGTTAATCAATGTTTGGCTAATTAATCAATATTTTAATCATTAGACCTTTTAAATTTGTTTTAATGAGCATTTCCTCTAATTCCCTTGATCCTGTTGCTTCCAACATTTCTATTATCTCTGTTAAATAGCAAAGTAGGTGTTCATATACCCAGATTATGCTGTGGTTTTGTAGGGTTTTTGTAGTTTACTGAAGACATGAGTATTTCTGAATGCGAGCAAATTGAGATTCTTAAATAGAAATATATTCTTACAGTATGTGCCCTGCCCATGTTTTCATTAAGAGCAGTGCTTGAGAGAATGAGCCTTCACAACTTAACGGTGCACTCCATGGAGAAATTTTGATATCTTACTAATGTTTTCCTGAGGTAAAAATGCAAATGGGACACATGCTACTAAAGTGACTATTACTCATTCCCTGAATATCCCTTTCTTCTCTCTAAAAACCTTACCAAGGACTATCAAGGTATTTAGACTTTGCAGAGACTCCACCATTAGTCAAAAACTTCTTTTCAGGAATTTCTCTGCCCTTTTTCTTCTGTTTGCTGACTGCAGTTCAAAGGTTTTTCGTACACAGCATATGTGATATACAGCATTTATGGCAATGGCCATTTGAATGTGGTATATGTCATTTTAACTTTGAATATTACAGTAAATATGGAATGTTTGTATCCTTCTCATATAGAACATTTGGAGAGTATTCATGCCTTCTCTGTCCTTTCAGAAATCAAAATGGGATATCGTTTACCATGTCAGACAGAATGAAACGGCTTCTTATATTAATGGGTATAAGGAATTTGCTGCCCTGTCCTACATGCCCATCTTCTGGCAAGGAGACAGATTTTGCTGAGCTGTGCACAGGTTGGTCTGTTACATTGACTTTGATTTCTCATGGGTCTCCTAAACACTTTGTTTTATTCCCGTTTCTGCTGTTTGTTGATCTTTCCCTCATCCTTGACTAGGTGTCACTGAGGGACTGGGAAATACCTTGCTCCAGACATGCAGAAATCCATGGTTACAGAACTCAGGCTGATCCTCTGCTTTAACTTAATCCGAAGGTTCTCTAAATCTTTTCTTGCAGGAAATGAGATTAATTTCTACAAAATATAAGTCTCCAACTAATTCTAAATGCTTTGGTGGTTTTGTCCTCTGCAGACCCATACAGATTTTTGGCATGTCTCCATAATATTATCTCATGAGACTATTTTTTTTCTTTAACCAAACATTTGTCAACAAATTTGAATTTTTTAAAATTAATAGTGTTAGCAATGTTTACTGAATCTGCATTCCCAGTTAGCAATGACTACTTAGTGTCAAAGTAATTAATAATATCCTCTCCCATTGAGGGCTTGAATTATCATCTGCGATTTCTGGTTTTTCAACTGAATTTTGGACTTTAACACTTACATTTTTGAGCCATTTCTACAATCTTTCCTGTAGCAAACTTCCAGCTACATTCAAAGCATAATTATGTGCTTCTGGAATACTTATGATAAAATAAAAGCTCTTTCTTATAACAGTGATGTGATTTATAGAGGAACACCAGAAAGGCAGTTTGCATAACGCTTTCCAACGCACATGAAACATCTGAGTACTCCGTTACTGGTTCCTGAGACTATATTCAGTGGGAAAACCTTTAGGGTTTAACTTCAACACTATTTTATATGGATCAATAGTCTGACCTATGCCTGCCAGGACCAAAAGTGGAGGGCTTCATTCTTAGCAAAACATCATAGCTTGAAGTTGATGCAAATCTCCAGTTGGCTGTATCTGGGCACAGGTCTTAGTCTTTGTAGGCTGATATGGCCACTGTGCTGTTGATCAAACAGGTGTATTCAGGCAGCCTGATCTGATGCAGGATTTGAAGAAAACATTTAAATGGGTAATCTCACCTAAAGCTGGTATTATAGCACTAGTACCTGAAGGTATCTACAAATTTTCTATCACAGCAGATAGGTCTATTTAACAAGGGAGACTTGTTCAAAGAGCCATACATTGATTTCTTGAAGTTGCCATGTGGGTTTGGTAGGGAAGATAAGTCTGCTTGTATAGGAACAGGTAGAGAAAGAAACTTGTGTTGAGATATTTTATATAGACATTGTACGGTTTTCTCTATTTTCTGACCTGAGAAGCATCATTGCACATGTTCATAAAACTTTTTTTCAGACTAAATCTCATTCATTTAATATTTATGTCAATAAAATCCTCCTCCTGTCTCATTTACTAAATCTGGGAAATCTGAATTATGAAGAGGCAGTCACTGAGGGAAAACACATGTTGGACAAAAATACTATGAGGACTGGAATAAATTTAAAATAATTTCTCATCAGAAGGTTATTTTTATCAAAAATACAATTCTTATGTATTGCATTCACATAAGTTTTTAAGAAGCCATTAGTAAATTGTTATTTTTATTAAATTATTACACTCAGGATTTTTCAAAATTCATTATATTTTATTAGATCAGCAGTAATGAACCAAACCCAATATAATTTATTTTTATTACTATTGTAGGTTGAATCATGATAATTTATGCAGCAATATTGAAGCAGTGATTGTAATTATTCTGTTATTGTCAACTATGTATTTTTCTGAAATCGGACATTTTAACCACATATAAACTCCATAAGTATGGATGTTTCTAATTTTAAGCACCTAATTAACGATATTTCCAGTGTTCCCTGCAGAGGTTTCTCATTTTTGTACTCATGAGATACCATCCACCTGGCTGTATCTTCCTGATTTACTGAGTGAATAGTGTTTTTTGACTGGAATGACTTCACTTTCCACATTTCTTATTTGCTATCATCTCTATCCCAAAGAAATAAACAAAGGCAATATATGGTTTTCTTTTTTCTTTTTTTTTTTCTTCCAGTTTGTTTCGTTTCAAATTTTCTTATCCTTTCTCACAGTGAAATGAGAATATATGTGGAAAAAATGACCAACAGAGATGTGTAAAAAAAGTAACTTGCAGCAAAGCAGTGGATTTTCAGATGGTGTGAAAGAATCTAAGGATGCAAGTTGGGGAACTTGAAGCAAATATTAAATATAATGAATTTACAGAGTTTTTTTTAAACCAAACTTTTTAGCACTTTTCTAATAGTAATAACCTTAAATTATGTCAATTTTTAGTTTTACTGCCTGTCTTGCAAGCTTCATTTACTCCATTTCCTCACACATCCTTGATCCATCAGATCTTAAACAAAGCATAATAAGGTGCAGAGCTTAAATAACAGCATTGTTGAGCTGGGATTCTTCTAGAAATAATTTTCCTTATTGGTGAATACCCTCAAAGTCTAAAACTCAGCTAAGTGTGGCAAGAAACCTTTTTCTATTTTTTTGGTCTGCCCTAAGACATAGAAATACACTTGCCAATGTGAATAATGGAAGGAAAACCAACAAAACCCCCCGACACTAAACCCCTCCAAAAAGCCTCTAAGTGTGCTGCTCATCTTTCCTGATCCTCAGGGTGATGGACATTTACTGTCCTGTGACTCTGCTCTTAGCATGCATGAGATCTTCTGATGCAAGTACATTTCCAAGACGTGTAGCATTCTTCCAAAAGATATTTTTGAAGAGAAAACTCAGAATATTACTTACATTCTTTTCTGTAAAATTGCAAGTCTATTATAGGTAGGATTAACTTTTTCCTAAAGAGCTTCATTCTGCGTTGAAACGAAGGAGAAAATAATGCCTCTTAGTTATGTTGGTTTACTGAACCTCAGGAATGGGCAATTTTGCCTTCAAGTAAAACTTGGAGCAATGATTTTCATGGCATGCAAAGTATTTTAAGATTCCCTCAGAACAATAAAAACAACATTTTGCTTCCTTCCCCATAACTGATGCAGTTATTGTGGTTTTTTGTTTGCTTGTTTTTGGCTTTAGTCTAGAGGTTTTTTGGAAGCCCTTTGTCTTCCATTTCCACTTCAGAAAATATCTGGTCAAAGGCTACCAGACTAGATTCTAAAATACTATGTCATTTTAGGGAAGTTTTGACTCTTAATCTTTAAGTTGTTGCCAGTTTCCTTTCCTACTTATCCATCCTTCCTTCTCATTCATGGCTCACTTTCTGTGCTCTCATTCTTCAAGACAGGATTAGCATTAAAACGCCATATAAAACTGTTTGAATGGCCTGAAGTTGTTTATTTTTTTTTTCAGAAATCAAAGGGAGAAAGGACATTATCATAAGGCAGTTGGATGCTCAATCTGTCCACAATGCCCATCAATGAAAAAAAAACCACCTGTAGTGACCCATGAGCACTTTTTGCTCCACTGTGGTTTGCAAAAGACCTGCTCTTTGTACTTTGCTGAGTACGTCAGTGTTCTGATGAGTACTGAGGCAGTGGACTCAATAACTGTATCTGCTCACCTGATCTGTGAGCATCTAACAAGGAACTGAAAAAGTATTATAGAATTACATTTATTTTTGTGCTGGGATTCTTGTTCATAGGAATTCTGGTACCTGAAATCCAAGGCCCAGTTTTGTGATGTGATGAGTGCAGTCAGCTCAGAGTGCTCTGTGCTACTCAAGAAACACTGAATATCTTGCAGAATGGAGCCTTTGGAAAGATTTGAGTGCGCTTTTGTGAGCATTTGCCTTTCCTCCACGGAGCCCTTAGGAGCAATTTGAAAGACAGATAACATAATTCTTACAAAGTTCAAATGTAAATCTCTTCAGAATTATGTTCTCTAGAGGAGAGTAAACAAATAAACATAATAAGAACTGCAGTAATAATATTGCACTTATAGAGAGCTTTTCTTGTGTCTTACAGAGCTTTTCATCTAAGGATCTCAAAGGACTTTATAGAGGGTACTTATCTAACCCTCATAACACCTTTGTAAAGGCAGCACTTGGGTATCACCTTCATTTTCAGATACAAAACTAGAAATGGAGGCACAAGAGAAGTGAGACAGTTTTCTTGCGTTTCTCATGTAGCCTGGAAAACAGGACCCGATTCTCCTAAATCGGTGTAATAACGTAAGAGAGATTATCGTAAATAATGACATTTGAAAGGTCTCTAAATATCACATAATCTGAAGTCAATGGTAGTCTTGTCATCTTATATTTGTATTTTCTTTGGCAATGGTTTTCTAATTTACAGACATTGAAACCATGTTTCGAGTAATTACTGTTGAAGGGTTTTAATTTTTATTTTTTTCCCCTGGAAAACAGTCGATTTACAACAGGCAGTCTTAAGAATTCTTTTCTAGTTCACCTTTAATCATATCATAATCTAATGAATTATTAATTAATTGTGTCATATTCGTTGTTCTTTCTGGAGTATAGTCATTTAATATCTGACCTTATTCCTCTAAATTTTGATGAAGAGATAAATACCAGTCATAGAAAAGAAGAGAGAATATAGTTTATTATAACCTTATATACTGAATCAACAGGTTCTTAATTGTTCTGTTTTATATCAATAAAAATGCAAATACTTTTGCATTTTCCACTACTGCTAAACATGAAATTTACACGCATTATTTATTTCAAGGCCTCTTCGTCTTAAAGTAACTTGTCCATATCACATTTCACTGAAGCCTCCTGAAGAAATGCACAATTCAGAGCAGGGCAGTTATGTCAGCATCTTTCACACATTCTTTTTTTAACATTCCATGCTAATTGTAGTTGAAATTTTTTGAAATGGAAGGGGTACTATTCTATAACCTGCAAAAAATGGTCCCAACCCCCCCCACTTGAATTCTCATTTATGCTATTTTGTACTTTGGACAGCACATCAGAAAATGAAAATGATATTCCTTTGTTCTAATATCTGATTCTGTATGATAGATGTTCTGAGAGAATTCAAGTGAACAAATATCCATTGTTATTCTGATATAGGGTGTATTAAACACAGCCATTTTAGTGGATAAAATATTCAGTAATTTCAATTACTACTAATTTGAATCTAAGTTACATAATGCAAGTAGTATCTTTAAGAAATGGTGGTACCGCTTTTGTGTTGGAAAATATGATAAAGTCTTGAAGGGGAGGTGTAGAAGTTGAGTTTGAGTGTTTTCCTCTCTAGAAAAATGAAAGTCTTGTAACATATTAAGTTGTAATGCCTGAATTATTTACTGGAGTTTTTTATGTCCTTTATTCTGTATCTTCACCACCTTTGGAAGACTTGGGTCTCAAATGGCTGGGCTGCACACTGTCTTGTACAATATGCATGTTCTCATAGTGTATCATAGAATATTGTGTGTTTTGATAAAACTAGGTTGAAATAATACATACTCAGGAGCATCTCCTGAGAATGCGTCTTTTCTCACATAAATTCTGGAAGTTTTGACATGGAAGAGAAATGAAAAAAACCCCCTAAAATTAGATTCTCGGTGCAGCTCATCTGAAGGCCTTCAGATAGGGAGGTTTAAAGATCTAGATATTAAACTCAAAACACTGGAAGTCATTTGAAGTTTTAAGAGCAATTTTCCTTTGAAAACGATAGTCATTACACTGGAAGAACACCCAATCCAAACCTCACACCTCCATCTCAATAAAAAAAAAGAAGCAAGCTAAACCTTTAGAAATGCTTGTTTGTAGAGTGTGTATATATATGTACACAGACAATAATTCAAATCCATGGGCTATTCCAATATATATTAACGACTATTTACACTTAGGGCCCAAAAAACTTAGTCTGATGTTACCATCAAACAAGTAGCTCGGATATATCGACCCTGCCTGGGCTCAGTTTCAAATGTACAAGCCCAGGACTTGCTGGGTCTGGCAACACAGAGCTTTTCATGTGATACAAAGCCTAAACCTTCATCCAGCTTTTCAGGTAGGATTGATGCTATTTATACTGAACAACCAAGTTGAAATCTAACTAAAGTAATTCTACATGAACAGTGTAGACGTATTTTGAATCATGGGAAGTTTTCAACTGTGGCAATACAAGCCATATGGGATTCTTAACTTTGATGAAATCTGATGGATCATTTCACACATGGTCATGCTGAGTTTAAGGCTAAAAGAAAAGACTCAAACAATCTCTTTTTATAATTATTTTTAAATAACAGTTTGCAAAAAGCACGCACAGGCTGGCCAACCATACTTTCTTTGACATTGGATTTTGAAATATTAACATTTTTCCTTTTGGTGATTTTTGTATTTTCTTTTAATTGTGTGACAGTTTGTTTTGAGGGAATAGCCACTGCTGAGCACTCCCAACACATTGAGGCAAATAGCGATATGTTGACAGGCTCCTTTCTCCAAGACACTGCCAGGTGCTGGCGTAGGCCTTGATAAAATGTAGGATTGTAGACTGTGCCATTCAATTCTCCAGCATTTGAAAATTCAAATCTCAAGCTAGGGGATTTCACAGACATGAAATCTACAACTACAGAAATGCTAGGTTAATTCTCAAGAGTTGTTCGTCAAAGTTAGTTTGTTGACGAAGAAACTAATATTTGTGCAGAAAGACAAAGTAGTGTTATGAATCAGCAATTAACTAGAAGGTTTTCATGCTAAGAAAATGGGTAAGAGGTGCCTCAAGATTTTCTATTAAATTTAATATTTTTTAACAAGCTGGAAAAATAGGAAGATAGAGTAAGCAAAACAAAGGCACAAACAGTAATTGTTAAAGTCAACTGTGTTGCATCACACGAAGTCCTGTTGGTCAGTTATTTCCAGAAACTTTGCTGTGTAGAATTTCACTGTAGAGATAAAGAAAAATCAAAACAAATAAACATTGATGTATCGGATGGACTATATGGCTCATAAAGAAACTTTCTCTCTAAAGAGTATAAAGAGAATAAAAGAATTATTCATGCACATTCTAGTTAATTTTGTCAGTCCTCTCCATCTTGTTATGGAGCTGGTGTAACACCAAAGAAGTTAGAAATCCTTGCTAAAAATGGACTCAGTCTCATTTTTCTTAAAATGTTGAGATCTGGAAGTTTGGGTCTGGTGTCAACACTGGAAAGAATAGAGGGTCTGTAGAAGTACACAGCTTAGAGTTTAGTTGAAACGTGTATATATGGAAAGAGAGAAAAACATTAGTTGACTTCAAACAGAAAAGAAACAGAAGACATGAAAAAAGTATGTAAAATACAGCTACTCTTTTAAGTGCATGTCTCTTTTAGATCATCCTTTGTGTTGCATACTTTTTTTAGGACATCTTCTGTCTTAATAGGAACCGAATATTCAATTAAAAGGAGAAGTGGGAAATTTAAAATAGGAGGAAATGCTAGTTAAAAAAATAAATAAAAATTATAAAGCTGTGCAACTCATTGCCACTGCTAAAAAAGGAACGTCAGTGTACATGTACAACAGACCACCCAATTTTATAATAGAAGACAGTGAAAGCAAAAATTTCAGAAATTGAAATTTAAAATTTACAACCTGGCTTTTGGAAGAATTTTCCCTAGAAGTCAGATTTGTGTATTTAATCTCTCCTTCAGCATATATGGGAGGGGCCATAGTGGATGGAAACATATTATGGCTGCTCTTCAGTAAGAAATTCTTGTGCACCTATGTGGACAAACCACAAAGCTAGACTTCTTTATTATGGAGTGTTACAGAAATCTTTCTGCATCTGTGGAGCGTGCTTTTTTTGATATTTTTTCCTATACTTGCCATTCTGCCAGTACTCTGGACTTAAAATGAAACAATGGAGAGGACCCCCCATTTTCCTTAATTCATTGGCTATAAAAGTGCTATAGAGTTGCTTTGTTTTTTGAAATCCATCACTGAATTGCAAAGAAGAGAAAAATGAGACAATATTACCCTGCTAACTGAGTCCAAAACATAGTTTTAAAGGAGAAACAGTGGCTGATGTGCATTTATGTCAGTGTTTGGTGTCATTAGCATAAGTGCTTTCCTTCTGGATAACTGCATCTCTGCTATACAACTAAATCACTTTTTTGTGCATAGGACAGAAAATAAAAGATTAACAGCCTGCATGGTGCAGCATGTCAAACTGCCTTCGGTACAAAACTCGTGTGCTACCCTCTAGTTTACACATTGCTTGGTTGGAGCTTCAAGCATGAATGTCATGTTTCTGGACTGCAGTGTGCTTCAGAATGTGATGCACAGATTGGAAGAAGGGAAAGATTTAGGAGAAAAGTGAGAAAAGGGGTCAATTAAAAAATTGAAGGGAAAAGGGATATGTTAGGTTGTGGTATTCCCAACATTCCCAGTCATCACAGCTCATCATACCAGTGAATTGTGAAAATCACATGCACATATACGAGCATCTTGTCCAGATGTTTCTGTCTCTCTACAAAAGTTGCAGCATTATGGCGTCACTCCTTCATGTAGAATAACAACCTTCTATGAGAGTGAAATTCTTCTAAAATCATATTATAAACTTCTAGCAGGGAAAAGCCATGGATCAAGRGTGAGCTCCCTTGGTGGGTCCTGGGACCCATGTTGGGATAGAGAAAATGAGCTCAGGTGTTGGATTGTTTCATACTTCTGAATCACTTACAAACACACACTACAAATCTGAAATTATGTAGGATAATGCAAGGAGAAGCTCACCCCAAATTCCCTTTTTTCAACAAGTCCTCTACCTGATTGTGTGTGTATTGCTGATGAGGATTATTGCATGATTTATTTTAGTGTTTCCTTTTTAAGAGTGTGGGTTATCTGAGGTCAGTTTGCATGTGGAATTAGGGCAATTGACAAATTCATTTCTTTTTCTTCTAAAACCATCTACCTGTTCCTTTAGAACCTCAAAAAAGGGATTTTATCATCTGATCAGACTCTATCCTGTAAGATTTGGGAAAAGAAAGGGATTACTGGCTTTATTTCTAGTTTAAAGGTATTTGGATTTTGGTGAGTGTGAAAATGAGAAATACCTTCTTGAGTATGTCTGTCCTAGCTGGATATAAATATTCAAGAAATGGATAATGGGCCAGATCCCCAGCATGAAGTCAAAAGAACTCTGTTAATGTAGACTAGGTAGGGATTTGGCACAGACAAATATATGAGTATAAGAGTGCCACAGCTTACCGGGTGTTATTACGAAAAGTCTGTCTCTTGCTGGCATTGACTTTCAAAAACAAGCTGTGCTTAGCACCTCTGAGTTTATAAAGATCACACAGCAACCTACATGCTATCAAAGCTTCAGGAACAAATAAATAAGCAGCTTATCTCTCAAGGTCTTTCCCCCTGATTTTATTCTAAGTGACAATAGAACCAAAGTTGTAAAGCAGTAGAAGATCTTCAGCCCAAATATGTGTTGTATATTTTTTCACATTGTCTGAATTTGCTATTGGATTATTTTCCTTAACAAATTGTAATATTAGGGGGGTTTAGATCTGTCAAAGCTTTGAAATTAATTCTCACTTTTGTTCTACAAAAGTCATGCAATATTTTTCACACATCTTATTCAGGAGAAATGAACCTCTCTCACCACATGCACATTTTAAAAAAGAAATGTCAGTTTTACGAATATCTATCTTTGTGCTGTAGTCTTTGCAGAGCTATCTGTGTCTACACAGAGAAAATTCAGGGAAGCTCCATTGTATTTTAACCTTTGAAGCAGATACCCTGAATGAGTGAAAAACCAAGTAATTTCACTCATCCCTTGAGAAACATAATGAAAACCTTAAGGCAAAGATTTGCCCATTGTCTGAGGTAGGTGTGTAAAATTTCACACAGCAAAGATGACAACAAAATAAGATTTCATAACTACTTTGCTACTGTTGTTCTTCATCAGCAGTGGAACAATAACAATCACATTCTTGCTCTAATTCTCTCGTTCCAGTAAAATCCATCTGTAAAACTGATGGGGATGACTGAGCAAAAACACCAGGCAGCTAGGACTTTTCAGCAGGAGGGAATCATTATAAGTATGAATCACACTAAGTAATATAAGCAAAAAGGCTACCTTACCCCGGCTTTTAATTCAGCCTCCACTACCTAGTGTCAGAGTCCTCTCTTTCAGTAACCAGCCCTTCAAGACATCTTTCTCGTTGTGAATGGTGGAGTAGTTTGTGTCTTTGTCTCCTAGCGTGTGATGCTAGACACTTCCAAAGTAAAGTCAGCAAAGGCACATGCCTGGAATGGATTGCACTGAAAAAACTGTTTGGAAAATCTTCTTTTTTGCCTGTTTAATTAACTTTTTCTGTGTCCAAATGCCAAATATGAGAGAGGAAATGGATAGGTTGTACTTAGACTATTAGAGATGTGGTTTGACCATAGTTAAACGTGAGCCAATATGCTTTTTTGTTTTTCTTTTGGTTTCCAGCTGTCATCTTTTACCCTTCTGTGTCACAAGCATGCTTGGTAGCTTTACACAGTGGCAGGGGCTGCTCCCACTCCAACAGCATCCATTAGATGGCTGTAGCGGGAGGTCTCGCAGGAGCCGCTGCTGTCAGGCTGTTCCCACTTCTTAGCTCAGCACATCATCAAATGGTGCATAGCCACACACTGACTGTGTGCCACAGATTTCCTCCTGCCATGTCATTACTCATTAGTGTCTGGAACTGCTGCCGCTGGCTTCCGCAAATGAATGCGAGAACCCTAGGTGAGTTAAAACAAATAAGTCTCTTGCTGGCCCCCTAATGTACTACTGCCTGCTGCAGGAGGAGGGAAGGAATCCGTCATTACTTTGGGCAGACTAGAGGCGCTACAGTTACTCACCTGAAGCAGGCCACTTATCGTCCTATCCCTGGGCTGAGTCAAACCTTACATATGTTCACCAGATGGTGGATTCCCACAATTATTATTCTGCAGGCTAAAACAACATGAGGAGAATGAAGAACTTCTTAGCCTGTATACACTCCTCTCCATCTAATCTACTCACATGTGAATGGAAACACATTAGCACAAATTGGTACCTAAAATTTTGAAATATAGTCCACTAGTAATAATAATGCGTTATTAGTGTTATTGCCAAGCATTGCATTTATTCTATCAGAGCCTGTCAAAGAGCAGAGCATCATTCTTAAATGAAAACTACTGCATCTCTGATAGTTGGGGCCGCTTGACCAAAGTGCAGAGTTATCAAGATATTTCTCCCTTCTCCTACCACTCCACACCTGATCAATCCATAGCAGCACATTATTTAATGCTAAAATGTGATTTATGATACCACAGAGTGTTCAGCTTATCTCAAATTGCAAATTTAAGAAAAAGTAACAATATATCAAACTTTAAGATCAAACCTCTGTATGACCTTGAGGGTTGATACCGGGGCTGGTAGAGTTCAGTGTTTTCATTAGCAAGCTGGATGATGACCTAAAACTCAGCAAATTTCTTGAAGAAATTCAGTGACGAGTATGGGATGATAGTCCCATCCACTAGAGGTTCAGTTGAGTAGAAGGAAGGAACTGGGAGGCTGGTCTGACAGGAACCTTGAAACCTTTGACAGTTCTGCACTTGGAGAAAAGTAACTCCATGTGTCAGTACAGACTGAAACCCGACTGAATGTGTAACATCCCTGGGAATATGATGGATACCAACAGCATGGGCTTATGGGAAGCCAATGTAAACGCCACCCTTGCCTACATTAGGAGAAGCATGGCTAGTGGATGGATATTATCTCCCTCTGCCTGGCACAGGTTGGGCATTACCTGGAATACTGTATTTGAGCTGTCCTTGTGCAAGAAAGATGTCGAGAAATTAGAGATGATCCAGTAGAGGACTCACAAGAAGCAAAGAACCTCTTATACTTGACCTAAAATGAGAGGCTGAGGGGCTGAGCTTGTTTAGGCTGGCAAAGAGGGAACCGAGAGAGGAAGCAAAAGTATCCTACAACTAGGAAGACAACTCTTTTCTATAATACCAGATGGTTAAAGAAGGGACACTTGCTTGAAATGTTTTCACTAGTAAGGTATCCAAATGCTGGTGATCGTTATGCAGAGAGGCTAAGGAATTTCCATTTGTGGAGGTTTTAAAAACTTCGCTTGTTCTGCTGTTGCTGGTGTGTCTGCTGGAGAAAGAAGATGTTTAGGTGAAAATCCTTCCTGGGGTCTCTGTGGCTGCATTTTAACTCACAGCCATTTAATGTCTGACAGTGTTTCTCATACACATCCTGTGAGTATATACTCATACACATCTTGAGTAAAGTATGGGTTCTGCTTTGTTCGTTCAAAATGCCTCACATGGACTAGCAAACCTAAGCACTTCCGTCATAACAAAGCTAAGGGAGAAACTTATCTGTAAACTGACAGAATTGTCTGAAAAAATCTAGTCTATGGAGAAAACATTACAAAGTTGACTTGATACCAGACATTTTACTTTTTTTCCCCTAAATGCTGTAGTCCACATTCATGTCAGCAGCATCATATTTGTTTCATTTGGTACGCCTGCAGCCCAATTTCATTATTCCTAGTGATGAAAAGAGTCCTCCATGTTAAAATTTTACTACTTGAATGTGTAGCTAAAATGTTGAAAGATTTCATTTTATTGTAAAGAATGCCAGGAACTTCTTTAAAAGCTTAAGGAATTTTTCATTGAAGCTAATTAAAACTTCTCATTAAAATATTTTTAAAAACCCAAACAAACCACAAACCAGAAAAATTATTCCTTTTTTTTTCCTGTTATATCTCAAATACTGGAATTTTTAGCATTTCCTTTTAACATTTAATTTTAGAACTTCTTTGAGTACATTTTTAAAGCTTTCTGATGTTTTCTTTTGCTGCGCCTGCTATTGAAAAGCAGTTTGGTCTCATGAACATACTACAGTAGCAGTGAGAGAGCGCTATAGCGTTAGTCTCATGGGACCTCCCAGTAAAAGGGATGGAAAACTCATCCTCAAGATTCAGCAATTAGAAATGTGCAACCCCATGGAATTTTATAGTTCTGACTGATTGAAGTGGTTTTACAATATTCTTAACTTTCGACGCAACGATATTGAAACCACCTCGTACAGGTGTGGCAATACCTCACTTTCCTGGAAGGTAATAAATATCGTGTTAATCACTGGTCAGTCTCTCTGTGATATGGCAGAGCCACTCTGTTATGACAAATGGCTTTAAACAAGTTCAGCGCTATAATTATGGAAAAGGTTACATTGTTCTACAATTATCCTTTTAATCAATCTTACAGGATAATCATCCTGCCGAAAAATCTGTTTCTCAATACCAGTTTCATTATCTAGGTGATTCTCATCACTAATCATTAGAGTGTGATTCACTACATTCTTAACAACTCCTGTTTTAACTTTAAATGGGTGATTAGACTCAATATACAGGATATTACCTGCACTATCGTCTTTATAATACATTCTCCTTCCCAACTGTCAGGCCATCTCTCCACTAATAAATGTAAAAAAGCATTTCTTATTAACATCCCTTTCGATAGTAAATCATATTCAAATGAACATTACTAATGAAAGAGAACAAGGAAGAACAGCTCTTTCCCTGATGTTCCATCTTTCCAAACAATTGCATGGGAAGACATGGGGCAAGACTGGGAACCTCCAGGCTGTTCTGGAAGGTCGACATATCAGAAGTAAGAAGGCAGTGGTTATTCTCTACTTTTGAATTTCTACAAATTCCTTAGACATTCCACCACAGAAACAAGAAAGATTTTTACATAGAAGTAGGACTGCATTTTCTTCAGTTGTGAGAGTTGGCAAAACATTAGGAGCTGTCATAAATCTCTATTTGGGACCTGAGGATGAGGGACTTTTGTTATGTATGTAACTTGAAGCAGTCATTCAGTTTCTGGCTTATTTTTGGATGTCTGTAAATTGTCTACAGTACTGGGCTACCTCTTGACTTATGACAGCTTCAATATCTGTATTAAAAAAGAGTAAGGAAATTATATTAGTAATATAATTTTTTTAAGATCATGTTTTATATTTATTTGTTTAATACTTAGGTCTCTATCATGATAATATGTCAAAGAAATACTTCCTCAGATAAGCATCTTCAGCAGTTTCCAATGGACTTCAGCTAGTGATGTAGAAAGGAATTGCAACTTTTCATTTGTGAAGGAACAGGTCTTAATTACTTGAGAATATGGGTATTCTTCCAGTTTAAAAGACAGGATATTTAAAGTAACATATAAACATCAGTAAAATTTTTCAGTGGAATGATTTTTGGTAAACTGCTTTTCAAGAGCTTCAAGTGCTTCCCTGTGAAAAGTAACTATAATCGGTTTGTTTAATTATATTGCTTAATCACGAAGTAATTTCCTGGTAAACTCCCCAGTGCTGACTATTTTATGCAGACAGAAGTTCAGTCCTATCCAGAGCCTGTTTAACTCTGACTGTGACAAGGCCCCTGTTGCGAGGGTAAACTGACTTTGGAGATGATTGCTTCTTGACACTCTGCCTGCCACTTCTATGTGTAGATTTATGTACTATACATTTTCATTGAGCATTTAACCCTGAATCTTTACATGAGTCTACCATAAAGCACATGCCTATCATCCAGGAAATGCTTGGCAATGCTTTTCCTAGACAGGAATTATTTTAACATGAAGAAAAATTAATTGTACTGAATTTCTAATTTCCTGGGAAATAGTTTCTGCCAGCTGTAAAAAGACGTTTAATTAATCTGTAGATATTAATTTTCTTATTCACTTGAAATTATTCATTAGTATGTTTGGACTAGTGTTTTGCTGGGGTTTTTTTGACTTTTTCTTTGGCTATCATCATGGTGATCTACAGAATGAAAACATGAAAAATAATAAAGCAGAAATTATGTGTAGTCAAGCAAGTATTATAGATGTTGATTGCAAATATGCTTTCTACCTGTGAGAATAAACGAGTGTATGTTTTAATTTAAAGCTGGACTCTGCCCAGTTGCTACTAATACAGACAAAGGTTTGTGGAGAGAGGAAAAAAAATGCTCTGTCACAATGACTTATACAAGCTTAAGCAGCAGACTTCCTAAACCGAGACTTATCACTTCAGGGTTATTTCCATGTGACCTGTGGAGGATGCCCATGAATAGCAGGAGAAGACATGCAGTTTTCTCTGCTGTAGGGCTCAGCCTCTCGGTGCAAGACTAGAAGGCAGTCCTGGGTGTTGTGAAGTAATCATTAAGTTACACGCTTGTCATTTCTTGTACATTCACTCAGAACTAATGCACATCACTTTTTCCAATTATAATCATTCCACCATTTAACAAGCACAAAAGGCCTTAGATTCCAATTTGCCACTGATGCTTCACTCTCACTTGCTTATTTCTTGGCATTTAGGTCAGGCTAGGTTGTGCACAGCTCCAATAATGGGGTATATTCACCCTTCATACAGCAAACGTACAAATGATGAAGGCTAGAACAGCTGGTCTCACAATGTGAGAGCAGATCATTTCCACTGGTATGGTAATTTCTCTATTCGTAGTTTTCCTTTCAGTTATTGCAAATACATTTTATCTTTTTGGGTTGCTTATTGCCAAAGCCAAACAGAAAGCACACAAGGATATGGAAGATGCAGTCCTCTCCACACTTCCTTGCTGGCTAAATCAAAGATGCTCTAGAAAGCATGTCACATTTCATTTAGCTTTTCAAACCTTTCCACAGCTAAAAAGAAACACCAGCCCCTCCCCCCTCAAAAACAAAACAAAACCAAGCCAAAAAAACCCCACCACAAAAACCTACAAAAGCCAAACTCCAAATCACAGCTGCTGAAATCCCTAGTCTTTAATCTTAGTTAGCCTCTCACTAATGACAAGTAACTGGAATGTGGAATCAACCAGTCAATATGTTAATAAACAAGTTTTGGCTACACATTAGGCAAGAATTAAGAGTAGAACACAACATGTAAAATGCTTTCACTCTTCTTTCTGTTGAAAATTGCAATTTGTGCTGGAATGCCTTACAAATTTTGAGGTTTTGAGCTGAAATCTGCTTATTTCCATGAGAATATTCAGTAGTAAATGGAAGCAATGCTGTCTACTCTCCTTTTTCCTCAGTATAGTCCTGCCCTTGCCTTTCCTGGATGCAGGCAGCAGAGGAGGTCAGTGAAGATTTGCTGTTGGAGAAGTAGCCAGTCTTGGCCCAGTGATCAACCAGGACTTGAAACTGCTGTTTTTGAGGAGTGAAGCTATCTACCTGCCCATTCACAAATTCTAGGGGAGGGAGGCAGTGCAAACAACTTCGACTCTTGAAGGTGCATTGTCACTGACAGCCCTCCCTGTCCAATGCCAGGAAGAGATGTGCTGCCCCAGTTTTTTCCTGTATTAAAAAGAACAATGTCATTTATCACTTATTCACACATCCATGATGAATGAAAGTGCAGAACAAGGACTGAATAACATATAGCCAAAAAGAAACTTTGCAGCAGCAAATTACTGTTGCTGTCTCTGCTCTAGCATCTGTCAGGACATGAACCAGTTTTGTGGCATTTCAACCATTTTTGTAAGTCAGCTGGTTCAGCCTCTGCCCATGGTGTTAGCAGCAGCATTGGCACAGGTATGATGTTCACTCAAATCTGGCCCTGCTGGCAGCAGTCGTGCAGAATACTAAATTCTTAGAAATTTGGGTTTTTTTTCATCACATTTGAATGAAGCAAGAGCACTTTTAAATGATCTGCTGCATGTCTTGTCTTTCCTGCTTAAGATATCAAGTGTTTTCAGAAAGACCAACAGCTACTCTTTGGGTCTGTTTTTACAACAGAAAATAAATATAGTAATTTTTTTTTTTTTTTTAATTAAACCTAACATTATCCCTTTAAATATCAAAAGAAAAAAGTACCAAATTAAAATTAAAATTATTCTATGCTTCCAGTTAGTAAGACTACACTAACTTTTCTCCAATAAAATTACAAAGTTTCTGTGATTGTTATTCTCAAACAAGTAATTAAGAAAGGAACAGGTGCTGCTTGAAAACTGTGTGACTCAGATGCACAAGACATTCTCCTCTGAAACTTCCTCTGTCAGGTCCTTGTTTTCACAATGTCTTAGTGAAATCTCATAAATGAAGATATTTCTCTACTAGGGAAGACATTTAATGACTTACATACTTTAAAATATGTAATGTATCTTTAAGCTTAATTAGTATTTCTCTTATTTATTTATATTTTGCTTCACAATATCCTTTTACAATTTGCCTTCTCAGAGCTAGGAGGCTCTGAGAAAATACTTGCATGAGCTATACAGTGCACAAACTTTTCTCTCAAACTTAAAATTAAGTTAACATAATTGAGTTGTTATCCACACAGTATTTTTCTCCCCGATTGCAAGAAATGCCAATCCGTCTCTGTAGATAATAAATGATGGAGATGCAAACTCTGTAATGGAATTTCCCATGTACCTCACAGAGCCTGAAAGATGAGAATCCTCTAGATAATATGTGATTGCTTCACATGCAGTGCTGCAAACTCCCCTAAGCTTTGCCCACTATCAAGTACAAGACCACACAAGTATGATTTTTTTTTCCCTAAGTTACCCATACAATCTGTTTGAATTCAACTTGCAATTCATGCTAAGACAATTTAAGGAAATACTACAAAAAGAGTAAGTTTTGGGTCCTCACCCCTCGCCCCGCTGTAAGAGCATTTGCTGATAGAATGATAGAATCACTGTATTTGCTGCTACATTTAGAAGGTATTTAGGTACCTAACTCTCAGTGAATTCAATATATCAAATATTCTTCAATGTTGCTTTTTGTTAACATGCTAACTAATAATTATCAACCCAGTAATGTTTCTTCTTACTCCCTGGAAAAAAAATTCTATTCTGTTATAAAATTTGTGATTTGTAACGAGATTTTTCTCTTTTAAAAGAATTTCTGTTGTACAGACCTTCTTTCACATAGGAAAATCTTTGCGTACTTTTTAATAAACAAATGGAAATGTTTTGTTTTTCTTTTGATGTTTCTATTTTTCCTTTACTTTTAATTCTTTGAATTAACATCTGGTATGAAATAGTTAATTTTGCAGTCATAGTCCTGTTCTAAAGTAGTAAAAATTCTGAAGCTTTGTTAGTATGTGTATTGCAAGAGTTCACTCCTGTTCATTGCTAATTTTTACATTTTCTTAGTTGGAATTTTCATTCAAATTTAAAAAGACCTTCTAAATTTTGATAGTGAGAAGAAAACAGAGAGTAGATGAAATCACATTTTACTTAATTCTAATATATATCTGAAATAAATATGTAATAATTAATTCCCTTTCTATTTTACTGTTGTTATTTATACTGTGTTGGTAAAGAGGAAGCCTAGGGGCCACGATATATGTACTAAGTTTTTCAGAAAACAGTTCACACTATCACTGAAATCAGTAAGAAGAATTTCAGGTTTTGCAATGAAAATTAGATTTAGTTAAATAACAAGGATTTGGCCAATATATAAAATCTATGTATTTAGGGCATGCAGTCATACATTACAGTTTATATTTAATTAAGTGAAATGTTCTATGTCTTTAATCTGGACAGGAGATCATGCATATTAAGAAAAGATCTTTAGGATGTTTCATTTTGATAAAAGGTCAAAACCTTAGTTTTAGGTATTGTGACAATGTATTCAAGCAACACTCTTCTGCTAGATACTGATTCACTACTGTTTCTGAAGACAAAAGTATTTTGTACATTTTTACCAACATCACTTTTCACAGAGGCCTTTCTTTGGAAATTTCCTATGATATATTAATTTGGTCTGATGCAATTCTTTTATTGAGTTAACTGTGAACAGAACAGAATACTTTTATCTAAGATCACAGACATACTTTGTCTCTTATGTTTCTTAGCACTTAGTAATGAACAAACTGATTCAGATAAAAATCTTCATCAGTAATATTTATATAGACTTAAACAAGAACATGAATTTTGAAAAGTCTTGCAAGTTTTTAAAATGTTCATATATCTCCAGCAGAGAGTCAAGAATTAAAATTCTGAAATACAACAATTGAAACAGAGCAATACCATATCGTTGCCAAAACCACTTATGCAGAGGGAATTGTTTTCTTGTGAAATGGCTAAATGAGGGTTCTAATCCTTCAGATGCATAGAGAAGAGATTTTTCACGTGCTGATTAATCCCATTGCCTCCAGTCTGACCACTCATTTGCTGTTCCTGAAATCTGAATCTGGAAGTTTGTAGATCTTTTGGTTAGTCTGATGCGTTATCTAAAATAGTACTTGTACAGTTTTGATATAATTGGGTTTCGGTTTTTTTTTTCTGCTTCCATTTAGACTTTCTAGTCAGATTCACCATGCAGTAACAGAATTATTGATCTGAAGAAAAACCCACAAGTTTTGTTGATTTACTATATCTTTATCTTTCTTGTGTATATGTGCACACCAACTTATGCTTTAGCTCACTTGATTTTAAGCAGCTTCTTTTTACTTTTCCCTGGTCACGTTTAAGCAAGGTAATATCATAATGTTCTTAGTCTTCCCTTAAAAATCCTGACTGGTTCCAGTATGGTGTTGGTGCCCTCTTTTTTGGTTGATATTAATAATGCACAAAATTTTGCCCAACATTTAGATTGCTTAAAATGCTGGTTTACACTGTGGAATATTCATTCTTTCTTCAAATTCTTCTTATGATTGTTCCTGGCAGTTAGCAGTTTCTCCCAGTAGTGTTGGGTAGTGTTGTTCAGCTCCTTTTGCATTCTGGTATGGTGGGTGGGGAAATTTCAGAAAATCATGTGGCACTTTCCAGTATGCTGTCACCCTTTATTGTGTTTCTTCCTGTCATTGTTTTGAGTGAGGTGAAAAGTAACATAATCCTTTCTCATAGAGTCCTAGGAAGACAGAAAGGTGTAAAAACCCCTGCAAAGACTTGTGGAGTTTGTGTTGCTATCGTAAGTGAGGGACTGCCTTTCCCAAAGTAAAGACAGGGAGGCAGGCCCTGCTAGAGGTTCATTTACTTTAAGCAGCCGGTTAACTGGATTCTCCACTGAACTTTCAAATCTGGAAAGCTCTTCTAATCATTTGTTGAGATGCCAGTTTCTTGGATGAATGCCTATAGCCATATGGCATTGAATTAACACAGATTTTCACTGAATTAACACAGATTTTCAAATTTCATATGTTCTGATACCAGCATTAATAGCAAAGTGGAAAGTGCAAGTATTTAACATACAAACTTCTTAAAGTATTTATAAATTGCAGCAGTGAATGCTGATTCTTAAACAAAACAAGCACTATTTGGTTTTATCACTGTAGTTTCCCTGAGGTGTCTGCTGTCATATCATAGAAGAAAACTATCTCAGTGTTGTTCTGTTTCGGATTTAGATCAGGCTGGGGGAGCCCTACTCTGCTTGATGTAGAAGCGATATCAGCGGTGGGGTTTCAGTCAGTTGGGCTGTGAAAATCCCTAGGGATGGAGATTCTACAACTTCTCGGTGAAATCTGTTCCAGTCCCTAACTATCCTTTTAAGGATTTTTATTTTCATTATTTCTAGTCTCCTGATTTAATCTGTGACACTTGATTCTGCTTCTTCTGCATCACCCTCAGTGAGGAGCCTTGCTCTAGACCTCGCCTCTGGCACACGGAGATGCTGTGAGGTTCCCCCAAAGCTGCCTCCTCTCTGGGCTGACCAAGCCTTGACCCATACTTGGAGGTTATGTACTCCCTACCTGTGTTGGTGGCCACTGCTGGAGTCCCTCAAATTCACCATCAAAGGTGTTGGTGACACTGGAGACACAAAGCTGGGTGGATTGCTCCGGTGTGCCCTAATAACTATCCAGGAAAGGGGAGGAGTTGCTGTCCTTGACCTACTAGTTGAGCTCTTGATGGAAACAGTCTAGAGCACTGCTTGCTTAGGAAAAGAAAAGACATAGTTTCAGCTCTTTGATACTGCCAAGGTTCTTATTTAAGACTGGTGCTTCAGGTCCCCGATTTAGCTACGTGATTTATTTGGGTGAAATTGCTGGACATTTCAAACAATCTGTTGATGTAAGTGGAAGTTTTTTTCCTTGACCTTCAGTGATTTTTAAATCTCATTCATAATCTATTTTTGGTAGGAATTTCTGTTTATGTTAGCCGACTCCTTATTTATATGGACTAGCAGATACAGCTTGGTGTTTAAAAAAACTTGTACTTTTCTTAAATGTATAATTCTACATCAGCTACTCTACCTATTTCATGTGATCAAATATGGTTTTTGCATCTTTTGGTGAGATAYATCTTTGTTCTGTGTTGTAATGTCAGTTTAAAGATGTCAGTTCCTCTCAGTTCCTTGAGGAATGACCGCTTATCTGTAGGTAACTCACATTTTTTTGCTGCCTCTATGACAAGATTCCAGCAGCAAATCTTTGGTCACTGGCACATGATCTTATGTTTCGTAACAAATTGTGCTTCTGCACTGCACTGTGCCTTTACAGTTTTAAATAAGATCCTAACATCTGTGCCATTGTGCTGTGTCGTATTTTCATGGGAAATTCTTTCTCTTAATTTAAAGACACCGTTTTTCATCAAATGACAGGCATTCCTTATGGCTCTCCATTTTAACCAAGGTACTAAAGGCTATTTCAATTTGACTACAGCAGTGTTCTGCCAAATGGTTGCTCTAAGTTATATTGTGCACATTACCCACCAGAAAGCACGAGTTGATAAGAGTGCATTGTCAACTACACCACACATCGATATGGAGGTTATTTGATTTGAAATTGGATTCTAGCCTTCCTTGATGTGTTGTATAAATGGAGACACGTGCTGAGGAAATTCTCATGAAGTTTATGAAGAATGTGTTGTGCTATTTCTTTTTTTTTTTTTCCTTGGAGTTTGGCTTTTACTTCTTAAGGTATCAGTTCCATGTCTGATAAATATTCAGAGATAAAGTATAAGTTTTATTTTTTAAATGGAAAGAAAACTTGCAAAAATTATTCATTGAGTCAATTTCTATTCTGATATTAGTCAGGTGTAGGTTGCACACTTTTGTAGCAGGGTGTCTTTTTGACCCTTCTTTAAACATTTAAGGCTTAGTTCAGTAGTTCATCCAATTGATGAGACATGTTTCTTAAGTACAGTGCCTTCAAAAGTACTCTAAATATATAATATTCTCTGAGAGACATGTCAGTCATTGTCAAGATGAAAATAGCTTAAATGCTAAGTTTCTTGTAAACTGTGTCCTTGTCTTAGAGGCCTATTCATAAAGCAGTGATTTACTGTATGTGTGACACTTAAAAATGCTTGAAAAATAGATGGAGGTACACAATTTCATTACAGGGCAGATGGAACTGTAGATATTATGAGGGGGCAGGGGGAAGAACTTGCTGTGCAACTTGCATGCATATAGCCAGCGTGTGCGTGGCCCTAAGGGCAGCACACAGAACTTCACAGAAAACATATTAAATGGGCATGGGGGAAGCATCCTTTGACCTACATAAAAGAGCCTTTGTGTAGATCTCATGAGCAAAAGTTCGTATTTTCAAACAGATAAAGATGTGCAGCTTCTTTGGAATCAAAGGTAGATTGGCAACACTTTTCAAGAAATGGCAAAATCATTATAAGTTGTGTTTGGTATCCACTGTATTCGTACTCATCATTGTGAAAGGTTTTGGCATCAAGAAGGTTGTAATATATGATCCCKCATGAATCCTGTCATAATTTACTATTAATTGATGTTCATCTGTTGTAAAATGCTGCTACTAACTTTAAAGGAAGCAGAATGAAGAAGGAAAACAGTGCCCTGACAAGTCATTTGCAGCTTGGCTGTGTGATGGATTCAGTGAAAACTGTAAAGTGATTAGCTCAAGGCTCTGAATTTGCCAGGAAGTGGGGAGCACTATGCGGGCAGGGCATGGGGTGTGTAGTGCAAAACTTGGCAAGTGGGCTAAAATCAACTGTATCATTCAGAGCATTTATGAAGTTCTTTTCTGAGTTATTGTACTACGTCCATCTTTTGATAATGAACTGAAATTTAGCATTCTGTACAGAAGAAGTGCTGTGAAATGTGCCAAGTAGGTTGATCTCAACCTGAAATACCCTGTATTTATTTTGAGAATTAGGAAGTTCTCACCAATAGAAAGCACCTGCTGGACTTGTTAAGAGCAACAGAAACCCTTTAATTTTGTGAAACAGAACATTTTACTGTGTAGTGCTAAATATATTATAAAGTTTTTGTTTTGCTAGAAAATCACAAGTACATCAACATGTATAAAATTATTAAAACAGAAAAATTTTCTATTTATTGGTGATTCAAGAAATCTCAATC
This sequence comes from Amblyornis subalaris, assembly GCA_018881555.1. NCBI lineage: Eukaryota > Metazoa > Chordata > Aves > Passeriformes > Ptilonorhynchidae > Amblyornis > Amblyornis subalaris. The sequence goes on from JACAXG010000025.1 coordinate 527,113, forward strand.
TCTATTGTGCTGCTGTATTAAAATGTATTCATTAGGTATGTTAGAATAGCAGAAATTACCCTTCAGTTTTATCTAAAATGCATTCCTGCTGTGCATTGTTGTTCTGTGCTGGCTGAATTGTTTTATATCCTACACAAAATTGAAACTTTGGAGTTAGTGCTTCCATGTTAACTAGATGGAAATAATCCTTGAGTGGGGAAGCTTGTTAAAAGATTTCTCACAATGATATAAAACAATACAATAAGCAATTGCCCACTCATGTATTTCACTTACTCTGCTATCGAGAATTTTTCACTGTTGAAGGTTTTTTTCCTGATTTGTAGATACCTGTTTGAAAAATTCATGCACTTCCCTCTAAGTAATCTGTCTTCTGTTATTATCATTTTATAACAGTAGCACAGATAGGCCATGGACTCTTTGAGTTAAGCACTTTACAAATGTATAACATAGACAACCATAGCACATGAAAACCTGTGGTGTAAGTAAAAGGTTTACACTTGTACACAAAGGATGGATGAAACAAGGATAATGTAAAGGAACAATGAGACAGTACTCTATGAAAAACAGTGGTCAAGGCAATGCAGCTGCTTAGCATCAGGTATGATGGCATGAGAGAGCATTAAGGTGAGAAACTGGAGGGGGTCTCAATGCTTTGGGAAAATCCTAAGGAACATCCCCACCTCCACTACTTTTCTTGGTGTAGGTTGTTTTACATCGTTTTGATTTACAGTGAGACTTACACATGGAGTCCTAGTCAAACAGCCACCCCCCAGCATACTTATGATTTGACCCAATGCACAGTGGAGGCTGGGTTTTCATCCTGGCTGCAGGACAGGGCTTGAACGCAGACCCAGAGAAGAGATGGGCACCTCACCCTGTTGTGTGCCCTCTCCCCACCACTTCCCAGCTGACCAGGCCTAACTCTTCCTGCCTCCTCATTTCTATCTTTATGTCTCTTGACACTGCAGAGGTGATTTTAATTGGAAGAAAAGTGTGGACAATGATGAAAACGGAGATAGAGATTTTGTTGTTTTCAGTTGTGTGTTGGGTTCTTGGATAACTAAGGAACGAACAATGTTGACACCAGACGTTTCATGTGCAACTGCTGCTAAGTTGTCCAATGATTAAGTAAAGCAAGCCATGTTTGCAAACAGGCCAGCAGACACATGATGGTGGCAGCAAAACTGTCCCCTGCCGGAGCTTTGGATGCAGTTCCAGAACATGTGTCATGTGGGAGACAGCCAGCTCTGTAGCGGAAGCTATGACCAATATCTCCCTTGTTGCCATCTCGCCTTTTTCATTTATGGTGTCACGTATTATACGGCAGTGGGCTATTCAGCGTGGGAGATGAGACTTCAGTGAGCTATAATGCACACAAAAAAGTGTGACAAATTGCAATGACAAGGTTGCATTTGTACTATGAGGTACAGTCAGTTGTGATATGATGTAGTGGAATGAAATAATCCCTTCTTGAACAATGCTGGCTGTGGTATATTGCATGCTGCCAAGAGTCAGTGCTACAAATACAGCTCACCATCAGAGAATCATTTCACACAAAATCACAACTCCTCTCCGATGAATACACATGTTGTAATAAGATAATAGTGCTGATGATGCATGCTGATGATCCATTTTGGATCTGAAAATATTTGAAATCTATTCTCATGATGAATTTGTACTCCCAAAAACCCCCGTGCCATGAAATAGACATGTTGTCTGGTTTGTACTACATGAATATGCGGTAGTATCTGGCTTTTGCTGCTTAGGCTATAGCCCGCTCAAATAATTTATTTTTGTACTGTCCTGGAGCTTGTTAGAAAGACGTTAGCTCCTGTATTGCATTGCAAAACTAAAAGAAGTTCATGTCAGAATTGAACTCTGCTATGTGAATAGTGTCTGTCCAAACACAGTGAGCACTTCTGAAGATGAAGCAAATTTTAGTTCACGTGCTTTTGTCTTACTACCAATATTTTAAGGACTTTCACAGTTGTTTAAGAGTACTGGAAAATCTTCCATTAGTTTCTCTCTTTTATTCTTTCCCTGTTTCTCACACTCCTCTTTTTTTTCCTTTGTAGAAAGGGGCTTTGGTGAATTAAAAATTTTACACTTACATTGAGAAAAAAAAGTTGATGGAAGTAATAATTCTTCTAAATTCTTCTACTATTAAAATGTCTGTTTTAGCCTTGATTGCTTTTGGAAACTAGGTACATACCTGGAAACAAACAAACAAACAAACCAACCTTACAAAGGAAGCAGCCTTTCTCTTTCCCTGAGTTGTGTTCAAAACTTGTCTTAAATTCGGTAGAGAAATATACAAAAGGTAGTCATATAAATATTATTTCTTTGAAGGTTTTTCTCTTAATATGCTTTGTCAACAAAACAATGAAGTATTTAGATATAAATATGGCAATTATGCCTTTCATTGTCTAGGAAGCTGAAGAAATCTCAAGTGACACCTTACTGGTAGTTTCTAGACTAAGCAGCTCAGATTCACCAAGTTTACCTTCAGACAACTCACTGAATGTCCTCTGATTTGCTAGAAAGATGTATGCAGCTGAAAACAGAATATGTTGGATTTTTTGTGAGTGTTAAAAAACCCTTTCTATTTCATTTTATAATATTGAAATTGATCTTACTATCTAATTGTATCTAACTTACTCAAATAAAAGATATATCTAAATATACACATTCTCTTATATGGACATGTAATAATGGAGGAAAGGCCCAGACATGCCCCAGGTTGAAGTTTACGTTACGTAAAGTCAACAGAAATGAAACGTTGTCTATAGAACATTTATCTAAATCATTCCCCTGAAGATTAAAATATCATCATAACATTTAAAGGAAAATTTGAGAAGGCCTTAAAGCTAATATGGTCTCTGTCATCTTCTCCACCCTTACTTCTCCCTTCCCCCATACTTCTCTGCATTCTTCTTTCACGGTGAAGAAGCCGTAGGTTTGGGTTTGGTTTTGTTTTGTTTCGTTTTTTTAAACAGTGTTGTAGTATTTTTGAAACTGGTTTTAAAGAAGACATTTCTTTGGTGCAATTGCAATTTTTAACAACAACTGCTAAACTCTTTGTAGCAGAGCTCCACTGGCGTAGAACTAAAATCTGGAAGTAATCAGCAACCACTGAACATCAGAAATTCTTCAAAAAACATTTAAACACAGCTGGAGTCTGCTAGTAGTTGGGATAGGATTCAGGTACCTAATCCCTTGAGGTTAGTTGTCATCCCCCATCTTCCTTGTCTTATATGTGGAACTAAAAAGCCCCAGGGTGTTGATGGTTGTAAAGAATCTGCGGCATCGCACCCCCGCTGGGAGCAATAAATAAAGCCTCTGCTGCCATTGTCAGCTGCGCCTTCCCCGCCCGCCCCGCTCTGGTTTGGTACCGGGGCTGGGGAGGAGAGGGGAGCGCTACCTGTTTAGCCATGGAAACAAACCCGATAAGTAACAGCAATCACTGCTGAAAAGCCGGCCGGTTTTGACACACATGCTTGACCTGTAATACAGGCGAGTCTGCCTGAGAAGTAAACAAAATTGTAACTTCACTTCAGAGAAATATTGGTGTAATTATGTTAGAGATTACATGACTCTGAGAGCGTCTTTGGATCCTGCTTAGTTCACTTTTTTTTTTTGGATTGTTTCTGATTTCCTTGTTATACCTAGTTAGTCTGGATAACCTCTCTGGTTTGGATTATCTCATCTGCTCATGCACTTCATAAGTAACAAATTAAGGACATCCATCATTTTGCTTTGAAATGAATTTGTGCTTTTGCTATATACAGAAACAAACAAAAATGCCTCCCTCTCACCATCTCAAGTAGAAATGTTTTCTCTCTCACCTCCTATACATGCAAACAGTGCTATGTGTCTAGGTGAACCGAGAGACTGGGAGTGTGGCTGGCAACTGGCAGCGCAGGCTTTGAGCTGGGCTCTCTGCACCCAGTCTGCAAGGACATGCAAGTGCTGTGGACTGGCCTGAGCTGCTAAAGGAAAGGAGAGGACTGATTTTCAATGGTCTTCTATACTCACATTAACATTCTTACCTGTTTCTGTGCTAGAGGAAGTCTTTGAAGATGAAAAGGTGAAAACAAGTTACTTTGGGGATCAAACTTTATAATATCTTACAGACTTTGCTAAAAATATTGCACTCAATTAGCAAACAAAGCTGCTTCTATTTTTTATCCTGGCCCCTTCTCAGCCTTGAAATAATTTTCCTCCTATGATTGGGACACATGCTATTAAACTGATTTTTTTTCCCCCAAAATGTAAAACAATCTAAAAACTTTGTAGTTAGAGTAATTGCAATTTCCTCAATGAATCTGCAAGCCAATGTTTAAACGACACTTGAGTTCTGCTCTTCCTTTGTAATGATCCTCTGCACAAAAGTAAATTTTACTCCCTAGGGAATAGTGCTAAAGAGCAGCCTTTGTTCCTTTTGTTTTGTTTTGAATGATGCATACATTTGGTTTGCAGTTGTATATTGTATTTAAGTATTACAAGCCTATATAACTTCTCGAACAGAGTCCAAAATCTCATCAGGGCTATAGATAAGCATTGTAATAGAGTCAAGAATGTGGAAAACCACAAGAAAAGAATTAGTCATCAATGAAATCCACCGTATTCACACTCTTAGCACTTTGTAGGGCCACAAGACTTGTGATGGATTGATTAACTTATTGTAGAAAATCAAAGTGGCTTTTGGGTGGTATTTTATGTCCCTGATTTTCCAGAAAATAGAAAATTTGCTCAAAAATTTTATCCTAGAAATTGGAGGCTCTGTCACCTGATGCCTGAGCTAATCAGGTTTCAAGTAAGCTTAAAAGAGTGGTATACATTGTTCATATTAATTTGGTTAAAACCCATAAAAAATTGTTATGATCACTGCCCTAAGTTCGTGTTGATTTTAATGTTCAATGACATAAAAAACAAAAGTCTACAATTTTCCATGGACTGCAGTGCAATTTCCCTATAGTACCTTTGAAGTATGATGTGTATGAACAGATGAGAGAATTAAATCTCTTCCACTGCTTGCCAAAATAGGCAGCATCATAGGCCATTATGTCAGAAATAATTTAAAATCACTTAAACATTTAAAATAGTCCTCACTAAACGATCCTAGAATGGAATTATATAGCTTTAAACATTTGATTATGATTGTGTTTTATTATTTACATTTCAGTAGCTGAGACTATTTTCTGTTCCTTTCTACATGATATTTGCTTAAAGTAATTATACCAACTGAGAACAGTGGCAGATTGAAATTAAATGTTTGGATTAAATATTTTGTCAGCAAACATGCATCAACTGCTTTACTACTGCTTCTCTTCTTCTCTGCATACTGATTACGAAAAGATTGGCTTTTATCTTGTCATGATTTTAAAATGCTTAGATAAATGCCATTTGATATTACAGCTTAAAAGAAAATCTAGAAAGAATCTGGATCTAAATAATAAGGAACATATGACATGTAATGAAAAAAAGATGTGATGTATCACATCTCAGTGACTCAGAGACTCAGTGCCTCACCCTCTCCTCAAACAGGCTACTTCTATCGTATTTCCAATTAATCTGTGTTGCAGTTGGGATCAAAATATGATTAGCTGACAGCTTCTACACTTCAGCTGATCTAAATATACTAAGTCTTCATGGGACTTTTCAGAGACCTAGAATTCAGGACACCTACTGCTTTCTAATCCTGAAACATGGGAAAACATTTTGGTGTTGTAATAATAATGAAAAAGTCTGTTATCGCCTATCTAACAGGAATTCTCATTAACCTTAACAAGACTTTCATGTGTAGATAAGTAAATCTAATACAACTTTTCAACAATGGCAGTTTCCATGCAGAAACTTAGAAAAAAAACTTCGTATGGATACAACATAGCTGTAGTCCTCATTTCAGCTGTGTTTTGCTTTGCTAAGCCACGGTTCTCACTCCTGTAACTGAGAGCTGGGACAGTTTCCTCTGCTCCTCTGGCAGCCCAGCCACCCCTGCAACCTGTGTATGTGGAGAGAGGAGCTCCTTGGGATTCCTGATCTAAAGTTTGAATCTCAAACTGCTGCTTTCCCCCTCCACCTGGGCTGGTTGGTTGTCCTCTGGATGCGGCATGTTTCTATGACCAGTGCTCTCTTTGGCCCAGAGATCGCCTCGCTGTTTGGGTGGTTATGTCAGCCTACGTGCTTCCATTTCTTCCCTAGGACAAGTCTTGCAGAATTGGATAAGGTCGAACTCAGCAAGACTCTCCAGATGTTTCTCCAAAAACTGCGACATACGCTTCAAAATATTTATAATTTCTATAAGACTTTTAGCTGAGCTAAAAGCTGAGCTTCACTTTAAGAATATTCACATTGGTAGATAAATGCTATGTATCTTTTTCCTTCCCCCTTGCTTTCTCTCTAGACACTAGGAAGAAAATGTTTATATTGAAAATGGTACTGTGTATGGATACATATCATCTTATGCTTCCTTCTGTAAAAAGCCCTTCCTTCTSTTTGGCTCCTAGGTAAGCTCTTTTTCTTGTGTATTCTTGCCTAAGGAACAGACAGGAAAATAGTAACAGTTTTGTCTCTTCTTGAGCATGAAGGGGGGTGGCTACAACAATCTCTAGTCTTTCAAGAAAAGGCAATTTTTACAAGGTAACAGAAGATGATTTCTCTCTGAGGGACCACATTACCCCAGAGACTCATCCCATTTCATCTCGCCATACATTGTGCCAGCTTCTGGAGTATCTCAGCACAGGATTTTCTAGCCTTTTCTGCGATGCATTGAACTTTAGCTTCTCTACGTAGAAAAGGATATTGTCCTTCAAAGCTATTTGTTAATACTATTTTACTATTTGAGAAAGATAGAAGGTTGCTAGAATACTTTTTGTGTGCATTTAAAGGTCTTCAGATACAGCATACTGTTATTATAATCACTGAGCAAGTTAGAAAGATGCCATGATATTGGAAAGGTTAATGGAAAAATCTTAGTAAACAGATGCATTGTTAAGGCTTCTCTAGGGCAAGTTTGAATAGTGAAGTTTGGAAAGCCATTAGCACAGCTGCACCAACGTATGCTTTAAATATTCTGCTGGCAACAGTGTGAGTAATACAGTAGCAGAAACGCACCTGACCACATATGGTCATTTCTATTTTCGGTTTAATTGCCTGTTAAGGAGCACTAAGGAATTCCAAATAATAGTGTGTTTCATCAGCCAGCTGTGAAATACACTATGCAGCTACATAAAAATAAAGACTTAAAAATAATAAGTATGTGTGCAAGCAGATTGCTTTCCCACCCAAAGATGTTAAAGGCGCTTATGTGTCATGGATGTAACAGAACATTTGGAAAAGCAGACCCAATTCATACTGGGCACATGACATATGGTTTCCTATTGAGCTATAAAGAGGAAAATGGCATAATCAAGTGCAGAAACTTTTCAGAGCTGTCAGCTAGCACAAAGCTGCTTCTGGGAAAACAAACTGCACTATTTACAAATTGTGATATCATCAGGAGCTATTTATATAGCAAAAATAATTTACACTCCAATTACGTATTTGTAGATAGTCCAGCCAGAAATGGCCATTGTGTCATCCAGGCTGACCCCCAAACTAGAAATGAGGCTATATGTGGCTTTTTAATTATGAAATATACTTTTCTTGGTGAGGACCACTTTTTTAATTATTATTTTTATTACAACGTTGAAAACATCTCTGTTTTCAAAAGCCAAGCACATTTCAAGGGACTCAAAAAAAGAAACTTATTAATATGTAAAGGGCTTTTTGGCAATTAATCATGGGCTCATAGGATATGCTGGATCATCACTTCTATTTCTTGCCAGAAGACTAATTTTTTTTAGAGTTTTTTTCCAGTAAAATTTAATTTGTGGTAAACCATTGGGTGTGTAGTGCTTTACTTGGGAATTGATCTGCGCTCTGTCATTCATTTGAAGTTTTCTTCTGTTGGCTTCATTCAATTATTCATAATTGTGTACATTCATAAATTAGATTAGGCTGCTAGATTTATTTTCTCTGTCTATAAACTACTAGCTAGATTTGATAGGTAGAGATTTCTTGTTTGTGTAAGCCATGGGTGGGTAACTGTTGTAAACTCTTTAATTTGAATCTATGGGACAGGACATGCTGAATTTGGAGTCACATGTTGTAGAGAACACTTTTTTAGTATGAATTCAAACAGTTCTTCATGTCCAATGCAAATTGTTGAGGATAATTGGTTGCTGAAAAAACCAGTATCAGTGAGCAAGAGGGTACCAGGTGTTTCCCAGTGCTTTGTAATACCTGTAGAGAAATGGCACACGCTTGCCTGAAAATGTATTGGTCTTTCCTTATTATAGGATTGAGATATCTCTAAAAGATTTGATTAAGAATGTATTTATCTATCTCTTTTAAGTCATGCATTTAAGATTGATTTGTGTAATAAAGAGTTTTACTGGAGTTTCTGAGCACACTTTCAGCTTTTCCTGTCTGTACTTCTTGCACAAACAGTGAGTAAAAGCAATTAAATGTGCTGTGAGAGAGCTTAAACCCTTGAAAAGATATTCTCATCACTAGAGTGATGACAGAGTTAGCTATGTTTGCCAAGCCTGAGAACCTGGGCAGGTATAACGTCTAAAAAATTTAACACCAAAAAAATTTTAAAATATTTTCTGGACATTTAAAAAGTCCTTACTATAATAGTGAAGAGAATTTCTACACATATTTTTCAAAATTATTTTCTGCATGCTCTGTGAATAGCATTGGGGCTGCCTGATGAAAGTTACCTCTCACTGAAAAAGGTTTTGAATTGAACATATTAGGCTTCCAATTTTTCTTGTAAATCTCTATGGAAGTTGCTGTCTGCTTTGCAAAAGAAAAATAAATCTCAGGAGTAAAGAGAGTATTCTAGTATTTTCTGCAGCTAGTGAAACCATCAGCCATCATTTGTCCATGTTTCCTCCAGCATTGAGGTTCAACAAATATAGTCATGTATGGCAGGGACTCAAGAGAAATGTGTATGTCTATTCTAGAGCTGGCTCGTTAAGAAACATCATATATGTGGTGTGTAACGAGTACAGGTCATGGAGCAGTAACCATTGGGAGGATGTCAGAAATAAGACAGAGGCTCGGTTGCTCAGCCTACCTCTCAATGCCAGGTAAAAACCACTACAGATAGGATGAATCCTGGGGTGGTTGAACATCACAGATGATTTAGAACTTTGCTAAAAAACAGTACTGCTGCCTCGGAGAGAAAATAATACCAATAATAAATAACAAAACCTTAGTTTTTAAAGTGCTTTTCCTCACAAATTATCATGAAGACTGAAGGAAAAAACCTTCTGAAGTCATCTAGACTATTTCCTGACATTGAAGAGTTGTTTCTTCCAAGGAATTCCCAAATATCAGCTTTTCACTGTTAGATGTCTTAGCAAATGAGAGACTGTCAATTCTGCCGAAGAGGTAAAACAGAGCCCAGATAACGTGAAGATTGCCCTGGGTTCAACTAAACAACAGCAACTCTTTGGTCAGTTGAACTTATTTCAAAATTCCCCTTAGTTTTTCTCTCTCCTTTCAGATCTCTTGACTCCTGAAAAATATCTCCTGTCATTTATCATCACTTTGAATCTCTCTCGTCTGTAGCTTTGATTATAGTACCACAAGTGACTTGACCTAATATGATCTGCAAATGACCAAATTATTTCTACAGAAAGATACCAACATGACCTTATTTCTAGCTATGAATTCTCTACCTATTGCCCTACATTTTCAGTGAATCCCATAATTAGGATGGGTAAATGTAATTTCACTGTTTCCTAAGACTGTACTGAGATGGGAACTAAATCTAGGACTGATGAAGTTAATGGACTTGCTCTCTGGGCCCCCTAGAGTGCTCTTCATTTTACTTGTTGCCAACAACAACCTTTTAATCACAATCACATCTGCTAGAAGAGTGAGTTGTAAGCTTTCCTGGTTGAACCCTCTTTCACTGTATTCCACAGAGACGTAGTTATCTGGCATTTTTATCCCAAATTGTTACTTAAAATTGTGTACCACCTGAGATCTTCTCAGGCCACCGTCTCCTCTATGATACGTTACATCCATAGTCTGGAAAGAAAAGCTTTTAAGGTCTCTTTTTTTTCTTAAGAGAAAAATGTGACAATGGTGTCTAGATTTTTAGTGTCCTCAAGGAGCAGAATGATCATCTATTTTACACATTTTCAGTTACCCAGATTAAATTATGTTTTGGTTTTGTTTTGTTTTTTTAAATTGGGGAAGCTGAAAAATAACTGCATGTTCTTCTAGTCTAGACCTCCTCAAGATAGTTGGAGTAAAGGGCTACTCTTTTGTAGCCCTGCCTCCTATTCCAAAAGGAACATCAATAATCCTTCTGGTCAAGAATTCTGAGAGGTTCTTCATGTTAAATTGTAATAGGGAGCTTGTCCATGCTGTGCTAAGTGTATTTTGTTTTGGTTTGGTTTAGGTTGTTTAGGATTTTGTGTTTTTTCCCATTTAGCCATATTTTGGCTTTTGTTCTTTTAAAAATGGAAAACAGTTATACAGTTACTTTTGCTGTGCTAAACATGTACAATTTTTCTGTGAAAAGAGAGATGCATTTTCTGATTTTTATGGACAGCAATGATATTCTCATTATAGCTGTAAGTGCCGATATTTTATGCTCACAGTCTTTCTGTTATAATTAATTCTACATTAAAAGATTAATAAGATAGTGGAAAATGGTGGCTAATTTTTCCAGCTGAAACTAAGGAGGGAATGTAGATGGACAGAATGTAATTAAAGAGGCTGGAATTTGGCCAAGACGCTGGCATTGTTATTTCTGCTCTTGCAAAAATACCATGGGATCTTTAATGGCCCTGAGTGGCCTCAGTTGTACGTCTCTTTTGAAAGATGGATATTGGTGATCGTCTACTGGCTAGTGAATGCACCGCTAATGCCTGTCTGGCTGAGAGCTGAGAATAAGAGCAGGATGAAGAGATTCATTAAACAGTGAAAGATCAAAATGAATGAATGGCGAAACTGAGGACCCCTGCCTTCTCTAGGAAGTGTCTTATTGCTGCCTTGAGGAAGTGGTGGTCTGATCCGCAACTCATTGAGATCAATGAAAAGAATCTAATTGATTTCAAAGGATTTTGGCTCAAGCCTTAGGTTCCATTTTATCTTGCTCTTTGTTCTCTGACAAGGATTAAAGTAACCAGGAAGTCTTGTATCTGACTATGTCTTCCCAAGATATAAAATGAAATCATCTCTATCTGTTTAAACTGATTTTTCCATAAGAGCTGCTGCTCAAAGTCAGGAGAAAAGGGTCTTGGCAGATCCCTGGCTTGGAGCACAGAGTCACTTGGGTTGTGAAATGAATCAGTGTGGTACATGTGGCCCTACAGAATTTGGTAGTCATGTATTTATATCTGGAGGGTGTTTCTTTTCAGTCTGAATTTAAAGGATCTGTGTAGCAAAGATTGGTTTTGGCTTTACCTCATTTTTATGTGGGCATTCATGAAGGAGTATATCAGCAGATAAACCTCACACCTAGGTTGTGTTATGAGGAGCTGCCTTGATGTGCTGGTTCACAGGTGTGTTTTTCAAACTACTTTTATAATTTCACCTCCTATTTAGAATAAATGTGAAGTAGTTTTACCCCTAGATAATCAAAGTACTTCCTGCTACCACTAAAACAAACTGGCAATTTCTATTATATGCACTGTTTTCAGGCAAATAACTGCTTAAAAAGTCAGCTGGTCCAAGAATTCATTTATTGGTCTGAACTTGTGTCATCTCTGGAATATTTGGAGAGCAGTGGTTGGACTTCAAATATGGCTATTTTACAAATTCAATTTGCTTCATTGATATTTGTGAGAATATTCTGCACAAAAACTGGGTAACTACTGTCTTGATGTGAGAGTACCAATATATGTACATCATTTGAATTTGTCTGATGAGTTGCACAGATACCGGAGGGGAAACTCATATGTTAATCCTTGCAGAAATGCAAAAGCAGTTTCACATTTGAGTCCTACAAATGGCCCTGAACCATGTATACAATGTTATAAATATGTAGGCAGTCAACTTTAGTAAGACAAAGTTAGAAGCCATTCTCAAGCTACACTTGCATATGTTGAAATAGCATAGGAAGATATATCCACCACTGTCCTACCATTTTCTTCACATCTAGAAAGCACTAAAAGTTTTTAAAATCAAATATTTTACCTAATCTTGTTTTCCAGTGTCTTTCCAATGAATCATTCCTTCGTTTAATGTCTTCTCTTTTTCATTAGCAGGGGAATGCAGTTAACAGTGTATGAATTAGGGGGACTCTGTTTTACAAGGTGTCTTTTATGTAAAAATTCTTTTGAGAATGTAATGATCTAGGGGTTTTGGTTTTGCTTCTACCTATATGCAGCTTTTCCCTTGTTTTGGTATTTTAGTGTCTGCAGAGAAATGACCCTTGAAGTTATAGTGTCAGACTAGTAGTGAACTGACATCCAGGGAAAAAAAAAAAGAAACCATAAACTCTTATTTCATTCTCCCATCTTCTTCTGTTGGTGTGGTTTTAATTCCCTTATTGTTTTTTCTTGCTTCCTTGTAATTAGACTTAGGGAGGTTTTAGTTATTAACAGCAGCTTACTCACCTTTGGACAAGGACAGAAATGGCTAAGCAAAAACTTCCACCTCACTACCAGTCTGGGAGGTGGCCAGGAACTGGCATTCACACAATCCCGTTTTCTTCTTGTATTCATCTTTCTGTCCTTGGGGCCATCACTTTTTCTTTGTGTGTACAATCTTTGCTTTTCTGTTACTTTTGTGATTTCTCCCAAGTAGTCATGAAATCTGAATACAAATCACTTTGGTGTGGGTATTGACATCACGAGGAAGCTTGAAAAGAAACTGCTGACATTATTCCTGCTTCTGCCAGAGTTGCTACCCTCCAAGTAATTTATTTTCCCAGAGAATTGTGAAATGTTGCTTCAGTCAAATGCATGGAAATGTTTTTCAAGGTAAAAGGGACGAAAATGTTGTTACTACTGCAAACCAAATGCTTCAACTCTGGCCTAGATGCAAGAAGTATACAGACTACTTGCCCTCTCCCTCCTTCCCACTATACTGTCTCCACACCTCTGTTGCTGTAGTGGCATCTGGGCCACCCCAACTGATTCCTTTCCTTGGCTTTAACACTGATTTTCTGATATTAAAACAGGTGACTTATTGCAACATGAACGTTTGGTTTTACGAAAGCATCTTGACTGGATGTGAGATATTAGTCTAAGAATTACACTGTATAGACAGCTCAGCTTCACTTTGTCCTTTGTTTCCAAAACCACAGTCACATCCTGTTTGATCTGAGAGTCTCTATTAGCTAGTTGTAGTAGTAATTCACACGTTTGATGATATTGGTAAAGACACTGACCAGCCTTAAACAAGTCAGAAGTTGTTTACTCCATTTGCAGTTTTAACAGACTAATCTTACCATGTGTGAAAAGAATCACATTCCCTCACATCTCCTACACCTGCAAGTATCATCAGCATCCACACCGGTGCCCTTGTTTGGTATCACACACACTTGCCAAAAGCTAGTCAGTGATTTAGGCTTTTGTTAGAGCGTGGTGCTGTCCCCATGCCTATTGGGCRCTGTGAGTAAAGCAAGCTGTCAGTCGGATGTGTTTACAGACAGATGGGTCAGGAGCAGAAGCAATTATTTCCAATGTGACCTGACCAGTGCAGAGCTGGGGAGATTTTGCACATTTATAAATGACCATCTTCATCAGACATCCAGCCAAGGGTGTATTACCAAGCTAGTTGCCTGAAAGCCTTTTGTGGTAAATCAAAGAATTAGAGTCAATGTTATTTAGACCTTTCCTCACCACTGCATGGATCTTTCACAGTTTCTAGAAAGCTCACATACTCAAAGCTGACTATATACTGTGGACTTCACATATTGTGTTTCTGTTCATAGGATGGCTTACCAATAATCAAGAAAGAACCAGGGCACATATTATAAATATACTTCTCAAATGAAAAATTTTATATTTATTCCCTAATATGTCTCATAAGGATATCATCAGGTCTCTCTATCAACTTTTTCAGTGTTTTTTTCATTATAAAGAGTCATCTCTCTCTGTACGCCATTATCTAAAACCGAGCTTATGATTTGAACACAGGGATGCTATTTAATGTCTGATATTCTTCATGACCATTTCTTCACTTTATCTCATTTTAGAATAATGATAAAGGAAGCTTTGGGTCCCTGCTGCTCACTATGCCCTTCCCTGAGCTTGCTTTCCTTGGCCTTTAAAAAGTGAAACTCCAAAACCCTGTTTGAAACCAGGTATGCTTAATTCTTGGATCTGTCAGAAATTCTCAGTCATGAATACAATAGGTGTGTAAAATTTTCCATATTTCGTTTACACGCTGGCTCTGCCCAGGGTGTAATTTGGCTCTGTGCACAATTTAAAGTAAACACAGGGCTCTTCAATGTAAAGTGCAGATATGGAGTCCTGAAAGAAGGTTTTTGAGCACCTGTTTGGGCCATAGTCTCCCAAATCTCTTCTAGAACAGTAAGTACCTTAAGATAGGATTTCAGTAATTTGTCTATATTGGAAGTTGCAGCATGGTTACTTAAACTGCCTCCTGCCTGTTACTGCAGAGGTATAGAGATGGTATAATGGGAAGGAGGGAGAAAGCAAGTAGTCTGTATACTTCTTTATAGCCTATATAGAGTGTTTATAAACTATATTTTTGCCCTTACCATTTATAGAGGTTTTTTATTTGTTTCTTTATTAAGACATGATTTTTTTTTTTTTTTTCTGAAGAGACTGGCTATTCGGTCACCTCATCTTTGTCCAAATTTGGATAAAACATTTGGAGGATAATCATGACAAATCCTAGAGACTTCAAGAGCAGGGTCTTTGTTGCTAGAATGTACTTCCACTGGCCATCTATCAAAGTCTGAGTCTGGTCACCTTGTGCATCATAGGGCAGCATGCACATTTATTGGGTGTTAGTGTTTGTCAGGTAGCCGAGCTTTCAGTATAGGACAGAATTATGTCTGTTTCCCACCTTCTCCCCCTTTTAAAGTGATATTTTAAAATTATGAACCATATAAAACTTTCCAGACACTGAGATCATGTTAGCTTAAGATAAGATGGCAAAAGAAATTCTCCATCAATGCTATTCTACATAAACCAGTTGCTCATGGTCTTGCATCTCCTGCATCTTGAAAACAGGAAGGATGTACCTTGAATATCTTTCATGTCCCTTCGGCTTTATATTAATTTCCTTCTTCTGAGAAAGGAAAGAAGAAGAAAGGAAGAGGAGAAAACAGAGGGAGGAAAGATAACAACAGAAGTTTCTTTGCCACTTGATCTTCACCAAATTATAGAATCCAGGTCTTGGAGGGAGCTTGAGATGAGTCCTTTTTGTCAACAGAACCTTTGTACACAGGCTCCCACTATAAAATCCCTACCGATCTGTGCTCTCCTGATGAAAAAAATTAGTCTCACCCTGCTTCCCTGACATTTCCATGTGAATCTGTAGAAGAGGGGCTTCTTTAAACCCTGTTGTCTCATGGACTATGGCAAATCTGTGGACCCCCTTTTAAGGCAGTTCCAGGAGGTCAGATGAGAAGAACAAAGATAATTTAAAAGTTTTGAAGAGTTAATGGACAACAGTAAAATAATAGGACTCTTTCCTGAGGAATGTAGAGTGTATAGTCTTCAAGGTATTACTGAAACAATAAGGAATGCTTAGACATTTTTTTTCCAAGGAAAGGAGTGTTAGTCCTTTGGTTTAAGTAATTAAAAATATACATTTGAGAGAAGATGGAAGACAATACTGCCATGGCCAGTACTACATTAAGAAATTGGAATAAGACTGGCCTAGCTGATACAATCATCTTTTTCTGTTTGTAATGACTGCTGATGTACTTGGTCCCTGCCCATGTGTTTTTCAGACGTCTTACCAAGGACCAAATTAATCCACTGTGTGCTGCTAGTGCAAATGAATTTTGCTCGAGATCTTTAATTTTTTTAGTGCCAAGTTATGCCTTAAAACATGTCTGAAATTGTATGATTTTTTTGTAATATTTAGGGTTTTTTTGCATCACAATAAAACTTATTTTCTGCAATCTATGCAAACATAGGGTTTTTAAAGCTAATATAGGGGTCGTATTCTATACAAGAGTACTTTGGCGCCATTGTCTTGACACATATCCCAGTTCCCTTCTCCTCATCTTTTTGACTCCTCTTACCCTGGGATTTATGTACTGAGTTATCAATACTGGTCTGATTTGTGTCACCGGAAAAGAGATTGAGCCTACAAATGCATGAAGTAAAAATATACAAAAGATGCGAATTTACACCAAAACCATTTAATGGTCAGTCTATCTTATCTGAACCTCATCATTTCAGTAGTTGAAGAATTTCCACTCTTTAACCTGTAGAATTAAATAGCGTTCAGGAAAACTGAAAAGGTACTGGATGTTATTTAGTGACCAGAAGAGATGGCCTGGAAACATGACTTTTGGATTCTTGTTTTTTTGCCCAATTTTTAATCTATTTGGACTTAGTTTATGTCTTTAAGTGTGTAAACCCAATTCTGCTTACTTACACAGTTCTTACAAAAATTGGTGAATGCAATTATGACAAATTATTTACCTGTGTCTTCTGAGAAGTGATAACTCAGCAGCAGGAGAAATATTTAAAATTAGTGTACTTCTCGTTTTATTGTTTTTACTGTATTTTTTTCAGAATTTAATTGCTTGCTCTCTTTTCCCAGCCTTGATCCTATCTCTGCTCCTCCTTGTGAGTGAAACGCTTTTTTTCTCTCTTTCGAGCCAGTCACTACTTCATGTATTTTCCCTTAAGCCCCTCCTTTTCTGTTTAGCTTGTGACTGACTCCCTTTGAAAAGCATTTTGCGCTATTGTGTGTTAACTTAAATTGTATTTTACATAAAAGGTAAAAGATAAATAAAGGGTTGGAGATGATGCATTAATGTGTGGGCTGAAAGATGGAACAAAGGGTTGTTTTTTAATTCAAGCTGAAAATGGAAAATAAGATACTTGCTGCACTTCTGTGCATGTCAACAAAACTATAACTTTACTCACAGGTAAAAAGTATGAGATTTTTTTTAAGCTACTGAGATATGATAAATTAAGGATCTAACCATGTCATTTGCTGATAAAAATAATCCAAGGCTTCTTTTTAAACACTTTTATATTGGACAATGTGAGCAAAAGAAAATAATTTACATTATGAAAAACTGTAAATATAGCTGCTGAATTGCAATGTGCAGCTCTAGCAGAACATTGCTTAGAGAGATTTTGTTTAAAACATTTATTGAAGGCATATATTACAGTATATCATTTACTGGCTGGAAGCCATGCAATATGTGTCTTAACAAAAAAAAAAAATTACCTTGTAATGTGAGCTCCTCCAAGGCATAATTATATAATAAAGTTCTTATTGGGAAAACTGGAAGAAGGCCAAGCCTTGTCCAAATATAGTGAATGTCAGAGCCAAATTTATTATCCTTAGCTATTAACAGGAGAAGGCAGGTTTTGTTTACCAAGCCTAATTCTCTCCTAATTACAGCCACTATAAAATAATTACTATCCATGGGATAACAACACAAGGCAGAGTGACTAACAGAAGAAACTGCAGGGGTTAGAAAACAGAGTGCAATTCTGTGTCATTTTGAACAGCTTGTGTACTGCCATGAACAAATTAACGGACTTCATTAAGGAATTATGTTTTAAGAGTGGCTTTGCAGTGAAGCAGTAAAGCAATTAATGCATCTTATTTGGTCCTAGATCTGTGTTCTAGTGCGGTTTTAGACAGCAACTTAATTTCTTTTTTTTTTTTTTTATGTATCAGGTATAATAGGATGTAACCACATTACTGAATAAAATCAGTAATGAGTATATGGAAAGGATTTTATTTTGAACAAATGATACCCATTCTCCACTGAATCAAAATGTTTTACTGAGTACATTCACATGAACCTAATCTTAATTGAATAAAAAACTAAGAAAGAGACTAAATTACTCTTTCAAATAATTTACATATTCAAATATTTATTTCCATTACATTTTGGATAAAAACTCACAGCACTAAATAAATGTTATATATAATCTCTGTGTTTATATTTGTGCAATGAAAGTAGGTTCATGCAAAATTTTCAATATTTCATTGCTGCTCTCCGTAAAAATCAGAAAAGAGTATTTCTCAGCTGAAACAGAACACTTCATTAAATTTACAATATTTTCGTTCTCACTTTGCCTACTTTCTTCCATCTTGTCATACAACCCCAGAGGTGCACAAAAGTCCTAGGGCTAGGGGTTTTTCACAACTAAAGTGTATGTATCAAAATCAGCCTGAACACAACATATTCACAGTGTAAAAGGTTAGAGTTCAGGCTATCTTCTCTCTGTGGCAGACAGTTCACCCTATAGCAGGGCTAACTCCCTGATTTTAGTGACTTAGTGGGAACTGGCAAACTCAACACACTTGGGAGTCTGTTTTAGATACTAGTTTTAATAGGCCTCCAGATGGCCACATGAAAGCAGAAGGATTATTATTATAGTAGCCCCCAGCCGTGCCATGACAGATAAAGGTATATTAGAGTTTCCTTTACAAACCCCTTTTTCGAGGGTTTTATAACTCCATTATAAAATTCTCCTAGCACCAGAAGTCAATATAAAATTCTCAGCCCACACAATATGTTTTAGGGTTTTTGTTTGTATAAAGTATGTATATCATTGCAGCCTCTGTTTATCCTTTATATGTAGCAGTGGTTTAGATTACTTTAAAGAGTACTTTTGGTCACAATTTAAAAAGAAGTTAATCGTGAAAGTAAAATTTAAATATGCATACCCTCAGCTGGRGTGAATCAGCTGACTGTCTTCTGTCTTTTGAGATTTGAGATCAGCCAAGTGACTCGTTTATAACCACCAAGCATTCTCTCCTCATTATTAGTCTGACTGTAAGTACGAGGCAAAAAGGGTGGAAACCAAAGGTAAGACACGGAACTAGCATGTTAGAAATGTTGCTGGACACCCAATAGGAATATCATGATAGCACCAAAAACACTGGGACACACAAACACAAATCCTTTATATACCCATCAGCATATTTTGGAACTGTCAGAATTCTATGTTTCGATTCAAATCCTTGGTGGTTTACACAGTGGTATTAGAGACAGGGTGCTCTTTAAGCTGCGACAAAGCTGACTTTACTAGCTGCATTTGTGTGGTTCTCTTGTTTTGCTCTTGTTTCCCTGGGCTCTAACATCAGTGGCCTTAAGTTATTAGAAAAGTTTCTTTGCACATTTCCAGCAAAACCTCAAAATCTGATTTCGTAGAACAAGTCCACACAAGATTTCTTCGAAAAACACAAAAGAAAATGCCGCAGTTGGTCAGTTAGCTTCTTTCTTTATCCGACCATGAAACCAAAATGAGTTTGGCGTTTTTTTTCTTCTAGTTTAATCAAACAATTTCCCACTGTTTGACAAATTCTGAGCAATTTCCTGAACAGCAAAACAGGAATGTGGACAGTAAACCGAACTAAGTACTAAAGGGACTTCCAGGCATGAAAACCCTAACTGATTCCTTTCCCTGGTTTTGACACTGGTTTTCAGATATTAAAACATAGGGTGACTTATCGCAACATGAACGTTATCTCTTTTCCACATGTCACATCCTCTCAGGTTATATACTTTAAAGTCCTCCCTGCAAAGGCCAGTCCTGTACATTAGCATTGTAGAAAAGGAAGTGCCATTGTAAGATATTGTGTCAATAATTCTACATATTTATGAAGCCAAATTACGAATTGATATGATCTATCATAATGGCTCTGCCATGTCAATGTCTGCATATTAACTGCTTCATTACAGGATGATACTGTGTCGATCACAGTTTTTCAGGAGTCCAGAATCACTGCTAAATTTTAGTCATTTACCTTCAATTGCATTAAAAATGAAAGGCTAGCATGTTTGCAGCCTGTTAAGTTATGCTTCTAATTAACACTTAAAGAAATCAGGGCAATGAGCATGGAAATGTTTAATGTTTTGCATTTTCCTAGTGAGTAAATATATTTATTCATTTGTACAACATTATTGAACTTTAAAAACATTTCACGAATACTGGAACTGTGCTGCATGATTTGCACATCATTCTATCACATAAAATTAAAAGCTCTACAGAGAACTACAGCTTAAATATTATAATAAAATACAACACAAATGAAATTATACCTAATTTTCCTTTAGATATGTGTCCCATATCTTCTTAATGGTTTTCTGAAGACCTCTGAGTTGATAAGTAGTGCATTTGAATGGGATACATGTCTTCAAATATTGCAGAAAATTCAAGTGTGAGATGTCACGTACTGTAGCAAATTTGCTACAATACCTAGGCACAAAAGGGTGAGTTAAGGATGGACTGTCAGCATGGAGGTCGTTGACCTGGAATGAAAGTAATGTACAGATCTAGAGCACTAATGAGGGAAACAATGACTTCCACAATAATGATGCGCAATGCTGTATAACATCCCATGTATTCTTGTATAGCCTGTAAATGTCACAGGCCTCAGCTAGAAATCAGAATTTCCTTGCTTTTGATGGCTTGTCTTCAGATGTTTGGTATGTTTCGTAGCTGTAGTTATTGCTCTACTTTATGCATAAACCCTTCTAGGAAGCTGTGTGCCAAGTTGATGCAACGTCATGATCATTGGACAGTGAAATACCTGTTGGTTTTGCATACATTTCATAAGCCAAAAAAAAAAAACCAAACAGGGCTCTAATTCTGTGAGTTACACTAAGTTTATTCATTTGTGCACTGGAAAGGTTTTCATATGTGATTCAGAAAGTAAGGTCTTTATTATGTGAGGCAGAGGTCTATGTGCATGTTTTTGTTCTTGGATTTATATCTGTTTTCAAGATAATCTTTAGCAATACACTTCTACCCAATCCCCACTGTTGTAAAATGTGATTACCTTTTGCACAGTTATGGATACATTAGTTTCTGGGCTACTTGAGGTTTTGATTATGGACAGAAAAGGGCAATTATTTGAAACACTGCAAACACAGATATATTAATTTTTTCAGATTTTTGTATCCGTTTTGCTTTACATTGAAGCAGGGTTTGGAAGATTTGTACTGAATAAAGCTTGCATTTATTGTGACCTGTGTCTACCGTTGTCATGCTCTAACAGACATTTCAGAAATTGTTCTTGTTTCCTAAGGAAACTTCAATTCTGACTATTGCTTATGAACCAGGTTGAACAGACCTTTAACCAAAAAACCTTGTCTGGTACCAACATGGCCAGCTACAGCCTTAGGTATCCAGCACAATTGCTGGAGATTCAAGCTGGCATCAGTAGGTATCTTCCTGGTCTTCTTACTATGATTCACTTAAATGTATTCATAATAATGCAGAAAAGCTGCAAAAGTCTCTAGCTGAAAGCATCAAGTTTACTATCTTTTAAGAGCTACAACCTAGAAGCAGGCGCCATTGTGTCGGAGTACAATTGACAGTCTGTTAAGGGATACTAAAAAACAGGGCTGGAAATAGAAATAGAAACTAACTTTCAGCTTTATCAAGTGTGATGCTTCAAGGTCAGAATGAAATTCAGTGATGGGGCAGCACAAAGATGCTTGCACGGCAGGTGCCCTGGTCAATCTATAAACTCAGAGGCCATCAGTCTCTGCTTGTGCCAGCCTGCATTTTAATCAGAAGGAAAAATATGTGGCACAGTTAAGCATGCTTAGTGGTTTCCAATCAAGCAGGTCCTAAAATGAGAATAGCAAAAATGCATCAAAGGAGTTTTAAGGCACATTGGACTTAAATAAAATCTTGACTATGCAAGTATTGCTAATGGAAAAGTAGTTTAAAAATTACTAATAGCTCAGATTAGGCATTGCCTCCTTAATTCTCCTACAGAGGTGGAAATTGATTGTAGTAAGAATACACATTTCTATTTCCTTTATTATTTTGTCCTATGCTGGTTCTCAGGCTAGAGCAATGACTGAAAAGGCAGTATCAATGATAACACATGTGCACTCTATTTGTGGACTTCCTTTCAATCTGTTTGTTCAGTACCATGTGGTACTTTGTCTTGGAAAATCTGATGAGATTTGAGCAGGAATTTTGTTAAAAGTGGTCGGGTCGGGGAGATTTGAGGGTGATAGCAATACGTATGTGAGAGACACTAAGAAACACAAAACACTGGGAAAAGAGTAGCTGTAGGAGGAGTCAGAGAACAGAAAGAGGTCCACAAATAAACACCACTTTGGTGATTTTTGGCTCTTTTTGTTAAACAAAATAAATATCTTCTTATGTAATGAGAAACGAGGGAAAGGCTAACTCAGCTGAATAGTTTTCTAGTTGTGATCAAATCTGAATTTGAATCCTGAGAAGTACTCATGTGTAGCAAGTGAGAATGGATATTTTCATTCTGCTCTGCAGAGTGATAAATTAAATGGCTTAGTGCCTAGCTAATTCTCTTCCCCCTAAAGCACTTTGTCATGTATGCTCTCTACAGAAAATGAAGAGTATCTCCAGATGTTTTACTCTTTTCCTTTCTTCATATAATCTTCAGTCCCACTCCTTACCTTTCTTCTGGCTTTAAGATATAGGAGTTTTGTGATATTCAGTATTCCTTATATATACTTACAAATCTACACAGATGTGCTGAATAGAGCTTGGGTGGTGAAATGTCCTCTAGCATGATGATATTTCACAGATGACCTTACATGCGGGATATTTTAGTTTTCCATGTCAATGTAGCACAACCTAAGTGTCGTGACATGTCTTCAGTGTATCAGCTAACTGGGTATGTACTTCACCAGAATGGCTTATGTATGCACAGCAATCCTACCCGGGATTTTCAGATGTGCCAAAGCCTAGTCAGAGGTAAAGCAGCTGTTCTTTCACCAGGGCTGAAGGGCATCCAAACAGAAATCCTGAACATATGTTCAAAGCCTCAGATTTTGCCTAGACAAAATTTTGAGATAGAAAAAGAGAACATATCCAGGTCTTCATCTGTCCTAATCGCCAAGTAGCTGTTTCTCAGCATGATGTTAGAAGCATGACTTCTGAAGCCAGAAGAATGAGGCTTGCTGGATAGACACTTTCCTCTCAGTTGTATAGCATAGCCTTCTACTCTGGTGCTTTCTCGCTGTGAAATATATGTAAAATATACAAGACGTGGCTCTGCCTGCTGCATATCACCAATATCTGCTAGATTTCACTGGAAAAGTTTGGAAGCTTTCTGGCTTCTATGTGATCATAAGGGTTCGTTGTTCAGTGATGCATTTATTAGTTTTCTGCCATATATGGCAAAATAGATGTTGTATAGTGTTATGATAGCACAGAAGTGAAGAAACTTGAGATGTATTAATATATCCTTGCTTTAGAGAGAGGTTTTAATGTTTGTATTTCCTGCCAGTCCAAACTCTCACATAGTGGCAGTTCCTCGTTATACTGCTGCCTTTCCTTACACTTCAGGTAGACAATTTACTGTAACAACACAGCAATAATAGAGCTGTTCCACACCTATAATAACAGATAATATTGTAGCAGTGTGCAAGGGAGGTGTTTTTAAGTATTGTATGGTTATTTTTCCTCTTTTCTCATTTTCTCTGTTATGTGATATATAGCCACAGCTTATTAACTGTTCATTAACAAACATGCATCCCTTTCAATGTGAGCATGGTTTTGGATGTAACTTCTTTGAAACCGTGTTCCTTGAATTTGTGCATTGCTGTTTGAAACTGAGATGTATGGATTAAGAGCCTCCAATAGTACCTTGAAGATAATGCTAAAGTGCATATACAGGAGAAGCAGCAAAAAGCCCTATGAAAGCTTAGTCATCCTAAGAGGTCTTGACCAGCATCCTTCTGAATTTTACACTGTAACACAATATGCAACTTCAGGCCAACCCACCAGTGATAATAAATGAGAAATTCTGAGGGCTACTGAGCACTGTGCGGGTTTTCCCAGTGGACCAGGACACAGTTTGTTAGCACAGGTGTTCCTGTAATTGTGATTCATTGGTGTAAATGCTCCCTGCTCAATGGCCCTCTTCCACTTCCCTCTTCTCTTGGGGTCGTATTGATCTGATGGGTACTGACCTGCACTACTGGATAACAAGTAAGCCTACACAGATGGGGGCTCTATTCATATTCTAAAGGTTAAACCACAGCCCTATAAAATATTAAAAGGGATATTTTTTCAAGTGCGCAAGAATTTCATAGCACAGATTGCAAAGACTTTCTGGAGATCACCAACACTAAATTCTACATGTGCCTTTTGAAAATCTCTCCCTAAACCACTTAAAGCCAATAGTCTGTGTATCTACAACTCATCTTTGTTTCATAGAAACCTGCACTATGGTCTTTTTGTAGACTTGTCAGGGGGTATGTTGCACTAGTATCTGATGAAAAACTTCCTTTTTACAAAACTGTTTCTTTTTTCATTTCTCTTCCCTCCTGTTGGAGTAGATAGGTTTTCTTTAGGAAAGCCCAGATGACAAGTCTTAATCTGTTTACTGGAATATTTTTTTTAGCAATTAAATTTTCTGTCTGGAGGCCAAAAACTCCCATATTGCCCAAAGCCGAATTTTTTTTCAAGGAATTTTCCAGTTTCTTTCTTCAGAATAGTTCTTGGTTTTGACTTTCAACAATCTCGAAGAAAACTGTTTTCAGAATAGGAATGAGACTGTTTTCAGAATATGACAATTGGGAAGAATGTACATGCTCAAATGCTCTCACATGCAAATGCACACATACTCAAACATTATGTATATATATATATGCAGACATACACTTAAAAATGGGATTTCTTTTCAAGCCAAGTCTAATTCATCCACTCTCTTTGGATGGAAAAGAAGCTGGACCAGGGCACCCCATTTTTGAGACATCTCTGCTTTCCTCTTTTGCCCTTATGCTCCACATCTGCTCCAGGAACTTGAAGAAGGGCCAGCAAAAGTCAGCAATTGGAGATGAAAATTGATCACATTTCTTGTAACCTGCAATTAATGTGGCCCACTGTAGCCTCCTCTGCAAAGTTCATGTTAAGGCCTCTGTGCTGTGTATGTTGCATATTAACTGAGTTCTGTGTTGGGAATGGGGATGTTTGGAGTACTGTCCCACACCACCCTCTTTAATGATAATTTACCAAAATTTACATCATGCTTTCCTAAAACCTCTCTTCCTAGACCTACAGTGATTTGTTGGATTTTTCAGGATTCAGTCTGAAACAAATACACAATAAGCCTAATGCCTGCAAGCATGGATTATACATTGGAAATCTGAGCTTTTTTTTTTTTTTGGTGTTGATAGACAAAGTGTGCATGCAGTATGTTATATATAGTATGATGTGTGCATACAGGTCTTGCTTCACGCGTGCAACACACCTTTACCTGGTCAAAACGTAGCCCTTTGCAATTAACTGCTTCTTAAGAGAATATGATTGTAGACAATGTCCTTTTATGACAACAAGCAAAATTCTTTGTACTGAAAGGACTGATTCATATCCTTATATAAAACATTAGTAATTTCCTGTGCTTTTAAATCACTGCATTAGTCCACGTGATCCACTGATAAAGAAAAGCAATTTATTGTGAAATAGATATAAATAGAGAAATACCCTCTGAGGATACAATAATTGTGTCCATTTTCCTGTCCCCAATGCTATGAAATAATAAAATGCTAATAAATGCAAATTATGCATGCTCTTTGATGCATGCAAAAAAGGGGCCATTTTAAAAAATAGAGATACCTTTAGTACCAGTGGTCAATGCATTGTTGTCTTCTGTTTATATCTAGCTTGAACCATAAAGTTCAGTTTCATTTTAAAGGATTGTGCATCTACCTGTCTATGAACTGACAGGCTAAGCAAATATGAGTTCCTGATGGGTTAAAAATATAAATCCTTGAATTGAAAATAAATTCCACAAGGAAATCTTGGAAAGAAAAAACAAACATTGCCCCCAATAGGACAGTCACTATGACTTGAAGAGAAGAAAATTGAAATACATGAAAAATCAATGAGCTAATAATTAAATTGTGAAGCCTGCAGTACAGTGTCCAAAGCTCAGCATGCATTTGTTAATGTATACTGGGAACTGGGGTAATCAGCAGTTAAAGGAGAGCAAAGAATGTCTGTCATCCTGAAGCTAATTTCACTATCGGACTCTTTAAAAACACATACCTCCTACAGTATACAGGGATATTTATAGGAGGTTAAAGATACAAATTAAAGTCCTGGAGACTATACATTCCTGATTACCCAGCATTCTTAAATCAGCCCCTTCTTGGTTCTCACACCTGGGCCTCAGCTGCAGCGTAGCTGTCATTTACGCTATCCATGGCACAGGATTGATGACAGTCATTCGCTGATGAAGCTGTATACATCATTTCTGTCCAAGCTGCACTGGCCAGATGGACCCTGACCATCCATCGCCTGTCAGGGACGCATCTGTTCACATTCCTGCTAGAGGTACTAACAAGTCATTGGCTTTCCAAAAGGACAGTATCAGCTGAAGAGGGCATAACATAAAAAAAGCTGTTGTTGTTGTTCTTATATTTTAATAAGGTTTCTATAGCAGCTTTTAAAAATGTAAAAAAAGATGATTTCCACTAATTTCTAAGTTTAAAAAGTTGCAAAAGTCCTTCATACTGTTGGGAATGCTTTTTGAATTCAAAATATAGAGGGCCTGGCAAATATTTCTGGTAGATGTTTCTTCAGAGAGGTGGACTGTAGGGCTAAGAATTTATTAGATGTGACTACATGCTGGTCTATTGTTTCTTTCAAAAAATATAAATATATGCATATTTTCTTGTATATCCAGCATTGTCCATGAATATTTTTCATGTGGAATTTCTTTGATATGGATTAAACTTTCTATGTCACTAAAATGAAGGAGCAGTGAAGAAATATTTTGCAGTTCATTCTGTGATGTAGCTCTAGCCATCAGTAAAATAAAAACAAGCTCCTGAAGTGATTGTTTTCAGAAATGGACTTTCTTCACCAACACAAAAATGGCTTTTGCTGGAGATACAAAGAAAAGTAAGAATCTTACTGTAGGGCAGAGGCTGTAAAGAGACTCACAATTCGAATATTTCCCATCCCTCCAATGTCTTAGAACTAGTATGTCCATGAATATATAGAATCAGATATTATGGATGTTTTCATAACTGGGAAACCAAAACTATTTTACTAAATGAGAATTTGCTTTGGAGTGTTTTGAGGAGTGCTCTTTCAGTAAGAATATGAAGGCTGTATGGCACCAGCTCTCCAAAATAAAATTGAGGAAAGTCAAAAAGAAGGAAAAAAAAAAAATTCTGGGGTCCTGAAGAATGAGCAAGAGCACGAGCAGCTCCACCACTAAAGGTGCGTTCTCTTGCCTCCCTGACATGCCCACCTGGCTTGGCATGGACCTCCTCTTTGCTTGGTGACTGAGGAAAAACTTCCAGTACCCATTAGTGATTCAATTTATTTTTTCTCCTATTTCTTGTGTCTTAATATTCGTTGGTTTGTTTTTTACTGTATCCAAGATTCTTTTGAAGGAAGTACTGAATGTCACATGCATTTATGGAACAAACAGTGAGTTAAGAAAAAGATCTTAGTAATGCAGAATGGGAAGAATTGTGAAATACGGATTCTTCTACAGGTAATACTCTAGTTTTGGCTGTATTTTGGATTAATGATACTTCATGATTTTTACAAGGAGGTCTATTCTGAAGCCCTCTTTTGGACTGATAGAATGTTTGATGACTCCTGAGCAGCTCACAAGTGCTGCTCGCGAATTTAGCATTATTCACAAAGAAAGAAACCAAGGAACAAAGAAAAACTGAGTATATTAATACCCCTTCAATTTATTTAAGAATAAGGGTTTCTATTTAATATTTGCACCTTTGTTTCTCTACAGCCCAGCTCCACCCTTATATAAATAGGGATTGAAGACTAAAYCTTTTCCATTTGAATTGAAAGTTAAAAGCACAAGGTATTGTGCCTAGTTAGTACTCTGTGCTGTCCTTCTAGAAAACAAGAATACACCACTGTTTATCTCTCGAAGTTTTACACTTTCTATTGATTTTAATCTTAGTTATCAGCAAACTGCCTAATCTATCTTCGGTATTTTCACTTTATCTTGCTTTGTTTCATTTTCATTTACCTGGCGATCAGGCTTGATTAGATATAAGTTACTTTTAATGTTAAAATTTATTCCTCCATAAGCAAAATTTAAAAAGCAAGAGAATTTTTTCAAAGTATAATATAAAGCTTTGTTAATAAAAATAATTATATTTCAGTGTTATTTCTATTATTTAATAAAAAGACTATATAATAAATTGTATTGTGTTTTAAAAGATATATTTTTACAGTGATCTTGTTTTGTTCTGAGTTAGGAAACTAATATATGTGGCAAAGGAAATAGTAGCTGGTGAATTGTCCTTGATAGGTACTTGTAAGAGGGTATCTGGCTTCACGGTAGTGATAAATTAACTGGTCTCGGTTTCGGAAATAATGCTGGATGGGCTATAATTCTAGCATGGTCAATGTATTAGGCACAGGTCTTGAATGCATGGTCTACACAGCTTAAAGAAGGGTTAAACAGAGCAGGGACTGTAGATCATAGTGTAAGTTAGACAAAGGCCATCAAAACCAAACCAGGCATAAACCTCCAGCAGTTCCGGAGCATAAAAGGACAATAGTTGGATGCTGGGCTTGCTCTGTGGTGGCAGGAGCCTCCAATACACTGCAGTTCTGTGGTTTGTTTTCTGCAATACCCTCAACCACTGCAAGATCACATTACTGAGACAATAGTGCTATGAAATTCACAAAGCTTGCAAAGCAGGTATTGATATTTAATCAGTCTGCTTTTTGAGTAGCTGATACTGTGACATTTTATACAAAATATTTGAGGCCTAGTGGTTTGGTAGGAGGTTTTTTTTGTTACATTTCTTGTAGATGTACTTCAGGAATTTTTTAGTTTTGGATAACAGAATCAATATATTACTTGTTTGGTGATCGCTGGCAGCATAACACGAACTGCAGTGTTACTGAGACTCTGTAAAATTTCTCCCTCAGAAGAACTTTATGACCTTGTACATTTAGAGCCAGAACACGAGTTCTTCTTACATTCTTTTGGGTGCTAAGAAATTGCAAAAGGATCCAAGGCCATCTTAGCGACCTCATGTAGATCTGGGACAAGTGAATTGACTATTGATGAGGGCTGGAAGGCGGTGGTGGTGATAGAAATTTAAATGAAATATTTTATTTCAATAGAGTTTTTGTTTGGAATTGCCCCTTTGTTTTACTCTTTGTCAGATTACTATTTCATGCATTTAGAATAATATTTCAATAGTGCAAAACAATTAAACTTTTACCTTTCCATTCCATTTTATAAGAAAACGAAATTCTTCAGTCTTGAACTTTCTTCTAGGATGGAAACATGCTTTTGTAACTTGCAAAATAACTGGGTAGAATAACTGAATAGTAGTTTGTCTCACAGTAAAAAAACGTGCAGTAATGCTACAGTAACGTGCTATTCTTATTGAAGTTGACACTCAGTGATAAAGTTTTAGTTATTGAGAAGGATAATCTGTGCCAGAAAACAGTAGAAAAAGAGGAAAGTTATAAACATGCTTGATTAAATTATATTTTATATTATATTTTCTATATAATATTTTCTATATTATATTTTCTATATTATACTCTATTCTAGAAAACATAGAATATAAATGTTTTATACAATAGAGTATGCAAATACCATATTAACACACGGTATATGGTATATATATAGATATAATACTTCAGGTACTTAGAAGAACTGGTAACAAATACATCTACAACAAATAATAGTGGAAACAACCTTGATAGAGAGGGCTATTTGAGAAATTTTATTGCAGGACAAGTATTTTAACGTGCAGGCTGAAATGAGTGATGCATGGGAGTTAATGGAAGTGTGCTCATATAGGAAAAAAACAGTGGGTGTAATGTCATTGATTGGTAAGACTAAAAGAAAAAGGAAAGAAACGTTTTTCTGTTCTTTCATGACAATAAAATAGTCCCTAATAATATCTTCTATTGACAATGGTATCATATCATATATGTTTAAGTACTGATAGCTTAAACCACACTTTGTGGAACTGACTGCAGGAGAAGGAATTAAGAAGGATTTTCTCACTTATTTCAATTTATCTAATACAATAAAAAAAGAATAAATTTTATAGGCTAAATTCACACTTATGTCCAATAGCCAAGAAATAAAAGCAAAGTCTTGGACATATTTCAAATTCCTGCTTGATTATATGTCCATCAAAGAGAGGCTCCAACACCATGTGTAAGAACCTATGTGCTGTATTTTAACATCAGAAAGAGAGAATACCATGTGGAGCATGTACCCACCGAGCCACATAGAAGATCCACAGGATACAGAAGGGCACATGTGTGAAAGTAAAAAAGATCAAAACAGGATCTCAAATGCCAGATATCTTCATTTTGAAGCCCCTATCAATTAGCAACTGTTCATTTTTAGCAGCCACGGCCTTACCATGCAAGTCACAAAGCTTCAGCTTCTGAATTCCGCCATAGACAATGGCTGTTTGAGTAGATTTACCTTAGGTAATGACAGTTTTGCAATATTTTTGGGAATGCTCACATTTCACCCCAGGATTAGACACTGAACTCAAGGTTATGATTTTCTCACAGCTGAAGCTGGGTTAGGTTTGGTCATTATTTTCATGAGACCTTGTCAAGAATAGCCCAGATTGCCAGTTGGTGGCAGTCTTAGTGGGTGGCATTCTACCTTCAGAAGCAGTATTAAAAAAACCAACGTCACATCAGCAGCTCTGTTGCCTTCTGAATATAACAGAATGTTGAGATTTAGAGAAGCTGAGGTCCTGCTGAAGCAGGCTGTTAAACTGTGTCAAATAATGAGCTTATGTTGCATATTTTTGGGGTAACTACATAAACCTGGACTTCCTTAAACGTAAACTCTAATCTGTAGTTTATGCAACAGGGTCAGTCAGCATTTGACATTTCATCCAAAGGTCAGTACTAAGAGCTATCAAAGTTCAGTGTGAGGTATCAGCTGTGTATTGGTCTCAAGTCCTAGGGAACACCAGGCTTTTTACCTAGAAACCTTTAAGGCTGAATGATCAGTTGAAAACAAAAGCTGAAATTAAACTGAGTGTGTTTTTCAGGGTTTTTTTTCAGTGATCTCTTTTCTTTTAAGTGCTTTATAAGTACAAGAACACTGAGCTTGTGTTCCTTGTTTTCTTGTCATGTTGTCTCAAAAATAATTCATGAGCACTGAGAGGAGGGTGAAGTATCACAGCACTGTGAGCAAGTCATTTCAGTTCAGGACATGAGCATTTAGGGGACCAGTTTCAGCAGGCACCAAAATTCACATTCCAAAGAACTCTTCAAATATCTGATAAAGTTTCCCAGGTTGGGGATGTGTATCCAAGGTCTGGAGGGCAAAAGATGTAGTTTGACCCAGTTCCAAGAAGCTGGCATCTTTGACAGTGTAGTAATATTTTGAGCCAGTGTGTAATGCTGAATTATGATACTGCACTTATATGTGCCAAAATAGTAGGGTTTGACCTTACCATCAGACCAGATTTGAATGATTTCAGGATACTTTCTTGGATGAAAGAAGGCATTGTGTCTGACCAGATTTAAGTGCTTGCTGAGTTGGGTTCATTTCAAAACATGATAGGGGATTCAGTCACACAAGATTTCTTTTGCTGCATGAGGCTGAAGTGACTGAATGCAATTCTACATGAGGACTTTGGTCGTCTGGCTCTTGCATGTCGTCAACCAACAGCTTCTGCCATGAACGGCAACTTCATCTGTATAGAGATATGGTAGTTGTTGCATGCACAGTTACTTATTAAATCCAGTAGTGTCAAATTGGAAGTTAAAGATTACAAAGTGTAATAGATCTTTTAAATTAAATTTTAAATTAAGAAAGTGTCTCAGAAATTTCAAATGGATATTGGATTCCTCACTTCCCAGGTTGCTCTGATGGGAGTATTGTACAAGGGGAGGATGAATGAAATATATATCTATATGTTAAACCTGATTTCATTATATGTAATTATTTCTGAGTAACTTTAGTTTCCAAAAGGTTACTTTATATTCTTTATATACACAGAGACACACCTGGATATATTGGCTAAATAGAACTGGAACAGGTTAGCTGTTATATTTTTTTTAATGCCGCAGATCTGAATTATGTGTAGCATATAAGATACCTAATTTCTGACAAAAAGAAAATACTTGTATAGGAGCATATACTGCATGTACTATTTCAAGTACATGCAAAACTGTACTGTTACCTTATCTTAAGCAATATTTGTATTTCGCTCTTATTGTAGCTTAAATCTTGTCTCTTTTAAAGCATTTTCTTCAAAGATATAAAAATGCCATCACTGGTACTCATAGCTGAGAATAGTAACATAGGTAAGTATTATTTAAGAATGTGTATCACTTCTAATGACCTGGGTGAAGAAAGACTGGATGGATGGCTACATGTCCCTGGGGAGCACCAGGATTTATCAACGATCTGAGCAAATGAAGTGACTTAGTTTTCTGACTTGAATGAGCTCTAGTTTGAGGCTTGTATGTTTTGTATTCCAAGATTAACTGTCCTCGGTCTGTCGTAATTATTAAGAAATTGCTACCTATAGGTCCAGGGGCGTTTTTTTAATGCAGTGGATGTGGAGCCACCTATTTGACCTTGGCTGCTCTCCTTCAAACTACAAATCTAAGCTGTTGAGGCTGACATATGGAAGATTTTTTCTTTCTTTCCAATCCAAAATAAAATTTGATATAGATTCTTCTCTCATGAATGTAATCAGGTGATTAAAATGGAGGTGACTAGGAAAAGGCCTGCCTGGTGAGCAGATGCTCCATGAAAAAAAACTAACTTCTCAAACTTAGGAATTTAATTAAAGACAATAGAGAATAATTCTTCATGAAAGTCTAGTTCTTAAAGTTTTTTGGTTTTTACTCTCCATTTCCCTCCCTCCCATGACATTGATCCGGCTGCAGGTAACAATAATTTTTTTTTCCCCACATGACTCATCTCTTCAGTAATATTTCCAAACACAAAATACCTTTTGGTTATCCCCAAAATGCTCTGTAAACTGACTACTCTTCACCTGTGAGAGAAGCAAATATCATTGTTCCTGTCTCACATGTGAGTAAATTCCAATTATTAGTGAGTCTAATGGTTTCATGTTTGTGGGGAAACGATGTGGGTATCCACACAGTCCCCTACAAAGCAGATACACTTCGTGGTCAGTGGGGTAATAGGGCTAGAATTAGACCGGTTAACTGAAGATGCGTCCACGTAAAAGAAGAGTCAAAATATAGGATTCTTCTGAGAGAATGGAGAACATTTATGATCAATACCAGTCAACAAGTGTTAAGAAAGTAGAGTCTGTCAAATAATCCCAATTACATTATTTGTTTTGATTAGAAATGTAGTATTCCGTACAACTGCACAGTTGTACTTCCCAAGCATTCAGGATCACTTGAATTGACACCTCACGGTATTCTGATTAAAAACCACTGTCTGTATTGTCAGTCAGCACCTAGAACATTACCTATTTTTATTGTAACAGTGAATTCCTTTTTTTAGTAGAATTTTGCCAGATTTTACGCAAAATCATTTCTTTTTTGTCAAGATTCTAAAATCAAACATGAAATAAAAACTGTGACAAATACAAAAGAAATCACGGGGCTGAAGCCATGTAATTAGTAATAAACAAACACCTCTTAATGCATTTTCTGAATGCAAGTAAATCACACATTTAGGATCTCTTTGTATACTTAATAACTGAGAATGAGGGACTACATCTTGTAAGTCATTGTCAAAAAAAAATCACTGAAAGAGTGGCAGGAGGTAAATATCTTGGTACATGGTTCCATCCTGGTGTTCTGACAGAAAAGTGAGTATGAACCTTTGAATGTTTTAGAACAAGCAGGAGAGGGATATAAGCACTGTTTCATAGCACATTAGTGAGACCACTCTTTGAATAACACATCTGTTCCTCTTTTTGAAAAGATAATAGAAAAGATCTCAGAAATTGCAAAATTGGAGAAACTTTTTTCTTTAACAAACACAAATTTTCATCTGTTTATTATCGCTAAAGTTTCTTCTGTTTAAAAAGCACAGGTTTCATCTTGATTTGTGAAGGAAAATATTGAGTGCATCTGATTCCTTTGATCAAGTGTAAGCTGTCACAGGACTGAATGGTCATCATTAGAGCCAAACACATTCAAATTAACCAAACACAAATTTTAACAGCAAGGACTATCAATCA